>PTFA01000091.1:1960905-2061162 GCA_003342895.1 Casuarius casuarius
AGGCCCCGGCTGCGCCCGCGCGGCTCGGTGCGGAGCGGGGGCTGGAGCAGAAGCGGGGACACGGGCCCTGGCCCGGGGGCGATGCCGCGGGGGCCGCGGCAGAGCCGCCTCGGTGCAGACGGGAAACTGAGGCACGGCACCGGCTGCAGCGGGCCCGAGCCGGCCGGGCCGCCGGCTCTCTGCCTCACCTGGCCGGGGCTGCTGCCGGCTAAGTGCCGCCGGCTCCGCGAGCGAGGCAGCCCGCGAGCCACCCCGCGCCTGCGCTCGCGGAGCCTCGGAGGTGCCCTTCCCTGCCCGCAGCCCTCCCTCCCCGCCGGGCCTGCCTGCGGGAGGCCGCTCGTCCCCGTCCTCCCCGCCTCGCCGCCGAGCCCTGCCGCGGAGGCGGCTCTGTGCCCGCTCCCGCCGAGCAGGCCCGCTCCCACCGGCGAGCTGACGCAGCGCCCAGGAACGCGCCGGGCAGCGGGCAGCACATCTGGGCTTGTCCCGCGCGCCCGCGGCCCGGCCAGGCACGCGGCGTGGGAAGGCTGCTCCGGCTCGGGGGAGCCCGGGGGGCGGCAGGGCCCTGCCAGCACGCTCCGAATCCCAGCCCTGGGCTCACGCCGCGGGGTGCAGACGTGGCCGCGCTGCGCCGGAGCGGGAACCGAGCTCCCAGCTCCGCTCACGCCGCAGCGCCGTGGCTCGTGGCTCGTGGCGCGAGCGCTGGGCGGACAAGATGCCGCCCTGCTTTTTCTGGTCGTGTTCCCGGGCAGCCCGGCTTGTTGCTCTGCCGGTCTGAGCAGCGCTGCACAGTCCTGCCGCTGCCTTGAAAGCTGTCAGCTGGAAGCTGCTATTTTAGGACCTAAAGATTGAAGCGAGGAAGAAGAAGAGGAGGAAGAAGGAGAAGAACATGAATGTGAGCGCAGGAATGCTTTAGCAGGATTTCACTCAAGGGGAAAAAGAACATAAAAAGTGATGATTCATCTTCAGTCGAGCGGAGCTTTGTGTTTCTATAGTAAGTCGAAACAAAACAAGGCAGCGAAGCCAAGAAGTTATCCGTACCAGATGGGCCAGGGGTTGGATCCGTAGCTTTTCAGGAATCAGCCTGGCTTGGGCTTATTTTGGGGGGATTTAGCTCAGCGTTGCGCTGCCCTGGCCCCGGACGGGGCCGTGACCGGCTCCATCGCCTCTCCCTCCACTGCCGGCCGCAGCCGACCGGAAAATACCTCTGGGATTTGCAGTTCTCTGTCTCGTGCCTCCGCCGGCCGGTGCCGGGGCCGGGGCCGCCCCAACAGGCCGCGAGCGAGTCGGTCGCTGCTCCGCTTAGCCTGACGCTAGTCTCTCCTAACCCCTCGGAGCAGGCAGCCGAGTGCAGCCCTGAGTGGGTTTGCATGGACGGATTGCACGAGTCCCCTTCTTCTTCCATTTGAGGATAAAGGATAAGTAGAAATTACAAAGACAAGATTTTTTCCTTTTTTTTCCTTTTACTAACAAATTATTTACAAATCCACTGAAATTGGATATAACTTAAACTAAGTTCATACTAATTTAGTGCTCTGCAAGGGAATTACAAGATAAGAAGATCAGCGATAAAAGCAAGAAGTAGGTGCATTAATGACTCTTTCCCTTGCAGACCGATGAAGCAATACTGGAAGTGCGAGGCGAGGCTGCGGAGAGGCGATGAACGAGCCCGTCCGTCCCCTGGGGGCTGCTGGACGCCTGAGCCTTGCGGGAGGCGGCGGGTTTGGGACTCAGGGCTTCAGGGCCAGGGGGCTGTGAGCGCTCGGCGCTTGGGAACGTGGGCCCTGGCTGCCCTCGCACACCGGGTCCCGAGCCCCAGGGGCTGGGAACGGAGCCCCGGGCCGGGCCCTCGGCGCCCTCCCAGCGTCCGGACGCGTTTTGATTCATGGTTTCGATCCAAACCTGTTTAGCAGCAAAAAAGACAAAAGGTCATGAGAAAACTGTATCGCATCCAAGGTTATGAAAGCAGGCTGAAATTTCCTCTTCCACTTCTGGGATTTATCTGCTCCTTTCCCATTAAAATTAATGACAACAGTGCATCCATTTCTGAGCTGCTTGACAGCTCTGCCGGCTCCTCCTGTGCTCCATGCTGAAGCAGAGACAAGCCCGGGCTGTGTCCCCCGGGCCCCGGAGCAAAGTTTGCTCCTGCAGTTAAGCAAAGCAGCTTCCTCTCTGCCCGGCAGAGTTGCAAAACCGAGAAATCGCTGAGCGGGTCTCGGTATTGATCGGTGATGCTAATCTGGGTATCTGTTGGCAGGACACCGTGGCCACGCTGCAGAGCCCTGCTTTTCTCGTTCACGTCTGCTGCGACTTGGAGCATCGTCCTGGAGCCGCTTCATTGCAGGAGCCTGATAATAAACAGAGTTTCTGGTCCTCAGGGCCAGAAAGAAAAGCTTGAAAATTTGGCTCCTCGGGGCATCCAAGACAAAAGGCGAGTGCACGCAGACCCTCAGATAGACTATCTTTGGGAGCATCGTGGTCTCCAAACGCTGCCTGGGATTTGCGGAGGGAGTTGACTCACGGTGTTTACGTGGGTGAAGGTGGCGATGGCGAGCGGATAACGCCGAGCTGCAGGAGCAGCTGGAACCAGTGTCACCGCTCGGGGCTGGCTCAGAAACACAAATCGGCTGCAAAACCGAACCCTCCCGAGTCCCGCGCTGCGCTGCCCCGGGAGCTCAGGCGCGGTCGCCGCCGGGTCGGTCGCGGCGGCGGTTCCCCCGCTCAGCCCGTTCCTCGCAGCCCGCCCGCTCCTCCCGGCACTGCTCACTGCCTGACGTAACGCTGCTCCCGGGGCCTCGCACGAATCTGAGGAACCAGCCGGGCAGCAGAAATGCTGCTGCAGGAAGCGGCGAGGGCAGTTTGTCTCCTCCGCCGGCCTGCCTTGCTCCCGGGGCTCTCCCTGAGTATTGCAAACCTGCTTTTCCACCGCCTGCCGGGGCGAAGGAAGAAGAAGAAAGACCCGGCTTTCTCCCGGGATTATTCCGCGTGCTGCTCGGCTCAGCCTGCTTCTGCTTCACTGGCCTACAAATCCAAATTCCCCTAAATAATTGAGCAGAGCTGCTGCACTCCGGGGCTGAATAATTCATCCCGGAGCTGGGAGGCTGGGTGGAGGGAAGCGTGGTTGCGTCGGCCGCTGGGGGAAGCTTTGGGGCTCTTCCACCCCCTTTCAGCAGCGAGTTTTCCTCTGATCAGGCCCAGCAGATGCTCCTGGTTTCGTGGCTGTAGGGGAAGGCCTGAGGGATGCAGCCACACTCATGGGTGCGGCGCGGGGGGAGCCCGCCTGCGTGGGCAATAACCCGCTTTCCCCCCCAAAATGCAGCCGGGGGGGGGGGGGCAGCAGCAAGCGGTTAAGCTGCCCCCGGGGCAGGAGGGTTTGCTGGCAGCACCCCAAGGCCAGGGTCGCCCCGTTGTGGGGCTGGGCGCGTTTCCGAGCATCGCTTGGGCTCGGGGGGGGGCTCGGGTAGCTATCGCCAAAGCTGAGGGTCGCGAGGGGCCGGCGGCTCGTTCCCGCGGTCTCGCTGTTCCCAAAGCTGCCGGCCCCCGGCTCCGCTGCAAGAGGCGCAGGGCAGCGAGGGAGAAGGAAAGCGTTTCTGGTTTTGTTTCCCGGGAGCCGGGGAAGGAGCGGCCGCCCAGGGGCCGGGGCCGGGAAGCAGCCGCACGTGAAACCCCGTGATGTGCTTCCAGCCCCCTCCCCGAGCGGACTCTCCCATGGGGAAGCGCTGAGCAAGGCCGCCGGCAGCCGGCTGCTTCCCAGCGGAGCGGACGTGTGTGGCCGCCCTTCCACGGGGCCGGTCAGACGAGGAACTGCACCCGTCTGTGGGATTTCAAAATAAGGCTGTGACGGGCCAGGGCAAGGCCTGCTGTCGCCCCAGACAGGGCAAGAAGCTGTTCCTGGCACTTCTTAGCTCTGGTCCGTCGCCAGCCCGGCCCCATCCTGGACCCCGGCCCTCGGCCGCAGGCACGGCCCCGGGGGCGGTCGTCTCGCCTTGACCCCCACCGGAGCTGGGGGCATCGCCATGGATTATTAACCCACCCCGGGTCAGAATTGTATTTCCTTATATTTCCCACCCCTTTCTCCTCTGCATCCCGGCGATAAAAGCTCCCCACATTTCTCCTTTCCCCTTCCCACCTGCCCCCTCCTCCCCCGCCTGGGGCTAGCCCTTATCGCTGCGCAGCCTAATTTGATTTTTGCGGCAGTGGGAGCGTTGCTAATTATCACAATAAAGGAGGAGATGTGCAGCCCGTCGCGGCCGGTGAGCCCCACCGTCCCCAACCCGCCCGGCGAGGCTGGAGCCGCGCGGAGCCGCCGGGCTCGGTGCCCAGCTTCCCGGGCGCGCTGCCGTCCTTGTTTACAACGGCCGTAAAACCCAAATGTGCTTTGCCGTTTAGCTCCGTGCATTATAAACCATAATCCGGAGCCCATAAAGGAGCGAGTCCTTTGCATAACGACCGCGCACGTCTCTTTATGGCCTCAGCGCCCTCTGACAGCTTCCTCCGCCTTTTGTTTGTTTATTTTACTGATTTAGCTACATTGTTGCAAACTCGAATCCCTTAAAGCAACTTAAATCACTTCTAAACCCGGTCAGTAATCCGGGGATTTCCCGAAGTGGGCGCTGCATAAACACAAACACGAGCTGCTTTCGTTAAACCAGAGCGAAACCCGAAGCAGCCGTTTTCTGCCTTTTTTGCGGAGTAGTTTAAACCGAGTTAAAGTTTATTCAAGCCAAACAAATCCTTCGACCTGCAAGGGGGCCGTTTACCCCCTTGGTGACGTGGTCCCGCTGGAGACACCCAGCCCAGCACCGCGGCGGCAGGACTTGCGGATCCGGCCGCGGAAACGGGGAGAGCGATGTCGATTCCCCCCGCCGCAGCAGCCCGGCAGCTCCTGTCGCAGCCCAGCCGCAGGCATCGCTCCTGTATTCGTGCATCCCTGCAGGAAAACCGTGCCCGGACCGCGGTCCGGAGGCCGCCGGCTTGCAACGGAGCGTGCTGCGGGGAGGCCTCCGAGCAGAGCCGCGAGCGTCCGGCGCATCCCCGCCGGCCTGGAAGCGTCGCCCGGCACCCGAGGGCCGTCAGGGAGACTCGGGGCACCTGGGAGCAGCCGTGGGTGGAGCGGGCTGGCGGGAAGCTCCCGAAGCTGCTCCCGAGCGCGGGGAGGGCTCCGGAGCGGGTGCAAAGCCTGGAGCAGGGGGAGGTGAGAGCCTGCGGGAGCCAGAGCTGCTCGCGGAAAGGTGCTCGAGGCAGAAGCCTGAGAGGAGCCGGGGCTCGAGCTGGATTTCTCGGGGAGCAGCAGGAGTCTGGGAGGTAACTGGGGATTGGGGAAACGGCCGCACCGGCCTGTGGGTGTAGGGCACAGGGACGGCTGAGGTGCCCGTCCTCCCCGGGAGGCAGAGCGGTGCTTTGACCTTTTGGGGCAGCTGGAAATGTCTGAGATGAAAAATGGTGTCAGCTCCGGCTGAGGCGTTCAGCCAGGGCTGTAGGTAACTCTGGTTCTGCTGCGGGGGAGATGATTTTGTGGGGCTGTTTCTGGACTTTCTCAGCGGAAATGAGAAAGAGGCAGCTGCCGAGCGCCTGGGGAAGAGCCCGGGAGCAGCCCGGCCTCAGCCCCCGCTGCTGGTGCCTGGGGCACAAGCGCGTTCGGGGTTAAAGCAACCTCTCGGCAGGGGCTGCCGTGCGAGCTCCCCGCAGCCTGGCGTGGGCTGCCTGTGTCTCACCTAGTTTACCTCCATTTCCTATCTCGCTGGATTAAAGCATATGTGCCGAGGACTGTGCATCTTGCGCTTACACCTCCCGCGGCAGTGCAGAGCCAGCGGCAGCCCCCGAGCGTGTGGGTGTCGTTCTCCAATTAACAGCCCGGGGGGAAAATAAACCAGCAGCAGCGATGCAGACCCTCTTCCTGGCTGCTCTCCTCGTCCTTTCCAGAGCGCAGAGGGGAGATGTGTGACTGCTGTGTCGCAGGTGACCGGGGCAGCTCCAAAGTTATCAAAGCTTGATCACGTTTGGTAGGTGGAGAAAAATCCCCAAGACGCTAGCTTTCTGCAGACTCTGCAAAATGAGGCTGCTGATGGGGGGAGAAGGCCCCTCTTACCTACCCTGCGCTGGCGAAGTCTACTGAGCTCCCCCTTTTATTAGACACTGGAGAAGCCRCAATGCTCGTGGGAACCAAAGCGATCGGGCAGCGGGGTCTCGGGGCGAGGGGGCCGCTCTGGCTCCCGGGCTCTGCTAGGCACCTTTTCACTCAGCAGCTCTGCGTCACCGGCCGGTTAATGGATGCAAAGCCCTGGAGGGAGCTGAGACTAACGCGAGAAACCCAGGAAAACACTGATCTCAGCGGAAAGCTGTGTGCAGAGGAGACTCGCCGAAGGTGAGGTCCTGGACGGGTCCTGGTGCGAAGAAGGTGCTGCTCGCTGCTGGCCCCGGGCGGCCGGGTCTCGTTCGGGGCTGGCAGGGCACCGTGCGCAGGCTGCTCCGCTCTCCAGGACACCGTGCGCAGGCTGCTCCGCTCCGGAGCCGGCTGTCCTTAGCCTCCACTGCTCTCTGCTGGTCGCAGCCCGGCTGCACAAGTGAGCCCAATCCGGGCTGCTGCCCCCCAAAACAGCCTTGAGAAGGGGCGTCCGGGCAGCTGCCGCGGCCGAAACCGGTCCCTGAGCAGAGGCTGGTCGAGGCCTGGATGAAAACGCCGGAGTGCAGAGCCGCCCCAGCCTGAAACCAATCTGAGCGAAAAACAGCTGCTTTGGGATGTCCGGATCTCTTCAGTGACCTAAAAAAACTGTTTTTAATCTAGTAATTGCTCACCCTGCAGTAAAGCTTTATATCCTCTCCGGCAGGTCCGTCTTATTTGAAGTGATAAACTAGGAAGGCAGAGCTGAAAAGATCATTGCACAAGGTCGTCGAGACGGGGACGGGCAGGTTTGGCTGCCAGTTCTCGGCAGGAGACGGAGCGCGGCTCGGTGGTTTCGTGCTCGCCGTGAGCCGGCAGGATTAGCTGCTGGCTTTGGCCCTGTTCTTGGTGTCGGGTGGTCTCGGGCAAAATCCTTCTCCCCCTTCTCATCTGCTTAGTCCTTGTCCTAAAGCACTTGTGGTGTCTCTTGCTGTGTCTATAGTGTGTTTAATGAACGGAGCGCAGACTAAAGCCAGTGCTCTGTAGGGAAACCCCAGGTCAGCCTGGAGGAGCCGGAGCTGTGTCTGGTTTCCGTGGGTCTTGCTCTGCATTATACAATAAAACCATGAGTTGTAATGCCAAAATGGGAGTCACTGGAGGAGCAAATGGGTTCCCACCAGGACGGATAAGGTCCTTCTTGTCTAGGCAGAGCGTGACTCAAGGTCAGCCCGCAGCCTAGACAGCGCAGTAGGCAGGGAGCTCTGAAGAAAGCTGGTTTAATTGCTCAGTCACCAGGTGATTTTGCTGGGTGAAGTCCTTCTAATGCAATGAGTCTTTCACACTTGATTCCTGGGTTTGGTAACAGATCTGTGCACTGGACAGAGGGACAACGCAGGAGGTGGCGAGCCCGAGCTTGAAGGGTTTATCGAGACAAGACTCCCGAGCTGAGCGGGGGCTGTCAGCATCCTACCAATGGATAGTTATTTAGTTTACTTTTATTTTCAGATCTTGAGCTTTTTAAGGAAGAGGGACAGCTGAGGGCCTGGTTATCTGCCGTCCCTTCCCGGTGTTCCCGTTCCCGGAGCAATGCAGCAGCTTGCACCGTTCCCCGCAGCTCCGGCCCCGAGGGCCGGGCGCTCGCAGCTGTACAGCTCCCTTTGCCCACGAGAGGCTGCTGGTGCCGTGCAAAAGCGTCCCCGATGCTGGCTTCTCCCTTTATTTATTTATTTTTAAATTCTCACTTTAAACAATAAAACAGAAAGGAGCAAGAAGCCGCTTTCTCCGCGGCCGGACGGAGGGCTTCGCCGCCGCGTGGCCCTGGCCCTGGGGAAGGGAGGCTGAGGCAGGACGCCTCGCGGGAGCCTTCCTCCCCTCTGCGCGGGTTACAGCCGAGGGGACCAAATCCATCCGCTCCTGGGGAATAGGGCAAACGCGTCCCCGTGCGAAGAGCGACGGGACTGGCTGGCTGGCGGGTGAACGGCGGCAGGGCGTGGGGAGCAATTCCCCGCTGACGCCCAGATCCCACGGGCTGCTGCAGGCTGCACCTTTCCGTTCCGCTCAGGGGCTTTTCGAGGGTTTTTTGGAGCCAGGATCTGTGTTCCCGTGGGCACATTCTGCTTTGGGGAGGGAAGGAAACTCCCCGGTGAAACCCTCAGCAGTGTGAGCAGCTCTGCTCAAGCCTGGGGAGGGGGTAAGACCTTGTACCCCCCCTCGGAGGGTGCAGACGCGAGGCAGCGGGATGGGCTGTTGAGTATCTGCTAACGGGGCAGGAGGGGAAGGGAGCTCTCGCCAACCCCCTCTTCTAGTCCTGGCCTCCTTCCTGAGTGGATTTTGGTCCGAATCCTCATGCATACTAAAATGTGTTTACAGTGTTAGTTATTTCACATCAACAAACCTCCTTCCATGCCAAGGGGCCTGCTGGGAGCCACCCGAGGATGGCACCGCTAAGAGATGGAGCTCATGCGTTTTGCATGTGAATAGTTTGGGCTGGATGATTATAAAACACCAGCACCCCGCACTGGGCTTTGCTGGTGCCTATCAGTGGAGAGCAGCCCTTGGATCTTGGCCTCCACGTTAGCTGAGGAGCGACAGCACAGAAAGGGGGACATCAATCCGAAAACCAGAGTGGGGGAAAAATGCTCCATTTCTTTGCTCCTACAACCTGCTCTGGACATCAGCCTTCGCACTGCCCGAGCGCTGGGTCCAGACCCGCTGGTCCTGAAGCCTGTGTCCTGCCGTCGTCAGCAGATGTGTCACCTCTCCGTGCTGGGCAAGGGGCGCTTTCCGTCTTGTTCTACTTCATTTCATCCGTGAAACTTGGTGTGGATGAAACCCCTGTGGATATTTCCTTTTCGTGGACGCGCCTGTGCGTTCAAGCAGTTGGGGAAAGGAGACCAACAGAACGAGCATTCAAAGTTCAGCCTCCCTTTTACGCGGTTGCGAATGAAACACAGTGGCAACGCTGCACAAGGTAATCCTCGGATGGCTTTAGAAAAGACTAGCTGCTTTCGAGAGGTTTTCTTGAAAAAGCTTAGATGCTCCTTCCGTTAAAACCGCTTGAGACGCTGCACTAGAGCAAACTGCTTCCTGGAACCTGCCGCTGGTCCCGGGACCCCCATTCCCGCGTGCGCTGCTCGGCACCGGCAGAAGTGTCCCTGGCTCGTGCTCGTTCCCTGGCAGCTCGGGGACTCCGAGACCCTGAGGAGGGGAAGGAAAAACCTCCTGGTGTCCCAGGAGATCCCACCGTGCAATAGGTAATCTAATTACTTCAACAAGAACAGTCTGGGAATTGATTCATAACTAGACTTACATTTTGCAAACAAGTGTCATTTTCTTTTTTTTAATACTGATGCGTGTTAAAGTAATCTGATTTTTAGTAAAAACTCCTCTATTCCTGGTAACCCATCTCTGACCAGGATAAGGGTCTCTGACCCTGGGGGCAGGTTTTGCTCTCTGACGTCCTTGGCTGAGTTTGCAGGGCCAGTTTCCACCAAAGGGCATCTCTGCCCGTTCCCCTGCGTCGTATTCGGCTCCCAGAAAGGACAGTCTTGCACTTAGGGCACGCCGGATGGTCCCGTCTGGATTCTGCTACCGATGTCTCGTGTGACCTTGACGTCGTTTGCCTCCCTGTTCCTCCCTTTTCCAGGCCCAGCCTGGGTGCGGTGTCCGTGCCGTGAGCTGGCTGGGACGGGGGCTGCCCCTCGCTGGACCCTGGGGGCTGCCCCTCGTCCTTTCCCGGGGACACGCTACGGCTCCGAGCTCGCCGCCTCTGCCGCTCCGTCCTCAGGGCGACGGCTGCTTGGCTCTTCGGGATGCATCACCTCAGTGACGGAGGAGAAACCAGGAGCCAGGTTTAAGCCGTCTGCCCAAGCCCTGGGAGCTCCCAGCCGGTGGGGTGCGGGGCGGAGGGGACGTTAAGGCAGGCTGGGTCCCCCGGCTCCTCCCCAGCAGTTGGGACTAAAAGCCCCTCTCGTTGGTGCATCTCATTGTGTGCTGATGGCCGCGGATGTCGGGTAACCATGGCAACTCATTGATTAGCATCCAGCCCCTGTGAAACGAAGAACACGCAGCCATAAGAATTACAAATGATGCTGTATTGTCTGCTGCCAATAGGCTGATTACTGCCATTTTCTGCCAGGTAGACCAGCTTTTACAGGCAACCCTGCGGTGTGTAATTACCATGCTGTGATTGATGCATTGCTATAGTTACTATCTGCTGTGTTCCCTGACTAATAGTTTTTAAATTCCTCTTCAGATGGAAATGCATTGCCTGTAAATGTGAGAGGCAGAGGTCTACCGAGCCGGGAGATTCATCCTGCGAGAAGCCAGTTTGGGTGTGGAAAAGCGTCTCATAAAATAAAATGCGGTGGTCAAGTGCATGAGTCACTTGGATCAAACCCCCGCTGCTGCCGCGGGATGAACGGGGATGTAAAGCCGTGGGCAGGAAGGCAGCGGGAAGCTGGGATGGCGCAGGCACTTGCTGGGGTGTTTTTCCAGGCCTAAAACATTTGCCACCTGTTGATGCTGCATGGTTGTCCTAGAAATAACCGGCTCCTACGCTGCTGCCTGTAGCAGGACACTCAGGAGCACGGACGTGCGCAGAGCAGGACCCGGCATCCTGCAACCCCAAAGCCTCCTGCGTGGGGGGAGCAGGGATGGTTTTGCCACCAGAGAGCTTGCAGCCGGCAGGGCTGCGCAGCGCTGGCTGCCGATTAGTTGGTGACTGGTTTGGACCTCGGTGGCCCGAGCCCGTCCTGGAGAGGGATCAGGCAGATCCCGGCTCAGATCCGGGGGAGTCGCAGACGGGCTCTGCCTCTCCCGGGGAGGGAGCGCCAGCCGCTCCGGCCGCTCTCCCCCGCGCGTCGCCGCTGGTGTTTAGACACCCGCGTAACCTATACAAACTTAAAAGTGGTTTGTTTCCTTTCAGACTGTTGAGTGCAGCCAGGGTAATTTAGTAGAAAAATGTCATGCTAATGCAATTCAAAGTTCAAATGATCTTTCATTTCGAGGGAAAGAAGGATGCGTGTGCAGGCAGAATGTTAAAACCCGGTACTTGCCCTGCAATTCAAACAGAAATATGAGCTTCGGGGGATACATAAGTCACATGAAGTACTGTGAGTGAAACGCACAAAATGAATAAAAATGATCCGGAAGCCGCTGTTAGCATTGCTGGGGGGCAGATCCAGCTCCGAACAAGTGTAGTGGCAGTCGGGAGCAGTGCTGGAAAGGAGACGTTTGCATGAAATCACAATAACATGGAAATAATGAGAAGAAGTTATCGGTAAGACATTTTCTGTATTAATATCTAAACGTTGCAGTCCCGGTGCTCTTGCTCCTCTCTGATCCGATCGCCCCAGCGTCCAGGCGACGTCCGCCGGAGCGGGACCACGATGCTGCTGGCGGGAGCGAGGGGTGCTGCCAGCTCCTGCGCCGTGGGCAGCTCCACCCGGGGCTGTGCCATGGCTTTGCCTTGCTCATTCGAACAAGGAATTTCGGGGAATCGCACCGGCTTGGCTGCTAGCTCAGGTCCGAGAGCCGCAGCCTGGGGAACAGCTTACTGCCAGCTGCTGCAGGAGAAAGCGAAAATCCCTCTCAGCTCCTCGAGTGCTATTTCACGTAGTCCCGGCTCCTCAGCTATTGTAAATCAGAAGAGCTCCTCGAGCCTGGTGGTGAGATTTACACCAGCTGAAGATTTGGCTCTCCGCGGCTCAGTGCAGCAAGTCTCCCTGCTCCCGCTGAAGGCAACCGGCGCACAAACGCGTCGGGCATCATTTCCCTCGTGATGCCGCTCAAGCTGCTCAGCTGCAGATGCGATCAGTGGCGTGAGTATCCCCCGTCCTTCCGACCCCCCCGCAGCAGGTGCCCCGGTGGCAGAGAACCGCACGGGCTGGTGCGGCTGCGGGTGCTGGGACCAGCCGTAACCTGGGATGAAGGTGCAGCGTGGTCACAAGCGCGTGGGCTCCGTGCAAGCAGCTCTGCACCGAGCTCATCGCACCGGCACGGACAGGCAGCGAGGATGCTTCGGGTACCAGTAACCGCCTGCTGCTTCCCCGGCCTGCTGTGCTGCCTCTGGCAAGGCACCTCGTCCCTCTGCTCGTTTCCTGCTCACTTTTTCCTCTCTCTTGATCTCAGGGAGAAGGACGCAGCTTGGAACCACGTCTTTAGTGGTAGCTGTTAGTACAACGGTGCGAGAACGATCTGCTGACAGCAGCTAAAGGATGCTTAAGATTTGAAGTCCCTGGGACAGCGTTCTGCACAGCAGTGGCCATCCCCTCGCATTGCAAAACCTGTCGAAGTCTTGGGGCGGAAGCTGCCACTGCAGCTTGAAAGCATTATCCTCCTGAAGAGCATGGAAGGAAAAAAGCCTCGGTGTCTGCCAGGATTCCTGAAGCATAAGTGAAACCCAGACAGAACCGTTTCTGCAGGAAAAACGAGGGGTTCCAGCAGCCAGCAGGAATTAGCAGCGGGCAGTCGTCCTCTGAAAGGGAGGAGAGCCCTGGCTTAGTGCAAATCAGCAGTCTGCCCTCTCCCCGCCTCTTTTGAAGTGGAGGAATGGAGAAGTTACGTGACACAGAGGGGGACTGTTTCTAAACAGAATTGTTGAAGCATCTCCAGGAGGCAACAGCAGCTCTTTTAATCCAGAAGAGCCCAGCAGAGCCTCCGCTTCTGCCTGCGATGCCGACAAAAGGAAGCTCCCGGAGGCAGGAGCCTCCCGTCTCCTCGGAAAATTGCAGCAAAGTTCTCGGTCACTTGCAGAAAACTAAGTCTCAAAGTTTCCCTTGTCTCCCCCTTCCCCGCAGAGCCTCGTCCTCTGCGGCCCCGGCTCTCCCGCCCGCCTCGGTCTCCCCCCTGGAGTTGCCTCCCAAGGGCCCCGTTTCACGGGATTCAGCCCACCGTTTCCCACAGGCTTGACGTTAGTTAAAATAACGCTCAGCAAAACCTCCTACCTGGCAAAGCGAGGAATTTCCATCTGGTGCGAACGCGTTTAAGGCTTGCATTTAAAATGCACGTTGCTACCCAAATCCCTAAGTAGAGTTGTATCTCTGCCTAATCTGCCTAATCGTAACCGTGTACGACTGCGAGGCTTCTGAAGCAGTTAACTGCATGTGTCCAGAGGAAAGGCATTACCGAGGTAATTGGGCTATAAAATTGTACGTACACGCGGAGGGATTCTTTCCGACAATACCCCCGTAATCTGGAGAGCCAAGTTTGCTTCTCTGTGATCCCGGGATGTGTGTGTTGCTGCACTCAGAATGGTCTCGGTGGTGGTGTTCGTATCTGGAAGGTAATGTAATATTTTAACAAAAAAATTTTTTTTATTACGACTCCGCATTTAGCATAACTCTTCCCCGAGTCCTCTGGATGATTGTTTGCAAGTAGCTGGTTGTTAGAAAGGAAAGGTAATTGTGGAAAGAAAATGAGAGACTCGAGAAAACTATTTTGAAAGTTGAACAGAGCCGTGGCGTGAGCAGCAACACGGCTGATTGCCTGTGGTTGATGAAATCCATTTGCATCTTCCAATCTTTCTCTGGCTGCGTCTGACATCTGTCTGCCTCTCTCCTGGCGCGTGAAATTCCTCCCCGTCGCTGGCGGGGACGGGCTGGACCCCGGGCCCTTTCCGGGGAAGGCCTGATGCTGCCCTGAAAGGACCAGTGTGAACACCGCAACCTTTTTCTTCCTCTGTCCCTCATCCAGAATGACATTATAGCCGTAAATCTGTCTATATCACCACGATTCCTCAATTTTTCGGACTTCGAGGTATTCCTGCTCCTCGCCCGGGGGATGCAGCAGAGCCCCGGCACCCGCTGCGCGGGGAAGAGCGACATCCCGGGCACCTTGCTCGAGGTTACGGATGGGTTCGCGGCAGGGGCAGGGAGCTAAATCTGTATTTCCCGAGTTGCAGGCTGTTTCCCCAGGCACAGAACTGTTTCCCTTTCTCTCTTTGCCCTTAAATATCTTTGGCTTGGAGTGGGTAAATAACCCCAGCCAAGCGTGCCTTTTCGGAGAGGAGGATAATTTATGCCGTGGGTGGCGGGGTTCTCCCTGCAATTTTTCGAAGAGCCAATTACAAAATGAATCTTTTGCCTCCGTGAACTGCCTGCTAGAAAATGCCCTTGCTGTTATTCCCGGCGTACGGCTCGCTCGCTGCGCTGTCCTTTCCGAAGGAGATAAACCCTCTGCTCAGCAACGAGGCCCTTCCTCCTCCGGGGAGATGGAGGGGCCGAGAAAAAGCGCCCGCCCGGGGGCGAGTTCAGGGGGAGGACGAACAAATCTGGGCAACCTCCCGTCTGCCGGCTGCGGACGAGCCGCCGGCGGGGACCAGGATTGCTGCAAATGGGCTCAAAGCTGCAGGAGTGGCCGCGACAGGGGCGGCTGGGCCGTGCCAGGGCAGCGGTCCGTGGCGCAGGATCGCATCCCCGGCCGCGGCACCCCGGGCCTGGCCCCCTCGGCTCCCCCGTGCTCGTAGCGCGAGCACAGCAGCATCGTAGGGGCAGATATCCCTTCCCATCCCGGACCGTTTTTATGGCCTGAATCATGAAAATCAATACTGTAGTGATTTTTAATCCAGTGCGTTTGGTGTGTCTGTGTACACGCATGTATATCTCCGGCAGATTGGAGCTGCGTTCTCGGTCGGTGCAAAGCAGCATCACACCATGAAAATAAATGGAGCTGGCAGTTTCTGCCGGCAGCTGATCGCTCCCTGCTTTAGTCGCTTGCTCCAACGCGACTGCTGCGCAGCCCCTGCCGCTCGTGCCGCTGGCTCTCCCCTTCCTCCGGCTTGTTGCGGCGGAGCTGTCTGTGTAAGGGGGTCCTAAGTAACATTAACCGAGCTAAGAAAGGATGTTGCTCACTTGCTATTCCAGATATGACTGTTTTTCTCCTCTCATCATCGCAGAGCTTGTTATTATTGTATCACAGGTTTTAAGTGTAACGTGGTCTTCTGTTTTTGATCTCTCTCCCTTTCAAAAAAAAAGGGAGCAGAGAGCGGATGAGGGAATTTGCTGCACCCGTGTGACGCCGGGAGCCGCGACTCCGGTGCTCCTGCCGCGTCCCGCAGCTTCGAGGACGTCTTCTGTAGAGCTTCCTCAGGTGGAGCCGAGGAGGAGACGCAGCCGAGATCGGTGAGGGCTTGCCGGGCCTTAGCTCGGCTCAGCTGGAAACCGCCGCGGGAGAGCGGCGTTCAGGGAGCTCGGGCTGCGTCTCCACGGCCCGCAGCAGGATGCCGCAGCGCGGGGCTGGCGCGGGATGGTCCTTGCTTCTTGCTGCCCCGTGGCAGGCATGAATTTGGGGAAGAGGTGTTGCTGTGCAGGACCAGCCGGGCCCGTGTGGGCTGCGGCGTTCGGCCGCGGGTAACTACGGGTATGTGCGGGGTAGCAGGACCCCGCAACCGGGGCTGGCGGCAGAGGCGGATTTACAGCCTGCTTGGCGGCGGCCGTCGCGAGGGACGCTCGTCGGGGCGAGACGCCTGCCTTCGCTGGATAACACAAGCTGTTGAGCAGCGACTGACTTACGCCCAGCCGCGCTGCCTGCGCCGTTAGAGCCCCCGGAGGATTAATTACGGCGATATATACCCCTCCACGCAGGCGTCTCGAGAGCGGCGCGTCCGTAAATCAAGCGCGTGCTTATTGCGGGCAGCTTCCTCCAAAGCGCTGCGGCTCTTCGCCGACGGAAAGGGAAGGGAAAGCGCGAGCCCAGGAGCCGGGGGCGAATTTCCCTTCCTGGGGCGACGGCCCCCGACCGTCCCTCTCGCTCTCGCTCTGCGGGAGAGCAAGGTCCGAGCATCTTGGTGCCCCATCTGCTGCCTCTGCCGCTGTCCTGCTGCAAAGTGATGGATAAACGGATGGAAAAAAATGCTAATTTACTCCTTCCTCTGCTCGAGCTCATCGAAAAGTAAAGAAACGTAACAGCTTGCATCGCTCCCAGGGTAACAGCTCCTAAAGCGCTTCGCAGGCAGCGCGCTGGACTCTGCTCTCGTTATGCCGCTGTAAATCCCAACTGGCTCCGTGGACCGGGCGAGTGGATCCCAGCTGCGGTGACGTGGCCTGGCCCTTCCTGCCGAAATCCCGGGCTTTGCGAAGCTGGCTCAGTGTGGATGACCTGTCATTAAAGGCAATTACCTATTGAAGAGATGACCGCTTAAAAAAGTTATCTTCCTCCAAGGTTTTGTTTCATTTTGACTTCTTTGGCTAAAGAGAAAAAGTCCCATCCATACCTGCCGCTCGGGATGTGCACACGTGTCCTTGCAGAGGGAGGCGTGATCTGTGCCAACGCGGCTGCGTCCTGCCCTCTCCCGCCTTCCTCCGCGTCGGGAGCTCGCTCCTACCCGGTGCCTCTCGTCTGCAGGGGACGTTCCCAGGCAGCACTCGCGAGCGGCCGTATTATGAATTCCTCCTGTCTGGTGATAACTTTTTATGAGATTTTTATTCTTTGGACAATATATTAAAACCATATTTTCTGCCAGGTTTGTTTCTGCTCGTTCCTTGCCCTTGAGTTCCCCCGCTTTCCCTCTGCCTTTTCACCTGCGTGGCGTTTCCACCGGAGATGTTCAACCCAGCCCTGATCCCCCCGTTCCCCGGGGTGCACAAAGCGGCTTTACGAACCCCTAAATCCAGAAAGATAAAAGCCATTTTTATTAGTGGTGTTGCCATGAAAGCATAAGAAAGGGGCCTAATAGGCAAATTTGTTATTGAACTATTTCATAATAGCTCATCATAGCAAAAGCACGTGGAGAAAGTGTGTTGGCGGTGGGAGCTGATGGGTGGAAAGCCCCCGGGCTCGGCTGGCAGTGGCGTTGCCGGCAGGGAGCCGTGCCGTGCTGCACCGTGCCGCGGGGGGATCAGACCCCGGCAGGCCTCGCGAGCGCCGTCTTTGCAGCGCCAGCGTCGCGGCCGGGCGATGCATTTGCAGCCGAACGACCGGGATCGCTGGGTTTGCTCTGCCCGGTCGCGGGGAGGTGCCCGGCCGCGGCACCGGCCGCAGCGCAGCGGCAGCCCGGCAGCTCCCGCACTTGGCCTTCGGCCTCGGGGCCTCGGCCTCCTCCGAGCTCCGGCCGGGGTTTCCCAGAGCCGCGGAGCACTAGATGGCAGGAGTCAGTCGCACAAGCGGAGGCGGACGGCCGCCCTCCGAAACGCGGCGGGAGCTGCGCCGTGCAAAGCTGCCCGCTCGCCCGGAGCCGGACGGGGCTTCGGTGGCGATGCTCGCCTCTCCCCACGGGTTTTGGGACCGCGCCTGCCCCCTTTCCCGAATCCAGCCGCTCCGCGGGACGCCGGGCTCGGCAGGGCCGCGCGGGGAGGGGATGCATCAGCCAGCGCCTCTCGGCTCCCTGCGCCGCTTCTGCAGGGGGTTTCTGGAGGACGTGGCAGGTCCTGCTGTGGAGGAGGAGGAGGAGGACGGTGGGGACATTTTGGGATGCGGCGCCTCAGCCTGCCCTGGTGCCCGGTGTTCCGTCGCTCCTTGCCGTGACGGCTCTGCCGCGTCCCCACGTGCCGGCGCTGCCCCCGGCCCCGCGGTCTGCTCGCTCCGCGGCGAGCGCAGACGAGCTCAGCGAAAGCTTCTGCCGCCTTGATTGACTCCCAGATCAATTAAGGCTGCGTGCGGACAGATGGAGCGCTCAGGTCCCGAGTTGTGCCCCGATCTCGTGCTTTCTCCGTTCCCCCGGGGCCTTTCAGGTTAATCATCCTGATCTCTCGCTGCCTTTTTCCGCTGGCCCCGCAGGATGCTGCCCAGCCAACGCCGCGACGATCCAGCCTCGGGAGGGGCTCGGAAAGCGGCAGCGCGAGGGGGAGAATTGATTCGCTTCACCAGGCAGCAGCRGCACTCGCTGCCATCGCTTAATTCTCGGTTCAAGCCCCGTGGAGAATGCAAACRGCTCCGCTCCTCGGCCAATTTACAGCTGCTGACAAGCTGCTAAAYGACGTCTTTGTTAGGGGCGCGGCGCGTCCGTGGGCTCCTCGCAGGGCGACGGCGTGATGCGCAGGTGAGGAGCGCCGCTCTCCGCAGGCGTCGGCAGCAGAGGCCGAGCCTCCCCGGGGCTGCTGCAGCCCTTTCTGCAGTCGCAGGGTGTCTCGCGCTGCCGCGACCGGCTCTCGGAGGAGGCCTGGCAGAGCCAAGGGAGCCTAGGAGGAAGCCGGGGCCGTCGCTGCAGGCGTCCTTCGAACGGTTGCGATGAATTTGGAGCTGGTGGCCAAGCACGCAGGGCCCGCGCTCTGCATCGCTGAGCACGCGCAGGGGAACGGCAGCGCCGCGCGTTCCCGTGCACGGGAGCAGCCCGGGGAACCCACGCCCGAGACCCCAGACCGCCCCGGAGCTGCGGGAGCTGGGCTGCTCCGGCGCGGGAGACGGCGTGCGGTCCCGAGGCAGGTCCGCGCGCGACCCGCCGCTTGGCAGGGAGATGCCTCCCAGCAGCGGCCGAGGGAAGGAGGAGGGAGGAGGCGGCGAAAGGGCCCCGAGCTCAGCGCGCTGCGCTCTGTCCCCCACGCCGGCTCCGCAAACAGCGTTTCCGTGCCAGCTTTTATTAACACATGCCACCCTCCGGGTCTGAGGCTTGCACCCTTCTCCCCCAAACTCCCCAGCCAGCCGTCCCTGCCGGACTAGGAGCTTCCAGCGCCTGCAAAGCTCCCCCAGCCGCAGCTAATCTTGTTTATCAGGCTGTGCTAATCTGAGGCCTGGAATTAGCTAGTCCTGTACTCGGCAGGGGCCTGCTGCTGCAGTTAAGTAAATTATCTTCTTAATAATGACAAATCAATTATCGGTGCCGTTTCCAAGGAGAATGCTTTGGTCTACCTTTTCCAAAAAGCAATAAACCTGTATACTTCCACTGCCAAGAACTAGCTGCAGCAATGCAGCCAAAATAATAAGGAATAATCCAACCGTACAGACAGCAAGTTAATGAATTATCCTCTCCCAGCTGAAGGTGCTTAGAAGCAGGGCAGAACTGAAAAATAGGCAGAGACCTGGCTGGGTTGTACAGAGATACTCTGCTGCTCTTTGCCTCCTTTTATTCTTTTTTCTTCTAAGAGGTGATGATATTGCTCGAGGATTAGGGGAGTTAAGCGCGGGCTGCGCGGGGATCACGGCCACGGCCCAGGGCTGCGAGCGGGCTGGTTTCCACCGCGCCGAGCTGCTCCGGCGAGGGGCAGCGTGCCGAGGTTGCACCGGGACGAGGCCGGGGACGGGATGCCCGGAGCGCTCGGCGGCACCGCGGCTCGGCGCTCGGCACGGGCTGTGCCGGGCGGTCGCCTCCGCGCCCCCCCGCGCCGCCGCAGCTGCTCCCGGCCTCTAATTAGCAGCCTTCGCGTGCGGGCGGCATGTGGGCATCCATTATTTAGCGGCGTTACTTGGGCTGACAGGATTGATGGGACATTTCATCAAGCAATTAGAAAAGAAAAAAAAAAAAGTCGAACTTGTTCCAAAATACAACGGCAGCAGCCGGCATAAATTAATGTGTGTAGTTTTTAAGTGTTTACTACAGCACTGTTTTCTTCTCTCTTCCCACAGGAGATAATTAAGAAAGAGGCTCTTTCTCTGCTACCATGAGGTATCAGGAGATGCTGCCATATCCCCTTAACTCCTGCGAACCTCCTTGAATCTGACAGATGATCAATTTAACGTATTGAGAAGAGGGTGTTTATTTCTTTTCCACTTTAAGTTTAGGCATTATTATTTCCCTGGGTGAATTGATTCATATTTGCTTGGCTTCATTAGCTGAAATATGCCATACACCAAATTAGCACCGAGCTCTCCGCGATCAAGAAGGATGGAGCAGTTTGTTCTTATCGGTAATTGATCATGGAGCTATTAATGGATGCAAATGTATTTGTTCGCTCTGCTTTGATAAATAGTGGCTCGCTGCTCCCCTGTGATATGATTTGTGCTTGCATTTGCTCCCTCTGCCTGCCACGCGGTCCCCAGGCCCCGGGCTGAAGCGTGGGGCCAGCGGCAGACACATCTTCTGGCTTGCTTTTCCCTTGCTCCGGGTTATCGACGGGCACGCTCCCCCGATCCAGCCTGGCACTGGCTGCGACTTTGAGCAAGCTGCTCCGGTTTCTGTGGTCAGCGAGCAGCTTCCCATTTTGCAGCGTGGGCTGATTTTCCTGCCAGGATTAACCTCCCGTCGCTGCCGCCCGAGCTGCGAGCCGGCGGCGCGTAACGAGGGCCGCGCTGCAGCGGGTCCTGCCGCTGCGCTTCCCCGCGGCATGGGGGAGACGGCAAGGACGGGCGACGGGCTGCGGCGAACCCGCCTCTGTTTCTCCAGCTCAGCAGCACACGTTTAGCTCCCGAGCTGTCTGTAGTGTGACTTACGGCAGCTGCCTTGCCGCTCCTGCGTCCCCCCTCGCCGCGAGCCCTCGGCAGCAAGGTCGTCCTCGGCCGTCGTCCTCCTCCGCGCTCGGCCCGCCGGGGCTCCGTCTCTGCCGGGGCTTCCCAGCGCTGCTCTGACGCGCATCATCAGGGACGAGGAGGAGCTGGTTTGCCAGGACACCTTGCCACCTTTCGCTACAAATAAATCTCGGATAATGTTTTTTTCCCCTTTTCATTATGGTAATGGCATCATTTTTGTACATGGCAATTCTCAGACACAAATAGCACTAAATCACCTTCCCCTTCTATGGTAACTACACTAATATTATTAATACCTTGTATTCATAAAACAATTTCCAGCATCTCAAAGCGCTCTGCACACATTAATTTAGCCTTACAACCTTCCGCTGGGAGAATTGCCAGTATGAGTCACGTTTTATAGCAGGGTCGAGGGGAGGCGTTGGGGAGGAGAGCCGAAATCTCTGCAGCGGAGCCCGCCGGCGCCCGGGCCGGGGCGGAGCAGGGAGCAGGGAGCAGGGAGCAGGGAGCAGGGAGCAGGGAGCAGGGAGCAGGGAGCAGGGAGGCAGCACCCACCTATTGCCGGGGAAACCGAGCTCGAAGGGTTAAACCCCGAAGCAGCTCAAGATGGCTGAGGCATCAGACGAATGCAAAAAGCCCACTGGGTCTCAGGAGTTTTTTTAATTACCGTCTTCTGCCGCTTTTTAATTCGAGGCATCAAAGAGGAAGGAGAAAAAAGCGCGGGGCTGGTGGGTACCTGTGTGGAAGGCTGTCTGTCCGTCAGCGCGCTGCTTCTGCTGGGGACAAACAAACCCCTCCGCTTTGTTCTGGGCCAACGTTTTGTTCCAGGCATTACTTTCTCTTCTAAAAAAAAAAGAAAAAAATCCTAGAGATTTGGCACATTGCAGAAGGGAAAAATGCTGTTTAGGGGATTAAAAAGAAAATAACGCCTTTCTTTCAAATAAATTACAAAGCTCGCTCTTGCTGCTTTGTACCTGAGCAACCCGTAGGAAAATAGCAGTTTATTTTTAGTGCCAGATTGGGTGGCGAGATGAAACGACTGAGTCTTCTTCAAAAGCCACCAAAGATGAACCAGTGCCAGGGAAGTGAGGTTGCAAAGTGTTATTACTGTTTATTATTTTTTGTCCGGGGCGGTTTGACATTCAGCTTGTTTTAGTTTTGCTGCTGATCAGAGACGGTGAACGCGGCGCATCTTTGGGGGGAGGGGGGGAGCCTGAGCGAAGGACGGAGCCGCCTGCTGCAAAAGCTCTCCTCATTTTATCACGATTATCTTTTATTTTCTCCCTCCTCTTCATTTTCCGAGCGCGACGACGGCGGCCGGCGGCCGGTCACGCAGGGTTGCGGGTGCGAGGAGCGGCGTCGGTCGCCCTCCCGCGCGGCGCGAGGCGGCAGCTCGCTGCCGACCTCCCTCGGCTCCGGCGRCGATCGGGGCCAAACGCTGGTTTCATGGAAGCGACGGGAAGTGCTGGCAGCGGGGCGGGTTGCCCCCCGCGTGGGTCTGGTACCGCCCGTGGTGGTAGCGGTCTTGGGGGGGACGTGCCAGGAGTCGCCTTCCGGCACTCAAAACTGCCGAGCGAAGGGTTTGACTGCCAGAACAAAGCGATATGCGGTATCCGGACTTTCTTCAGGATTAAACTCATATCCAAGCAAGGGCAATTCCTTAACCCCGATTCCAGCACGCCGGCCTCCTTTCTGCCAGGCAAATCTTCTGACGGCAATTGCTAAAGGATCTGCTCAGAAGAGCGGCTCTGCAGCTTTGCTGGTTGTGAATATTATTGTATAATACGCACCTAGCAGTTTCTATTCATACCAAAACTCTTAAAACTCGGATTCACTGATCCTATCTGCACTTACCTGCTGCTCCCAGCCAGTCCTTTGAAATCTCTGTGGGCTCAGCAGCTCCGCTGACCCCAGGCCAAGCTCCGGAGCGGCTCTTCCCCGAGACGGATAAACGCTTAAGGACGGCGTCCTTGACAGCACCCTGGAGAAGTTCGGCTGTTGCTGAACGCCGCTGTTTTGCTTTCCTTGGTTTCTGCCTCTTTTCCCAGGGAATGTCCATCGTCCTCCCTTCCCGAGCGCTGCCAGGAGATGCTATGACCAAGCGCCAGCGCTCTGACCTCAGGTGTGAGCGGACGGCGACGGGGCTCGSGACCCCCGGACGGCTGCGTAACCCCGGGGCTGCAGCTCCCCACGGGGCTGGGTGCATGCACGGCGGCTTTTCGGGGCTGGTGCATGCAAAGCAGCTTTGCGCCGCGGTGCCCGTGAGTTATTACAGATGCTAAGTGCGGAGCAGCTCCTGACAGCTGAACACCTCAGATCAAAATCAAAACGTTGCTTCCAACTGAACTTAATCATCTCATAAGAAACGATGGAGAAGGAGGGGGAAAAATAGGAGGCTGAAGTATGAAAGTCATTGCTGTAGCACCACACCTCTGCTCCAACCTCTCCTCCTTCGTGTCTCRGTTGATTTGTTTTGATCACTCGGCGCTTTTGCTGTTTAAGCTTGTTTGAATCCCATYCACAGTGAGTTCATTTAAACGAGGATCCATTAATGAGTTCCACTGCCGCCAACGCGGAGGTGGGGAGCGGCGSGCGGGAGCAGCTCCACGCCGGGCCTCCGTGCAAGCGTCGCGCCGCGAGCCGAGGCTGCTCGGGGAGGTSACCCACGGCTTCACTGCCGTGAATACGGGCAGGGATTAAATTCACATTCTTGCATCTCAGTCCAGTATTTCCAATGCAGACGCATCTTCACCTCCCTTGGCTTTTTCCCCCTTTCTCTTCTAAATAATCGCCTGGTGTTGCMTGACTGTCAACACACCCAACTGGAAAAAACAAGCTCTGATTTCCATATACACCTGTCAAACCCATCTCGAAGGAGCTGGTTCTGAAACCCATTTTTCACTAGTTAGCATGAAAAAAAATCCAGGGCACCTATCTCTACTGACAAGCCCGTTTYGGATTTGCCCAGACTGACTGACGTCCTTCTGTCCCCAAGTTTGTTGTTGCAGATGTTTTCAATTTCTCACCACTTTGTCATAATTGTTATGATAAGCATTTCTGCCAAAACGGTAGTAAAAACTCAATTTTCCTGAGGAAAATTAACAAAATACGTTCACGGCTCATGCAACCTGTTTATTAAGCTGTAGCAGGAACTGCAGCTGTGAAATAAGATATAATTAAAGTCTGGGGTCCTCTCCCAGATATCAGGTTTTGAAAATTTGCTATGCCGCAGATAGAGGAATCATTGCGGCCAAGCGGCCCAATCTGTCGGCCGGGAACGCGTCCAGCGGGGCGGCTGTGCGGTGCGTCCGCGCCGACCTATGGAGACGTATGTGCCGGTTTGCGCCCGCATGCGTCATCCGAGGACGGAATCGCTTCATCTCCATCAAACAGAAGGGAAAGGGTCGTTTTTTTTTTCCCAGAAGGATSTCACCGCCGAAACCTTTCCGCTTTTTCTTAGGAGCTGCGGTGCTTTGTAAAGCTGTCGTGGAAGGTTTTTCACGTGGGGAAGGCAAAGGGATTCCTTCCCGGGGCGGATGGSGTCTAGCTGATTTTCCACTTGCGAGGGAATAATTAAAGGCGCTCGATAGCCACGTGCGGGGCTGAGGGCTGGCGCCGAGGCGCAGCCTCCTCCTCCTCCCCTGCCCCTGCATCGCTCGCCGGGTCCGCTAGCCCKGCCGCGGGCGCTCGGCTCCGACTCTTCCCCATCCCGCGCAGGGAAGCGCCTTGCTGGGGCTTGATGCAACTATTGATCTGGCCGTGTCGTAAAACCGTACTGGAAAAAGTGTGGGTAAATCACAGAGGGCCTTGGAGGGCGCTGAGACCCGTGGCTGAAAGAGGGAGCAGGTACAAACTCCCCGACTTCGCCTGGCTGCCGGCGCCGCGCGGTACCAGACCGACGGGCTTTGCCGGCCGGCGCGTTGCAGCCTGGGCTGCGTTTGCTCAGGTTTTTGGTGTGCTGCAATGTCCTTTCCCCACCGGTCCCCGAGCCCTGGAGAGCCGTCAACGTGCCGGGCTGCTTGGTGCCGGTCCTCTCTTTCTGCACCGGTTCCAAACACAACCCCCAGACAGAGGCGCCTGAGTGACGACAGGCGTCCACGGATGTCGGGAAAGGCGCTAAGCACCGTAATTTGTTGTAATGACTCAAATTTAAAACAATAACCCAGAGGCATAGCCGCGCCAGGCGCGAGCGCCGGCTGCATGCAGCGGGGTCGTTAGCGGCAAACGACGGCCGCGGCGGGATTGCACCGCGCACCGAGGCCGCTGAGCKCTGCGCTTCGTGCCGGGGTAATTTGGCCGCTTTCCCCCATTTGGGTGATGGGGACGCTTTATTGCTGTGTTTCCAAAGACTGGGAGTAAATTTCCTGGGCTTCCTGGTTCCCTGCCCAGCGCCCAGTCCCCTTCCCCTTCCCGGAGGGACCCCGGCCCCGCGGCTGCCCCCAGGGCTGGTGCCGGTGCCGGTGCCGGTGCCGGTGCTGATGCTGGTGCCGGTGCAGCTCCTTTGCAGCAGGCAGGTGCCCCTGCTGCGAGCGGCCTGGGCGCTGTAGCTCAGCTGTTAGCAATTTGCTCTAAGAAACCCTTTAATCAGGACGGCGCTAACGAGGACCCGAGCCTACAAAAGGCTCGGGGCCGCCAGGGCTGGGTTTGGTCTGCAGAGCTGTGGTGCTGCGGTGTCTCCTTTCGCGGGAGCCTGGCCCGGTACGTAGCTGCAGAGCGCGCTCGCCTCGCGGCCAAGGCGTCTGCACGCGGCTTCCTTGGCCGTCCCCGTTCTCCCAGGGCTGCAATTTGCTGCCAGAAATGTCAGATTTGGGTGATAATTCTTATCTAGTTTGCTTGGTTTTTTTACTCCCTTATAGCTAACAATAAGCTACTGCTTGGCATCCCAAGCGAGAAGGTGCCGTGCAAATGGGCACGGTATGAATTCAGGAGCTGTATCGTTGTGCAAGGCACGGAGGAGCTGGAAGCGCAGGGGAGAGGCGGTGGGGTGGGAGCAGCCGGGTTTTCCGCGTGCTCCCAGGGCCGGGGCGATGCACAGTGCAGGGCCCCGACTCCTGCCGCACCGGACAGGGGTGCGGCTGAAACACAACTGCTCTTTTCCATTAAGGTTTCCAAATACTCAATTTATTCAGATTTTACCAGACAGCTATTTGTTTGTTAAATTAAAACCAGCTGGTTATTGAAAGAAACATATTTATTGGGAATTAGCAGCCATGTGCTAGATGGATATTTACTACCTAGTTGTCAAAGCCTAGAGAATCTGTGTTTAATAATCATTTTTTTCTTTCAATTAACGTGGGGGGGGGGGATGGAAATCATCCTGTTAATTCCAGATTAAATGCACATTTGGAAAATTTCACTTCCAACTGCTGCTGACGTTGCTGTCGCGTCGGAGCCCGGCGGGGTTGGGGCCCGGTGGAGCGCGCAGGCGAGGGATGCTCCGGCCACGGCATCTGCTGCCGTCTGCTCCCGGCTGGCTCATCCCGGCGAGCTCGGCCCCTGCAAGCAGCGTGCGGCCGTACCCAGCGCCCGGAGCTGCCCCGACCCTGCGAGCCTCCCCGTGTCGCTCCAGAGAGAAAGTCCCCTGCGTCTGCGGTGGGATTTGGCAGCTCGGCTGTGTTATTCCTGCCGGTGGAGGGACCTGCTCCTCGCAGGGGCTGAGCCTGTCCTGGCGGAGGGAACATCTGCATCAGGACCGAGGCCAAATGCCTCTCCGAAAGCAGGGAAAGGGCCGGTGCACGGGGCACCGAGCGTGATGCAGAGCCATTCCTTGCTCTTTCTCGCTGCGTGATCCGCAAGCGGTGCGGACAAGGGCTCCCAGTCGCCCGGCTGGTGACTGCGGGGCCGGGGCAGATGCCGCTGTGGTGCCCGGTAGCCCGCGGCTCCGCTTGCCCTGTGCAAGAAGCAGCAGCACCGGTCCAGCTCCCGTCTTGTGTCCGAGTTCAGGTGACAGCAGAAAGTTTCCAGTCGAGCAGCGGCAGGGTCCGGCCCTGGGCAGTAAGAGCCCGCGTAGCTGTTCTGCGCTAAGGAGAGCGCCGCGGCCTCGCTCCCCGTCCTTGCACACGCGGCTCCCGGGAGGTTTGCACCTCGCTGCCAGGGGCTCAACCCGGTGCCCGTTTCTGTAGCTTCCTGCCGAGTCTCGCGGTGGAGGGCGGCTGAGCGGCGCGGGCGCGTTGCGGCCGAGGCTGCCCGGTGCCGTGCTCTCCCCAGCTGGAAGGCGACGCGGCGGGAGCAGTCGCAGACCTGGGCCCGCGAGGACCGGAGAGAGGAGGGGGCCGAAGCYGGGCTGCAGGAGGACCCGGGACGGAGAGGTGGGTCCCGCTCTCGGCRGCGAGGGAAGGGCAGAGCCCTCCGCGTGCGGAGGAGCCAGGCTTGCCCGCGTCGCGTCCAGCTTTTGCCGGCGTGCGGAGGGGCAGCGTCCCCGGGCCCCTCGGAGGAGCTCGTGGGGTCTCTTGTAGCGAGTCGGTGCTTTTYGGGCCGGGCGTCGCGATGCGGTGGACGCGGTATGACCTGTGCGGAGCAAATCTCCCTGGCAGGGCTTTTCCCCCCTTTCCCCTGACCCGCTGCTCTCTAGAGAAGGCAGCTAACGCCCAGCAAGGCTCCTCTCCCCGCCTGGGCTGGTGACCACGGGATGCTGCGGCTGGGCTGGCCCGGCCACGGGGGCTGCTCCGAGCATCCAGGCTCCCCTGGAGCCGTGATCCRTGTAAACCAGCCGGGGATTAGCCACGGCACTGGCTGCACCTCGTTTAAAACCTCGGTCATTGCAAGAGGGAGGGTTCAACATGATGCATAGGATTTGCTGGGCATTACTGTAAATAACAATAAGCCGGGAGTCGTGCAGCGATCGATCGGCGGCTCCCTCGCCGCCGGAGCGGCGTGCCGGGCTGGCCGGGGCCCTGCTAGACGGCATCGCTGAGCAGCGCAGCGYGCAGCCGCCTCCGTGGCGTGGCCGAGGCCAAGGATGCTCCTCGGGCTGCCGGGCTCCGTGGGCGCCGCGTCGGGGAGGCCGTGGGTGCAGCTTCCCGGCTGCAGCTGCTCCCGCGGTGGCTGGTGCTGGGCATCCCGGCGGCTCCACCGGCTCCTCCCGGGGAAGCCGTGCTGGGGTCCGGGTGGCATCCGCATCCCGCGCGTGGGGACCGCGGCAGTCCCTGCGGGGCGAGGAGGCTCATCGCTCTGCCGCTTGCTTCCCCGGAGGCGAGCGGGGAGGTAGCGAGGGGGTATAAAGCTTAGAGCCTGTGGTGGGGACTCGTTTTCCTCCCTTCACGCAAGGAGAGAGGATATAAAATGAAAAGCAAGCAATCAATAAAAGAAGAAAGTTATATATCTCAAAAAAATAAAAAACCCACCTTGCTGCCTGCACTTTTATCTGAGGCCTTAACGCTACAATAATGAACTGTAAAACCTTATTTTAGCGGTTCGCAGCAGCATCTAGGGACTCTTGATCCGCTGCCTTCCTCCACCTCCAAAAAACCCCGGTGGGGCAGGTTCTTCTTGCTGTTACGGCTGCGTAAATCCGGGTAGCGGCGTTGCCCTCCGCGGGGTTATCCCGCCTGGGCCGGGGGGAAGAGTCGGTGCCACTGCCTTTAAAATCAGAGACGACCCAAGAGGGAGGCTTTGTGCCGGTGTCCGAGACCCTGCGCGGCTCCGCTTGCACCGTGCGCGGCAAAGCCCTTCCCGATACCCCCCGGCTCGCGAGAGCCGCTCCTGATCCGTGACGGGATGAAAACCCCAAAATAATCAGTCCCCGCACGGCCGCTTGCCCGGCGGAGCGGTCCCTGCGGAGGTCTGGCAGACGCAGCTCCAGGGGCAGAAGACCGCTGCTTCATGCGCGCCCTCTTTCCTCGCTGCGGTTCCCAAATAAATAAAACAGATATAAAATAAAAATGTAAAAAGTAAACCTATTCTTTCGTTAACGCCGGGAGTGTACGATAGACCGGTCTGATTTAATGGCTGTATAGTCGTTCGGTTGTTAACAAATCAATATTTCCCTAAGAAACAGTATGGACTGCCATAAATATCTTCATAGTTATATGAACCTTAGCCACATAATTCACGCGCTGTAGAGGCCGTAATGAGTTACATGATGGCTGTGTCAGAGGGGATATTTATTAGGAGATAATGGTATCTGGATGGCCTGTGAAAGGCCAAAAAAAGAAAAAAAATCGGAGGGAGAGAGGAGAGGACCCGCAGACCTGTGCGTAATTCCTGGCTCTGTCGGCGCTGCTCTGAAGCGCCTGCTTGTTGTTGAGGACTAAATCAAACGGCTATCGAGTAATACGTGGGATTTATTTGCGCTTGCAATATATAATCTAATCTAATACATATAAATTTACAACTAAACAGAAATGCTCCCGAGCTCCTGAGTGGGACTGATGTTGGGGTGGGATCGGTGGAGCGCGGGGTCGGCATGCCGGCGCGGAGAGGCTGCCGGGGCAGAGCTCGGTGCCGGGCCGGTTTTGGGGTCCCGCTGCCGGGGGGCTGCGCGGTGGCGGGGGGAGCCGGGCGTTTTGCATCGCGTCCTTGGGCGGCTCCTGATCAGCCCCGGGCTCGACTGCCCCTCGCTTTGCCTCAGTCTGCAAACTAGGCCGCGGGGGGCTCAGAGCGGCTCGTCGCTTAAGCCGGGTCTAAGCCTCCCTTGAAAACGCGCGGCGAATATATCGTCTCGAGAGGGAACGAGCGGCGCTCGTGTGGCGAGAAAACATCCCTATCGTGCAATTATTTCTAAACATGTTATTTTATGATCCTTCAGAAAAAAMCCCTGCAGAATAGGAGAGGAGGAGGAGAAGTGAGCAATCAGGGAATCGTTCTCCGTTTAAATTGCCCTCAGGAAACGAATGTGTCAGGGTGGATTGAAAGATGGTGTTATCCCAGGAGAGTGAAAGGGAGACGGAAACAAATAGAGATAGAGAAGCTGTAGTACAAAAAGATGGAAAAGATACGCAGGACCTGAGAAGATCAGTGGAGGTGGTGAATAGGCTCCCGCTGACAGCGACGGGCGCTGGATCCTCTCCGCCGTGATGCAATTCAGTTAAGACCTAGTCACACTTTATTAAGAACACATTTATAAATAGCACATGAAGGGTAAATAAATGATGAATAGATGTTTTAATAGATGGAGAATTAATTGCTAGAGAATCCAGCAGCTCGATAAACCGCTGTTTACAATCTCTGGGGCTGTTTTTGCTGCTGCAGGCTGAGGCGTAGCAGCTCCCGCTGCCCTCTTGGCTGCCTGGCGCGTTGCTCGTGCCTCCGACACGCTCGGCGCGTCCGTGGAGCGATGCTTATGTCTCGATTAATCATTCATGGATGGACCATCAGCTAAATGGGTGGCTGAGCTCGTGAGTCGGGGTTAAACTCGCCCGAGCCCCCGCAGCCGGCAGTGAAGCTGCTTCGATGAGCTGCTGATGCCCCTTGAGAGCGGGAATATCCTTCTGTTTCCGTTTGGCTCGTGAATTGCCCGTCCCCGTATCCGTGATTACCTGGAGACGCAGCAGCTGCTGCCGCCTTTGAGCAGTGCCTAAAAGCACCTCTTTGCTTGGCAGAGCCAGGGCCGCAGAGCGGCCGGCCGCCCTGGTTAAACACCGAGGCGAGGGGAGATGGCAAACCTAGCTTCGTGCGAAATAATCCCACCGAAATACTGGTTTTAGAGGATGCAGTGCACAAAACGCGGGAAGCGCGGCGGATCGAGTTCGCCCGTCAGCTGTGAAAATGAGGGATATTACTTGTGACTTCAGAAATATTACGCAGGCCATTTCTGGAGCAAGGGAAAAGCAGAATTTGGGCCGCTGATGTCAGTCGAGTTACCCTTCAGTGGATTCACCCCAGTGTAATGCAGAGCGGAGACTGACCTGTGATGTTTTCACCCAGGACTGAATAACCGTCCGTGCATCGCGTCTGCCGGGGCCAGAAACGCGCTGGCGAAACCCGGCGATCAGATCAGCCGTGTGCACGGAGGCGGCTCAGCCGGGCGCCGCTCCGAGCATCCCCCTCGCCGCCGGCCGAGACGCGGTGATTCAGGAGGCGCGTTCGAGCTCCGCGCCGCGTTGCATCTGCTTTATCTCCCTCCAGCCGAGATGAGTCACCCCGGGGCGAGCGCGGGTGCTGCCCCCGCTTCCCGCATCCCTCCCCGCGCGGGAGCCGCCGCGAAGCGGGATGCGATGGGACGGGGCGGTCCGACCTCCGCCGCGGCTGACGGGCGATATTAATGATTTCCCCCAGGGCAATGTGCAGGCAAACAGGTTTGTCATTTATTTTGCAGATTTACTGGAGTATTATTAATTCACTAGGATAAACTCCATTAGGAGAGCACATTAATTTCTGAAATATAACTTATTCACGCTGCCCGGGCCGGGGCTGGAGACGGAGATTCCACCAGTTCAGAACTACCCAAATATTGATCTGGACGTTTCTAATTAACTTTGCCCATACACGATTATGCATATGCACAAAAATTGATTTTCACAGGCCCAATAATTAGATTTAATACCTGAGGTAACTTATATTTATGTGTTTAATTATTAGATTCATTAGCAATTTTAATAAATGCTACGGGCCCGAGAATTAACCGCCGAACTTGACACTTGTTGGCTTTTCTGCTCGGTGGTGAACCGACGGGCTGATCGGACCGCAGGAGACAAAAGGCTTCTTCAGACGGCTCTGGAATTAATTAGCATAGTGTGTTATATAATTATTAATGCATTCCTTTTTATTGCAGCGCGGTTGGCTTCAGAAACCAAAGCCATCTGTGATCAACATGTATAAATTATCTGATAGCAGTAGCGTGCTGGAAAGCACGGAGGAGGTGCTATGGGGCGCGGGAGCACCCGGCCAGCGCCGCTCGCCCCTCCGTCAGTCCTTGCAGCTTTGCAGCACCCTCTGCACGCGCCGCCCCCGGGCAGAGCTCAGCTGAAATCGGTGTTGGAGCGAGCCAAAACCAAGGCACCTGCAAGGCACAGCCGGAGCCAGGCGAGTGGCCTGGTTCATGCCGGGGTCTGTTTCTATTTTGGCATCCTGCATGATGCAATAAGGCCACCTTTTGCAGCCAGCCGGGAAGGTTTGTGCTGTCATCTCCGACGTGCATCCAAAACCGTGCTCGTCCTCCCCCCCGGCGGCTCGCGGGCCCCGGATGCGGCTGTGACAGCGGCAGGTCGCGGTGCCTGGGCAGCCGCGCGCTGCTGCGGCGCGCTCGCTCGCAATTTGGTGCCGGGGCCGTTGGGAAATTGCTGACAATTTGGATGAAAGCGGTTGGAAAATTGCAGTGTTTAGGCCCATTTTACGTGCGCGCGCGCGTGCAGAGATTGCAGAGGAAACGCTGGGAGCGGCCGGCGGCTGGAAGCGCGGGCTGTCGCCACCGGCTTTGGGTGTTTTTTTCTTCCTGGTCATTATGTATTTGTAAACAAAAGTGTAAATTGAGCAAAAAAAATCGGTCTTTAAGGGCTCAGGGGAAAGACGAGGGCGTCGGGAGGGGAGAAACGAACTGGGGGCCGGGGCGATGCATCGCGGCTCAGCCGGCTCCCGGGCGCGGGAAGCCCGTGCTGCACCGCGCCGGTCCGGGACCTCGCCGCAGCGATGCAGCAAACTGTTGATCAAGTTGGACGAATGCTCGGCGCCTGGCTGCCGCGTCCGGAATGAGATGCTAATTAATGAACAGCAAAAAGCAGCCGGGCTCCAATTTGCATAAACATGCGTTGTCAAGCTGTTAGGTAAACAAAAGCCGCGTAATGGCAGCGCGAGGCGGCCTCATTACGCAGCGAGCCCGCTGCGGCTGTTCGGCGGGGATTACAGCCGCCGCAATTTTAGTTTTTTGCTTAATTTCCCTCTCTGTCTCCGGTTCCAATTCAGTTTGGTGTCTGCAGTCAGCCGGGAAGCCCCGATGTGAGGCCTTGACCCAGATAACAGCAGCGCGGAGCATCCTCCTTTGGCGTGCCTCTCCCTCCGACACGCGCGCTTCCCGGGGCCGCGGATAAAAACGTGGGATTTTAATATGGGCACGTGAAAACGCGTGCAGCAGAGGTATTGCGACCCTTGGCTGCGGCTCGCGGGGCTGTCGCTGGTCGTCTCACCGTTTCGGGGGCAGCGAGACGCCCCGGCACTCGCCGCTCCCGGCGGGATGCGGGTGCTTCCCGCGGGGCCGGGGCGCTGGCAGCCTGCGCTGCGCGGGGGCTTTGGGGACCCGAAAGAGCCCTGCACTGCACGTAAAGCAGGAACAAATATCCCACAAGCAGCTAATTGAGATTCCTGCTGCCTAGCAGCTAGTTCGATGGATGGACAGATAGAGTTGAGGGATGGCGGGGGGTCGTTATGCGCTCCCGGTAAGTTTTCTTTGATGCTCTCTGGGCCATTTATTCTACCACATTAGCTGATTTTTATTTTGATATTGTAATTTCCATTTTGGTAAAAGCACCCACAGGAACCGAATGGGAGCTCATCAGCATAAACTGAAAGGAAGCAATAACTTACGTTAAATGCGATAATATTTTTCTTAAATAAGAGGAGAAACCAAAGCGATGCAAAGATACGGACACGCAACCGAATACAATCGAGTCACTGCAGCTTGCTGGCTTGAGCCACGAAAACTAATCATTTATGTGCTATTAAGCGGAGACCGGGTGCCTCCCGCGCATACGTGGGGTGCAGGGGCCTGGGACCGCCGGCAAGCGGAGCGGGAACAGAGGTGCTCTTGCCCTGGCACGGAGGGACCCAAATCCCAAGTTGCAGCCGGCAGCAGCCCGTGGTGCTGCTCGTCGGGAAATTGCACCCATTTTCCCTTTGGGAATTAGCTGGTAGGGCAGCGGGAGAGCGGCGTGTTCGCGCGCATGCCACGACGGGTGGTTTATGGTATCAATCACGGAGGCCGGCCTCGGCGCGGCGGCACCGCCTCCCATCACGGCAGAGCCGGGCAGGGCGAGACGACAAGCGCTCGCGTCCCGGGGGCCGCGGGGAGCTGCAAAGCAGCCCGGAGTGCGCCGTTTCCAGCCTCCCCCCTCTGCTGACCTTCCTCTGGCCTGGCCACAGGTTTTGAGCACTGTAAGATTAAAAAGCAAAAGCGTTTTGCTGATTTTGAGAGAAAATTGATAGCAATTCCCTGGAAGGCTTCCTGGAGCCAAGGCGATAGCGTGCGAGACCGCGCTCGCGTCCTTCACCGCGCTGCTCTTGTCGGGGTTGGCGGCGGCTGACGCCGAAGAGCAGCTTTCAGCAGAGGAGGAGGCCGCTCGGCTTCGGCTGACCACTTCAGGGCTTTGCTGAGCCAGGGCTTTCTAGCAGCTCTTTTCAAGTTGCATGGTTATTATTGAGATTTCCTGGTGACGTTTACTCTGTGCAGCTCTCAAGGTTGCTTTTTTTTATTATTCTTCTCCTCTTTCCTGCAAGGATTAAACTCTCTCCTGCAAGGATTAAACGCTATCCTTTGGCATCTTCTGCCTTCCTTCTCCTTCAGCACCTCCCTCCCTGGCATTTCTGTTGGGTCCCGGCTGCAAAGAGTTAATACGACTAGCAGGAAGGGAAGAAGGGAAGGAAAGAAAGATTAAAAACATGAATCACATCTTCACAGCGTTCCTTTAAGGACTTCCAAAAGCGCGTGAGGAAGGAGGTGCGGATGGCCGGGCTCCTTGCAGTCTCCAACCCTCCCTCCTTCCCCGGCAAAGATTTGCAAAAGATGGAAATAAGAGATTTTCTGCTTGGCAAAGAGGGGAGAGTCGGAGATTAAATCAGCCTGCTAGTCTCGGCACTTCTAACGCAGCTTGCAAGATGCTTAAATATTTATTTAAAAAGAAGGGGGGCAGAAACAGAAAGCGGGGGATACATAAAATTAAAATGTTCATTATCTCACAATTCATATTTAATAGGAGCCATCGTTACAGCTGGGTAATGGATCTGTTGCCCTGAGCGTGTCTTTCGCATCTCCGCGGTCCCAGGCTGGCCGGGAGAGGCTGGGCACGGCTGGCGGCCGAGCGGCCCCGCCGGCGCCCGGGTCCCGGAGGCAGAGGCAGCTCCGCAGGGAGAACCGCCGGCCTTGTGTATCCCCAAATCCCCTGCCCTCCCGCTTTTCCAAGACCGTTTCCTCATTGCTGGAGAGCGGCAGGGGGAGCTTGCTTGCGAGGACGCGGAGGTGCTGGGGCTGAGCTGCGGCGCGGCTCCGACCGCTGCGGGGTCCCTGCGGAGCGCGGGGCGCCCGGCGCGGGAGGAAGGGCATCCCCGGGCGCTCGTCCTGCCAGTAGCTGCTGTCGGGAGTTTTCCCCAGGATCCCCCATCCCAGGGACTCGCGAGCTTCCCTTCGAACCAAAGCTCTTGTTGAGCAGAGCCCCAAGCCCATAAGCAACAAGAAGGTGCGGTGCAGCGTCCATTAAGTATTAACATGCCGAGAACATTAGGAAAATCCGATGCAACTTAAGCGCCGTTGAAAGGGAAGCGCTGATTGCCTGCTGGAGGGGATTATCGGAGAGGTGAGAGGGAAGGGATGCAGGGAATCGCCTCGCGCGGATCGATCGGAGGCTCCGCTGGTCCAGAAGGGCTTGTTAGGCACGCGCCCGGCTGCTGCCGCTGAGAAGCGCGGTTAGCCCATCTCCGTGGGCATCCCCGCGCCGAGGTTTGCGAGGGCCGGGTTTGGCCAGGCGTTTGGGGGCCTCCCGGGCGTCTCCCCTTGGCCCCAGCAGCGGCCAGGGCGGGGATGGAGAGGGAAGGTTCGCACCAGCGTTATCGGGGACGGTGGCTTTACTAGCTCCATTTGTCTTCCACAGCAACCCAAGTAGAGCAATAAATCATCCAATTACAGACATTAACAGACAGGATGCAGCGGGGACAGCGCCGGCCGTGTCCCTGCCATCCCCGGTCCCCGCGGAGCGGGAGCGCGTCGGCTCGCGGGGAGGGGAAGGGGCTCGTGCTGCGCAGGGAAGCGAAAGACCCTTTCCCTCTCCGTCGGCTGAAAGACGCGCTCGTCCTCTGCGCTGTCACATTGATTTTTGGTGTTTTGTTTTTATTTTCTTCCAGTCCATGTCACCCTCATCCTGCTTGACAAATGAGGCTTCCTCGGCCGCCTCTTCCCAAGCGCCTGCTCCCGCGGTTTGTTTGCTGTCTGTAGAGAAGAGCTCTGCTAGAAAGAGGAGTCTTTTACAGGGGGAAAAGGGCAATCTTCCAAACCGGGCTTGTCACTCACCGCTCCTGTTAATGAGTCCACAAGCACGCTCCTTGCAGTTGTTTTACTTCCTCTGAAGGCAACTAAAAAAGCTCATTTTACCTTTTTTTTCCTCAATTGCTCTGCTTCAGTTTTTGCAGCGGTGCCAGGGCCTGCCTGGAAAAATCCCTGGGCGCACGTGGGAGAGCACCCGGGCGCGGGCAGGCTGGGTGGGCGCCGCAGCGTGCTTTGGCCTCCAAATGTGCCTCTCTTTCCGGAGGGAGCCAGTGCACAAGGCGATGCCGTGCGGGCGAAGCCAGGCAGTGCTGCCCAGCCCAGGATGCACCACCGCCTTGCTGCCGTTCCTCTGCTCTCCCTGGTCGTAAAAGTTCGCCCCCTCCCCGCCTCAAAACTGTGTGTTTTCATGTTTGCTTTAATAGAAGAGCCTAGTCTTATCGATTTCGCTCCGCGTGCCGCCGCGGCCGTGCGCAGCATCAGAAGGCAGAGCAGGGAAATCAATGGGCATCCCGGGGAGCGGCGCGGGCGCCTGGTTCAGCGGATCACCTCGTCTCTCCGGGCGCGGGGAGCCCACGGCTCCGGCTCCATGCACGCAGCACCGGCCCTGGCACGCGGCATGGCGGCGACCCGGGGAAAGGCGCGGGAGCAAGGCGGCAGAGCGGGCAGCGCCTCTGTCTATTTATCCACCCGCTTTTCTGGCCGAGGAAACTCTGATTTCGGTGGCGAGGTTCCACCTTTTGAGGTCCGGATGAATGAGACTTCAGGAGAGGATTTTGTTTCATCTCTATTCCTTTTATTGCTTTAGCGCGCCGCACGCCAGTCCCTGCCGGAGCATCCGTCGCGCTCGGTCCGCCCCGGCCATCGCCGTTGTCTGACTCCCCGAGGTCTCGTGCGCTGCGGGGCCGGGACTTAGCGGGTCAAATGCAGGTTTTTGGACTGCGAGGGGGGTTTTTCTCCCCCTCTCTGCCTGGTTCTGTCTCCGGTTGCAAATACCGTCCCGTCCTGCCGATGGGCCCCGTTCCCGCACCGCCGCGGAGCGGAGGAGCTGCGGCGGGTTTTCAGCCACGAGCTGACGAGTATTTCAGGGAAAAGCAAAGACCTCCGAGCAGGTTTCGGTGGCGCGGGCCGGGGCGTTGCATGGACGAGTCATGCTGGGAACGGTGAGTGCTGGCAGCAGGTTTCGGTTTACGCTCATTTTTATCAGCACCCATCCAACCCCAGCGCCGAAGATCCCTGGGATGAAAGCACCTCCCGGAGAGACGCGGCTCTTCCCCCCTAATTAAAGTTGAAGGCAGCAAGCGGCGCGTCTGAGCCTTCCCAGGGCTCCTCAGGAAAAGCAGCCTCGACATCCCCGGTATTTCTGAGTTCAGAAATAAAACCTGTCATCACCGCAAGCTGCGGCTTTTGCTTTAGATGCTAACAAACGTCTAAATTCCCAACAAAATTCCCCCGTGCATCACGGGGAATCCTGAGCACCCAGGGCTGCTCCGAGCCGGCGTCGCGCTGGGGCCGCGCGGGAATGGGTCCTTACGGGAACCTTTTTGCTCCCGTGAGCTGTTGGAGAAGGGCTGCGAGGGGAAGGAAAAGACCTCTGGAAACGCAGGTGTCTCCGGGGCAGCCCCTCGCGCCGCAGCCTCCGGCTCCCTCTCCCTCCCCGCTGCCTCGCGCCGTCTCCCCTGTAATTTTGCATGGAGCAATCGTGCCTGAAAACCGTCTCGCACGTAGGTTTCTGTGGAAGGGAAAAAGCGTTGAGTGGGTGGATTCAGAGGGAAATAAAAGGGGTTTATTCTCGGTGCCAGTTAATGAAATTAGAAAATGGAGCAGAGCTTACCTAATATCATACGGGAAAAGATAAAGTATGTTTTAAAAAAATCACAATGCTGCAGTTCTCTCGAAATGTCAAAATATTACATTTTTGTGGATGATAAAGATGGAAGAAATAGCTGGGTTTCAATTTCAGGTGCCACATCATCTCTCTTCCCCTCTATAATTTTTATCAAAATGTGAATGCTCCAGGAAGTCATTATATCATCTTTATTATGTTTGCATAGGAAATAAGTTTATTTGAGGCAAGCAGAAAGGGGGCTGCCTGCGCGATCCTGGGGGCAGAGCGGGCGGGTGGCGGCTCCGTCCGCCTCCTCGCCGGGGTTGTGGGGTGCCGTCCCGTCCCGCCGAGGACCGGACCGAGCTGCTCGGTTCTCAGCCTCCCGCGGACGACGGGCTCCAGGACAGCGGCAGGAGCTGCCGGTTCGCTCATCTCCGGTTTTTCCCGTTAAGAGGCGGAGGTGTCCAAATCCTGCAGCGCGCGGAGCAAGGCTGCTTCGGGGTCGCATCTTTCTCCTTAAACATCTTCTCCTTAAAATCGCTGCTGCACGTGCGGTCGGTGGAGATCACACATGCGGGAGCTCAGGCAGCTTCTTGTCCGTCCCTGGTCCATCCGAGCCAGTTTTTCTTGGTGCTTCGGGAAAAGGGCTCCCTCGCAGCGCCCCGGGGCAGGGCACGGCCGCGGCTGCCCCCCGGGAAGGGCAGGACCCCCCAGCGACAGCGCGCGCGGGTGCTGCCTGCGCCAACGCAGGCTCCGTGCTCCCAAACTGCTGCATAAATCGTCTAGTCTGCTGGCTGTAATATTAGCTTTTAAGTTTAATAGCATTTAGAAATAAGTCATATGTTTCTACGAGATTCACTTGCACAATTAGAAGCCTGGAGGGATTTTTTTTTTTTAATTCAAAGTATCGTCGTAAAAGCTTTTAGGAGAGGGAGGAAGAGCGACGTTTTAACTCTCCTTTTTAGTTCCTAAATAAAAGTCTTCAAACGGGATCATTTTGGAGTAAACTTTCCCGTGTACGTTAAAGGCGCGCAGCTGCGGATGGGCAGGTGACTATATACCGTGCTATACGTTCACGTGTATCTGCCTGGAGGTATCCCGGGTTCAGGCGCTGCGAGGGGAACCGCTCCCTCCCGCTCCGCCACGCGGCTCGCGGCCGCGGCTCTGGAAGCAGAGCTGTTCCCGGCCCCTGCATTAGCAAATTAGCTGTAATTAGCTTTTACGGGGCAGCGTACCTGCGGGGAGCAGAGGTCACTCCATGGAGGAAGGGAGCGTTAATGCGGCTCTGCAGAGGGGCGGGCGGAGGCGGCAGGCAGAGCACTGCACGGCCCCGTGAAATGGGCGGCCGGTGCCCAAAATCGCCTCGAAGCTACCACGTGCCCGTTTGCATGTCCCCAGCCACGGTCTGCGCCTCCCTGGCATTTTCGGTAAAGCCCCCGTGCCTGGGGTCACGCTATTGCATGCAAACCTCAGCTTTCGTAAAATAACTACGGCAAAAAAACACCTGGAAGCTTCCAGCCCTTGCTATTCCCATTAAAAGCTAGGAATACGACCGATGTCTCCTGAACCAGGAGGAAAAGCAAATGCGAGGTCGCACTTTGTGGTCGTCGCAGGGGAGCCGGAGGGAAGGGGGCCGCGGCACGCTGCCCTGGGGGCGGATGTTCAGCCGCGGTCCCCGGGAGCCGAGGGCTCTCGGAGGATGCGTTTGATGCGCCGGCTTCCCGCGAGATAAGGGGAGCCTTTGCTCACAGCCAAGGTGACGGATAATTGATTACGGAGGATAAGGGAAGCTGTAAAGGAGACAGAGCGTGTCGCTGGCAGGAAATTAGCTGTTGTACGAGCCGGGAAACGCCAGAGCTGGCTCAATCAGTGCCGCTGACTCTGCCGGCGGGGACGGGAGCCGCTTTCTAGCCGGGAGTCTTCCCTGTCCGCGGTGAACGAGAGCAGCTCAGGAATGGCAGAGACAGGAATTACGTTTTAAAAGGGGAAAAAAAGTTTCCTAGAAAGAGATTTCTTCCCAGCTTTTGCTCCATTTCGGACCCCAGCGTTGCCCGCGGTCTGAGCTTGGCCGCCGCTGCCCCGCCGCGATGAGCGCTGCGTCGGCCGGGGGCTTGCGCGGCGTCGGCCCCACTGCCCCGATTTCTTCTCCTCGGCTTAAATAAACAAATCCGGGACATATTTATGTCTCGCTTAGTGGAGAGTGAAACCAGAGAGGGTGTTTGTGGGCCAGGGACGCAGCAGGGCTGCGTTTTGGAGAGGGAATGATTCCGCGAGGCGTTACCGGGCAGGAAAAGCTGCAAATCTCCCGCAGGCACCAGACTGCGGTGGTTTTATCCCAGCTTTGCTCTAATGATGCTTCTCTCCTGATCCGGGGTCTGAGGAGTGGTGGAAAGAGCAGCTTTCCGGAGCAAGGCTAAGCCCGGATCCCAGGCAGGACCAGGGCCGTTAGGAGCAGCTAACGAGGGGAGGATGCAGAGCGGCGGGGATGAGTGGATGCACCGAAAAGCTCCCCGAAACATGGGAGAGCAGCAGCAGCGGGAGGGTTTCGGGCCGGGGCGATGCCCCGTGGCAGTGTGGCGACGCGGAGGGTGCTCGGGGCTCCCATCCCCGCCGGGGCCGTCAGCTCGCCGGCCTCCCCGCGGGGCAGCCTCCGCCTCAGCCTTGCCCGCGGGAGCTACAGAAACGAGCCACCTTTGTCCTGTTAATTCACCGTTTTTGTAACCCGGTAATAGGTTTCGCCCAGTCGGGGCCGCAGCATTGCAGCGGAGCATGTCGTAGCATCCTCAAAGCTTAAACGAGGAAAAAAAGCAATTAACGCTCAGCCCTGCTGCTCCGTCCGGGGCCGCCTCCCCCCTCCGGTTTTGATATGCTTCTGATCCATTACAGAAACTAATTACTTTCGTTCTGCGTTTGCGGAATAGCTGAGGTCAGACCCGAGCGGGCAAGCACCGATGCGCTGACCCTTTCTGCTCCATAGCAGCGCAGGCAGAAATGAGCTTCCCCGATGAGGTTTCCCTGCTCTTGCTAAAGCTGCAGGAGAAGGAGGGCTCACGCCTTGGCCACGCTGCAGAAAAAGGCACCTCCAAACACCCAAAACCAGATCCGGGAGAGCAGCGGGGCCGCGTCCCCCTGGTGTCGGGTGCCCCAGGGCTCAGGGCTGGGTGCACGGGAGGACCGAGGGCAGCTCTTGCACCAGTAAATTTTTAATCAAAGGTGGCATTAGCATGTGCCTGCATTCGCAGCACTCTTTCATCTCTGCTGAAAGGCTGCGGGCTGGAGCATCCCCTCTCCCCGACCTGCATCATTTATACATCTGTAGGCAGCTGCCGGCGGTGCAGCAGCGCAGCGGGGCTGGCAGCTCCCCGCCGGCCCAGGGGACCCGTCTCCTCCTCCTCTATGTGTTGCATCTCTCAAATGCATGGTTTTTTCCCCGTTTTGCTTCCCTTCCTGCGCCGGCTCGCTGCTGCGCCGGGCTCTTGCCCTCCTCCTTGGCTGGCCGCGCTTGCTCCCACCGGCGCCGCTTCCCTCGCTGCTCCCCTCGGTTCGAATTGGCTTGCTCCGACACGCGTTGCCTGCCCGGGAAGCCCGACTGCTGCAAGGGAATGAAGCGTGGGAAATCAGGGCTTGATAACCCATAAAAACATTTGCATTAGTGTTTCAGGCTGGAAACGTTTTAAAGTTTCTAATAGCTGAAAGTTTTCCGCTTTTTTTCCCCCCCTCGTATTTCCATTTTAAAGCCAAACCAGACGTTTCTTGGAGGAATCAGGCTCGCTTCACGAAGAATAACAAATCACAGATTCACGAAGAATAACAAATCACAGATTCCCGGAGTTTGAAGTTGGGAGGCATCGCTGGGTCGTTGCCGACCTCGTGGCTGTCCCAGCCCCACGTGGGCCCCCAGCCCCGCTGCTTCGGTGGCAGCTTGTGCCAACGGTTTGTCATCGTCACTGTAAAAAATGTGCGCTTTATTTCCTATGTGAATTTGTTTAGCTTCAGCTAAAGTCCTCTGGAAGGACGTACGGGCTCTCACCCAGCCGCGCCTCGCTCCTCCCCGGGATCAGCCAGGCAGGCTGGCGAGCGCCCCGATTCCTTCGCTGCGAGGTGGGTTTTTCCCAGCTTTCAGGCAGCTTTACGCGATCCTCTCCCGCACCTGGACAGCATTTCCAGCATTAATTCCTGCTGCAAGCTCCCGAATAACCTGCAGCGCAGGAGTCGGTCTCGCCCGCACCGTGCGGCAAAACCCCTCGAGCCCCAGGAAGACCAGGAGGCAGCTTAGGCTCCATTTGTTTTTCCCCTTTAAAAGCAGGGTTTTTTCCTGCGGAGGCGGAAGCGCAGCCGGGTATAAATAGCCACCGCGGCTGAGCGCGGCGCACAATAGCTGTCACTCGACCGCAGCAGAACGGGGACATGAGCGGTGGCAGATGAATTTCCTAAGCAACAAAGATCCTGTTTTCATGCAAATATCTCTTAGTAATAAAATCCAGGAGAAAAGAAAGACAGATAATGCGTTATATAAGTAGAATTATCTTGGCGCAGTCTGTTTCTTTCAAGGTTTTTTTCTTTTTGGAGACATCAGCAGCCTTTCAGCAGCTCGGTTTGGGCTGCGAACGAGAGCAGCGGTGAATGATTTGCGGCAGAGAAGCTGCTTTCATTGCCTCCAAAGCGCCGTATGACTTTAACATGAGCAGCAGCTAATACGAATAAAACTCGGGAAAAGATTCCTTGCAGTGCTAACGCGGCCTCCTCCCCCTCAGGACTTCGGAGCGCTTTGCAAGCATCCATTAATTAAGCCTCCAAGGAGATGCCGTCCCCGGCTTTAGGGCTGTGGCAGGATGAAGCGTGCTGCTCTGGTGCGACGGTGTGAGACGCGGAGCCCTGGAAGCACGAGGAGCGGAGCCGAGCTCCTCTCCCTCTCCATCCCTTGTATCAGCTGCAGCGACGGCCAGAAACGGGGACTTTTAACCTCCGAGGCCGCTTCGGCAGGATGGCGAGAAGCCAGCCATGGAAAGCAAGAGGTCCCGAGGCAGGAGACGGTGCCGTCCTGCGGCGGCCGCTCGGATGCGTGCCCGGTGCCTGGCCGTGCCCGGAGCCGCCGTCCCCGCTCACCACGGAGCGCTTGGGCTCCCCGCTCGCTCCCTCGGCCCCACGCGCTACAGCAGCCTGCCTGGGCCTGTTGCGATAATATCACATAAAAGCGGATTGAGATGGGGGCTTTCAAACAGGAGACAGCACAAATGCAAATCCCGGTCCAAAAACCAAATTCCAAACCCCGCGGCTGCGTGAGGTGCAAACCCGTTTCCAGGGCCAAAGCCCAGGCTCGCCTTTGGTTTTTGAAGCAGGCAGGCAGAGTTAGTCCGTGCAGCGCACGACGAGCTAAACGTGCCTCCCTAAGGAAGCGAGGTTGGGGCAGAGCGGCTGTTTCGCTGCCCCGGCGCCCGCGTCCTTCCCCCGCGTGTCTGCGGGTTGCAGCCCAGGCCCGGGGCAGCGTCGCATCTGCCGACTGAGACGCCTTCCTGTGCCAGATTTGCGGGGAATCAGCCAAACGCTTGAAAAGCAGTTACACACGCGGAGATGCGCTGTCGGGACTGGCCTCGTTTCTCGAGGGATAGTGCTAGGAGCCCCCAAACGCCCGTGAGATGTGCCAAGCCCTGCTGGGGGGATCAGGGGGCCAGCAGCGCTTGGGGCGGGCGAGACGCATCCGAACAGCCGTCAGGATTGGAAAGGGGCCTTCAGCAGCCAGATTCCTGCTTTATCTCCCATGGTTTGTGCGTGCGTTGCACCGGGGTGAGGAAGGGCAGAGGCTGCCGGTCCCCGCGCCAGCACCGCTCCCATCGGATGCGCCGGCCGCGAGGAAGCAGGCGCCGGGGCTGCGCCGGGACGGGTCGGGCAGGCAGCATCCCTCCCCGGGGCTGCGAGCGTCCGGCGCTGCTGGGCTCTCCCGGCGGCTCCCTCGGTGCCGATCCCTGCGGAGCCGCGCTCGCGCCTCCGTGCCCTCGCCTCCCCGGCAGCCCCCTTTCAGCAGCACTAAATCTGCAGAGTAAACTCCGGCGAGAGCGCTTTCCGAGGGCTGCCGGCTATGACAGATGCTGTTTTATGGGGCACGGCACCAGAGATGTGAAATACATAGTTCATAAATGTCAGGAGGAAGGAAGCAATATCCTGGATTGAGGTCGTTTGCCTTTTTTTTTTTCCTTGTGAATGCATCTTTCCCAAACAGCAATCCAGACCCCGCCACCATTTATGGCGAGCAGCAGTCTGCTTCGGAGAAGGCTGGGGCACTTGAGGGAGACGGTGGCTGAATGTGCAGCTGATTTGAATGTGAAAAGGACATTTTTTTCCCTCTACGTTGCATCTTTTATCTCAGAAACTCGGTGCCAGCGAGATAAGACTTGCTAAGCCGAGATTTCCGGAGGGGGCATTCCAGGTGTGCGCTTAGGAGAAGAGGCTGTGTGTGTGGGTATATGTGCAGATATAGATATACGCATATATAAACACACTCATATATGTGTGCATGTATATATATATATGTATGCACACATGGAACTGCAATTAATTAGACTCTGGATTAGTACCAGACTAGCCGGGTTTGCGTCGTTTCCCGAAGGCCTGGCGGTTCCTGCCGTTCGTCGGCGCTCCGGGCGCTCCCGCGGTCCCTATAACGGCATCCCGCGGCGGCGCAGCGCTGGAGCGCGCGGATGTGGCTGCGGTGCTGTTGCACCGAGGCCGGGCTTGCCCTGGGGGTGCTGCAGCTAGCGCAGGCAGCATCCCGGGAAAAGGATGTGGGATCCTTTCCAGGCTTTTGGATGGAGGAGTGACCCGTGCTTTCCCCCCTGCTGCTGGGAGGGTGCTGGGAGGTTGCGCTCCATGTGATGGGAGATGTTTAACCGAGGGCTTTGGCTGGGGCTAAATGCATCAACCCTGTGCAAACCTGCCCGGCTCCCGCTCCTCCTCCCCCTTCTCCTCCTCCTCCTCCTCCTCCTCCTCCTCCTCCTCCTCCCCGACTGGGCTCCAGCTCTGACCTGGGATGTTCAGCCCGCACAGATGGCCCTGGGCTTCTGCTCCCCATCCAAGACGGGAGGTTTTTTAATTCCTGCCGTGAAAAGCATCCTGTTGGTTTCAGAAGATGCTGCATCCCTGAGATTTTGGAGTGGGGGTGTTGCTGTGTGAGAACGCAGGCAAATATTGGATTTCTGTGTCAGAGAGGGGAGCAAAATCTTAAATTTCCTTATGTTCTCTCAGCAAAGCTACTTTTGGCTGGAAAATAGGCCAATTTCCACCTTATCTAATGCCTCCAGCTGTAATGTGAAAAGCTCCGAGCAAAAACTGCATCTCTCGCGTTATCTCCTAACCGCAAAGTTTAATTACACTCAGCTGCTCCAGCGACAGGCGAGCGGCCGTGTCCCCGCCGCCCGGGCGCGATGCAGGGCCGGGGCACCCAGCGAGGTGCTGGGGCTGGGGGGACGCGGCAGGGCTGCTTTTTGCCCCAGCAAGGGAAAACTGGCTTGTCCTGGATTCGTGGCGGCGTCAGATATGCCCGGGGGCGCTTGGGGCAGCGGCGGAAGCCCCCGAGGGCAGGTTTCCCCCGGCTCGCGCCTTGCAAACCTCCAGGAATGAAGTGCTGGTCCCACTGGCCGGGAGCCGTCCAGGCTCATTCCTGCACTCGCACCGTTTCCGAAGTGACCCTGCAGGTATATCTAAGCCAGGGATATAATACCTTAATGCTGCTGCCTGGCGAAGCACGAGGCAGGCTGGAATTACTCTCCCCCTCTCAGCTGCGAGTTTCCGCGATGGGGAGCACAACTCTCCTCCCGCCTTGCTCCCGGGCTGTGCTTCCGTGCACACGCACGCAGACCTGTGCAGGATCTGCGTGTGGCTGAGATGTCCATCAATTATTTATGGAAGAAATATATTCATTTTGTTCTTAATTTATTCAGCAATGGCTTTGCGGTAAATAGAAGGAGAGAGAAAAGGGGAGATGTATAGATGTGGATGGAGATACTGAATAGGTCTGTAGAAATAAATCCACCAAAGAGGGAGGAAATGTTAGAGAATGTGGTAGGGAGGAGATGAGAGAGCATGAGAGTTGGAAGAAATAAAAAGCTTTAATTTAAGCAGGGCTTAAATACACTTTCAAATGTCAGCTCCTTAATAGCTTGTCCTAAGTCTCAGCATGTTAGAAAATATAAATGATGGAGAGATCCTTCCCTCCTTCCCATTAGCTATCGTCAGTAGTTTCATACAGCTACATCTTACATCTGTTCCCCTTGATTGCAGCTGGCCTCTTAGGTGGTAGGTTTTGATTGCATTTAATTCATTAATTTCTGTTTGGGTGAGGCTTTCTTCTGCCTCCCCCCTCTTCTTTCCCCAGCCGCCTCTTATTTCCCTTTAGGATTCAGGAAGAAATTGAATTTTTGCAGCCAATGTGTTTGGAAGATCTGGGGAGCAATATGGTGTGATGTCTTTTCTTTTTTTAACAATCCCCTCTGTTTCGGCGACGAGCGATATTGCATTAATGAAATATTTAATGCAAACAATAACGGAGGAAACCGGAGGCACATTCTTCCTCCATTTCAGCTTATCCGCCCCCCTCGACCTGGAGGACCCTTCCCCGCCTGACCGACGCGGGCTGGGGCCGGACGGGCCGGGTGCTGCGGCGTCTGCCCCCCTCCCCGGTCGTCTCGCCGGACGTGAATTTGGGCGCTGGTCCCCTGCAGCCAGCATTCGTGCTCGTCCCTCTCTGGCTCCGTCCTTGCAAAGCCGTCGCGGCGAGGGCGGATGGGCGACCGGCCCCGCTCTGCCTGGCGTCTCCAGCCCCGCAGAGCTGCTGATGAGATCGCTGTTCCCTTCTTTTCTCCGTACCAGCTGGGTTTTCGCTGCTCTGCTGTAGTGTTGCTAGGTTGTTGACTTTTTTTTTTTCCTGTTACAGACTAATATTTTCTTCCTATCTCTGTGCTATTTTTTTTGTGTATTTGTCAAGGACACCACTGTTTAGAGAAAAATCCCCCAAAATCCAAAATACACAACACTTGAAAGACTGAAAGATCAAGATCTCTGTCATCCAAAGGAGTAAACTAATAGTGTGATTGCAAAAAGCCCCCGTGAGGATCCTATCTGTCATATCGCTGTCAGCTTTGTACTAAACATCCATTAAAGAGCATTTACATGAAAAACATGCAATCTCGCCTCGAATCAGAATATAACTTAATGCTGCCAGCAAATTGGAGGTGAGGGCTGGGGCAAGTCTGGCCCTGCAACTGCGGTGGTGCCTGGTCCCTCTCCCTCCCCGCGCCGCGGGGCCGAGGAGGCGAGAGCCAGGGAAGGGGCAGCGGCAGCAACGCGTGCTGTTTGCTCTCCCCTTCGTCGTGCCCCAGCCGGGATCTGGTGTCCTCCAGAAAGAGACGATCCTTCTGGGGAAGGATGGAGAAGCGGGTACGGTGTTAGCATGGCACTTGGATAGGGATCGCTTTGCCCCTCTTGTTAGGATGTGCCACGGACAGTCAGCTTAGGGGCATCCTTTCCAACGTGCCCTAAGGCTATAGGTAGGAATCCTTGGGCTTTTCAGGGACATTCAATTCCCATTTGTTTCCAAAAAAACTTAGGAACCTAGAATTTTCCAAATTGCCTGTGAGCCTTCTGCACGGTTTGATGTCTGAATACCTTTACWAAGACCTCAGAAACCATTACAGAAGTGTCTGAGTACCTTTACAAGAAGCCCCTCAGGCTCTACATGGCTCGGCTTCACAGCTGTTATTTAATAGGCATGTCCTGCCTCTCGAGTGCGGTGGCGAAGGCCCACCAGAAGGAAGGAGCCACTTATTTCATAYATTGCTTCAGCTTTGATTATCCCTCTTAATTACTGCAGCCATCAAGTGATACAGATGGATGCGTTAACTCTTCACAGGGAGCTGGTCCCAGGGGTGTAAAGCGGGGAAGGAGGGTCTAGCAGTTATGTCAGTCTCGGTTCTCACCCACAAAATGGTTCCTTCTCCTTTGGGAGATGGAGCTTTGTATCCCCGAATACGTAGGAGTCATGKACACGGATGAGAAACTGTGACGGTCTTCACAAAGATCCTGTCCCGAGGCTGCGACTGATGGAAATTCTGTCATTAACAACCGCAGCATTGGATTTTCCAATGCGACCGTCGTCCTTGCTCCAGCCTGGTGCATCCCTGGAAAGCACGCTCCGCATCTTGGGATTACACTGCATTTTAATCCCCCTGAAATCAGTTGTTCCAGCCGCGCTCGTGGCTCCCGGGTGCCCCTCGGCTGGGTCTGGAGCTGCTGCTTGCGGCTGACCAGCCCCCGGGACGCTCCCAGGGTCTCGTGMGGTTGGAGCGCGTCCCCCTCCGCTGCGTCTGCACCAAGTACACGTGAGACCAGGCGTGGTCGGATTTTAAAGCCGAGCAGATGGAGACAAAGCTGCGTCAGACAGAGCAATTCCCCCGAAGTCTAATCTGACCTCTTTCAACTTTAACTCGGGCTTTGCAGCTCACCGCAWCTCACGTTTTCACGTAGGAAAGAGGAGGAGGGAGAAGATGAGAAAGGACTGGAAGCTAAAGGGCGGCACAATGTTTCGGCCCCTCGTAAGYGAGGAAGGCAGCGAAGGCAGCGTGGCTGCGGAGCGGCGAGCACCAAGTCGCGTCCGCTTGCAAAAACCATTTTCCACTTCTTCACTCCCGGAGCGAAAAGGGGCGGCGTGTTTTGATGCGAGCGCCGAAGGGAGCCCGGCACAGGGCCCGGCTCGTGGGGAACCATCGCCCCGAGGCCTCCCGCGCGGCAGACCCGCTGGAAACGTCCCTTGCAGGCGCGCAYGCAACGGCAATCCAGCGGTGCGGGGAAAATAGCAGCCCGGTGCCAGAGGACTCCGTGCTGGACGACGGGAGCTGCTAAGGCGGTTCAAGAGAGAAATGCAGGGCAGCAGCAGCACCCAAGTCCTCGCAGCAGCCTGGCCTCGGGCAGGGCAGGGTCAGGGAGCGACCGGCTCAGGACCCAAGAAATAAATGTTATTAATGAGCAAAGAGGAAGAGCAAACGCCGGCACAGAGCTTTCTGCATCGAGAAGCTGATGCCTCTGATGAGGCATCAACGCTGTTACGGCAGCGCTGCCGACGACCGCAGCCACGAGGACGAGGTATTGCCGTGCAACGTCGGACGATCGCAGTSCCCCTCTGCCCTTCCCGTGATCCGGGGAGAAGTTTCCATCTTGCTCACAAATACCACGTCTTTATATAGCSCACAAATTATTCCAAACGGCTTCTGCGTCGTCATGCTGGCATACGTTGAAACATATTTGCAGCGTGATGGGAGGCTGCAGGGGAAATACGCAGGCAGCTCTCCCCCCGAGGAGAGGCTCTTAAAACTCGCTGCGAAAAAGCTGCGGCAAAGGTGCCCCGGTCGGCGGCTTTGCCGGCGTGAACCGGCACGACCGGGCTGCCGGCTGCGGCTGCCGGCAAAGCGCATTTGCAGGCGAAGAGGGAAAGGAGAGTTTTGTCGGCTGGCGAGGAAATCAGGCTAGACGCCTTTGGTGACAGGTTATAATATAGTTTCCTCCCTGGGAGTACTGGGTTTGCATGCAATTTCTTCCCTTCCTGCTCTCTCTCTYCACGTTTCACACTGCTCCTCTCCAAAGATGCGTTTCGAAGCGGGGAGCCGTGCCGCTCCGTGGCGTTAAGGGTGGGTCAAGGCAGTCTCCTCTCCGTCAGCAGCTGCGGCGTCAAACTCCCTCTCTTGGGAAAATCCAGTGCGCGAATCACCCGGCGAGGTTCCTCGGCTCGTGCATGGGCTGCAGGGCTCGAAACTCCGCGTCTGGGGCGTCTTCGTGGCAACTTTTCTTAGGGCTGGAAACCAGCGATGCTGCACCTTGCTGCCCGGGGAGGCTTGCGCCGAGTCCCGCGGCCGTCGATGCTCTCCGGCTCCCTGCGGCACCGCGGCGAGGGCGTCCCAGCCCCTTCCCGCGCTCCGCAGCCCCTTCCCGCGCTCCGCAGCCCCTCACGGCTGTCACCTGCCTTTAATAGTTCAGTCCCTCCAAAATCTCAGGGATGCGGCTCGCCGTCCCCTCGCCGTGCCGTGCGTACGGGCCCGTTCCCTGCTCTCCTGCCGCCACCAGCTCCTCTGCAGCCGGCTCCCTCGTGCTCATCACCGTTGGTTAGTGCTGCGGCGGGGCGTCTGCTGCCGTAAATCACGCAATTAGCAGCCCCGCACGTCGCACTCGGAGGAGAAGTAACTGGGCGGCCCGAACGGTTTGCTCCCTGCTTCGCATTTCATTCAGGTTCCTCGGCGCAGCGCGGCAGCCGCGGGGCCCGGCTGGAAGCACATCGCCGCCCCGGCCAGCCGCTGCTCCCCGGCGCTTCCGAGGGACCGGCCATTTCCAGCACGCTGGCGATAAAGAAGATGCAAAACTGGCTGGAAAATGCCAAATTAATTCTGCGCGACATTTCAAACGGTTGAAGTTGCTTTTGTTTGTAGGAGTTGGTCGCGGAATTGGTTTTTTTTCAAAATTGATTGCTGAATTATTCTAATTTTTTTTCCAAAATTGCTGTTGAGTACTCGGTCAATAAGACATTGCAATGATCCTGTCAATAGCATTTTCATTAGGATTTACACTAAAACTCTGTCCAAAACACACCCAACTTTTCAAGACTCAGAAGGCTTTAACAACCCTTCTTGAACTGTGCGGGAAGGGAAGCGTCTTGGGAGGAAAAAGATGGTTTCATTTGCGAAGCCCTGGCTGGCGCTAGCACGAACGGTCTGCGAGAGCTGCTGTAATTTATAGGACCCGCTTCATTCCCACCTCGTAAATTCAGACTTTAATCAGAGTCCGGCAGCACTTCCGCATTGCCGAATGCCGGGAGCGTCTGAACCGCTCCGCTCGGCCGCTGGGATTCGGGTTCCCGCGCTGGCAGCGCCCCGGGTCCGCACAGGGAGCCGCGGGGGGGCTCCGCTAGCCCGGCCTCTCCACGAGCTTTGCAGGCTGCCGGCTCTGATTTAATGATATGGTGAGAAATAAACTGCAAAGAGAAGAAGGGGGGAAAAGCCCATGGAGGCCTCCGAAGGAGACTTTTGGATCGTTAAAGCAAGGCGATTGCAGTTTACTGCTAATTACAGGAAAAAATATAGCAGTCCCTGGAGGAGAAGGCGAGAGAGAGACCCATAAAACCCACGATACGGGCGTGAAACATCTTCTGCTTTTGAAAGTTCTTTGTGCTTTTCTTCTTTTCCCCCATTTTCTTTCTTTCCTGTCATTTGAAAGTCTTCTCTGGACTTTGCCATCTGCCTGTTTTGGCCTCCAGCCATGCGCATGGAAACAAAAACGTCTCGGGGTAGTTCTGCAGTTTATGTCGACTGGTTTCTAACGTGCAGAATTTGAAAAGGAATGGAAATTCCCTGCTCAGGTTTTAACGTGCGGGGAAAAAAAGACCTGATGGAAAGCAATCCTTGAAAAGAGCATGTTAGCAGCCCCGCTGCAAAGGGTGAGACGCTGGGGAGATCTAGCCGTCCCGGCCGGCAGAGGACCGACCCCTTCGGCGCACTGGTGGAGCGTGGTGCGAGTTTCTGTCGCGGCTCGTCTGTGACTTGCTCTAAAGCCATCGCAGATCCCATCGGCAACTCGTCCCTGTGCCTTTCCCTGCCCCTGAGCTGCGCGAGGAAAAGCTCGCTCTTGCACCCGCACCTGGCGGGAGCCAACTTCTGTTACCCGACGCCTGATGCTCTGTCCCGCTGAGAGCCAGCTGGGCCGTGCATCTCGTTTGGGGTCCAAACCGTACCGAGGAGGTGGGCTGGGGTCCCCGAGAGCAGCCGAAGGGCCGTCAGTCCCACGGCGCCCGGCTGAGCCTGCCTTCCCGGCCGGCCGGCACGCGCCTTCCCGGCTCCCATCGGCCGCGCTGCGGCTTTCGACGGGAGCGTCGCGGCAAAGTCTCTCACCGAAACGCGCACTTGGGAGTCTGAAGCTAAAAAAGTAGACGAGCAGGAACCGAAAGCAAAGGAGAAGCATAAAAATGAAAGATTTCATCGTACAAAGCGCAACTCCCCGGGCAGCGGGCGCCGGGCGGGTGCTTGCACCCGCGCCGCGTTTCGGAGGAGTCCCCGTCTCCGCCGCGCCGCCGCCCTGGGCTCCCACCGCTTTCGCTCCCTCGGCAGACGTAATCTGTCTTGCGACGCTGTCTGCGCGCAGACGGCTGAGACGGAGGTCATCGCTGCAGAGAAGGGAAACGTATGGATAATTTATGGCGTGGTAAGGGAGGGAGAAGGGAAGCCGGCTCCTGAGAGCAGCGTGCATAATCACCCTTTTACTCCGTGACCTCCCATCGAGGGATCCGTTAGGAGCCTCCTTCGAGGAAACCTGGTCATGGGAAAACGGGAGCAAACTCTCTGGTGTGCACGCTTCTCTTGGACAGCCTGCCACTGCAAGTCCAGCGACGGGAGAGACGCAGGAACGAGGTCCTTTATCAGCGCGGATCAAGACACGGAAGAGACGTATTTGCAAGGTATGAGGCAGCCGCTGGAGACCGGGTTTGGATGGCTTACTTCCCACCCCGAAGGCAAACATTTTGTCAATGTTTTCTGCTGGCTTACTGGCTTTCCGAGCTCGCTAATCACCGCTCTGTCGTGCGAGGCCAGGAGGGGCTTTCGCGAGCGAGGCGGCAGAGTAAAATAAAGGACCCAGGTGGTCTGCAGGGGCCAGGGCAGCCGGCACCTCCGAGACCCTCCTGTCTGCGTTCACGAGGTCCGGCGATGCTGTCGGATGGGACAGTGATGCTGGGAGATGGGGACGTCTCGGAGCAGCACCCGAGCTCCGGTTTTGGAGCCCCTGCGAAGGGGCTGCGCTGCCGGGACAGGGCTTCGTCAGGAGGCGGCTGGCGAGATGCTTCCCGTTGCTCTGAAATTTTAATGAACGCGCAACAGGTTTTCTTCCTTAAAAACTGGAGAAAAATAAATAATGGATCCTCCCGGGTGGTTCCTCCCCACATTTATTTATTTACGGAGCTCCCGCACGCTGCGGATGGCGGAGCGGCTGCTCTGCCTCCGTGGGAGCCTCCCGGCTCCCGGGGCGATGTGCCGACGGCCCCGAGCCGGCAGACCGGCCCAGCACGGGGCCCGAAACCGGCTCCCGCGGGGAGGATTAAGGATTTGCTTTGCAAATACCAGGCGGTGCCTCATCCGGCCTCCCTGCACATCCGACTCCCATCGGAGCGCTGCAGAGCCCACGGAAACCCCAGGTGGGATAATTTGGCTGGAGAGCCAGGAAGACCCACAAGCGTTCGCCTTGGCTTTATTCTAATTTATTTGTTTCCAGGATTCCTAACAAATATAAGCTTGCACAGCCATTAAATTACCTTTAATTTGATTAGATTAAAGCTGAGGGAAGCACTCTTCTCCTCCCCATGATGTAAGGAAAGAGAAATGAAACCTCTCAAGAAATATATGACTTGGGCTTAGAAATGCAAAAAGATAAATTTATCTAGATGAAGAAGGGGAGACGTAATGAACTGGAATCGAGCAGGAAGCCTTAAGAGAGAATCAAAAGTTTGGGGGATTCGTTGGAGGACATAATTGCAACATGTATATTGATTTTACAGAGATAAGAAAACAAATGTTTGTGGAGATTGGACTTAGTTTATTACATTTATTTCCCCACAGAGCCGATGTTTCTCCATTAGAAAAAAGAATAAGCCATGTTCTTAAATGCATTGTTTTTTCAGGGATGCTTATTAAGTTATTGCCTGATCCCACTGGCTCTATCTTTTTGCAAATTGGTTTGTCTGGGAGGTTACACTCTTCAGGCAAATTACGCAGCATCCTTTTTTTCCCCTTAATTATTTGCATTAGAGGGCTGGCATCCTGCTGCGGCTCCTGCTCCCTGGGAGCTCGGTGGAAAGAGCCCTTTTGTCTAAAAACTCGCCTCATGCTAAAAATGCTGCCCAAAGGCTTCCCACGCGCGCCCGAAAACCCGCCGTCCCGCGCCTCGTCCGCCGCGAGGACCAGGGCTGGAGGCAGCGCTGGCCAAACCCCCGCACCGGAGAGCTGCGAAGCGCTTGTGTTCGCCGGCGCGGAGGCTTCGGCCGTGTCAGTCACGCAGCGTTAATCCTGCGCGCTCCGAAGTCTCCTGGTAGCTTTTCAGCGCTCGCTAATACCGCTGCTTAATCGCAGCTCGGGCGCCGCTCTACACGTCGCAGCATCAGCCCTTCCAGCTCTGACTGATTGGGATTTGAGTCCTGATTCTTCTCCGAGCGTAATCAGGCCTGAATGGGAGATTTTGTACAGTGACAATTAAAATAATGAAAGTGAACTTTAAATGACATTCAGAGAGTGTCACCTGCTTCCCGCGCCGCTCTCCCCGCTGCGCGCCGCAGCCGTGCGGTTTTCGGCAGCCGTCGGGGCGGGCTGCCGGCGGCTGCGGCTGTCCGGCGAGCTGGGCCGCATCCCGCCGCAGCCCCGGGGCAAAGCCTGCAGCGTATATGCAGACACGTATAGGCACGTATATATATACGTACGCATAGTATTGCCACCTTCTCTCCCCGTCGGTGTGGGAGCGTTAATCACCAGCAAGTGGTAGCTCTTCCTGGGGATGCAAAGGAGATGCTACAGGAATTAACTCACACCTTAGTTGTTATTAACATCTATTTACTGCTCTGCTTTGGGAATTTCAGCCCACTTCAGTGGCCGGAGGTGCCGGGACCGCGAGGCCACGCTGCCGTGCCGGTGTCCGTGGCCGCCCCGGCCCCGCGGCTCCGTCCTGGCCGGCTCCCGGCGTGCGTGTGGGGCTCTGGGGGCAGCACAAATGGGGGCAAAAATAGCCCCACGAGCAAAAAGAACGGTCTCCCTAGTGAAAAAAGCAAATAAGGAAGGGAACTATTCTGCTTCGTACGTGCTGTCTGGGGTTTTGATGAGGGAAGTTAACTGACTTTTTAATCCAGTCGAGTTCCTGCAGAAATGCTGCTGCTCACGGGCATCGGTCCTGCAGCAGCTCCTTCCAACGGCATAAAGTAAGCAAAGAAAAATTGAGGCTTAATATCAAGAAAAAGCTTCCTAATAACGAGATTTTTTCCGCTCTGGAGCAGCCTCCTGAGGGAGGCATTGGAAAGCCCGTCAGCCGCGGCACCGCCGGCCTGAACGAGGCCCGGAGGACCGGGACGTGGGGCGGCAGTCTGCGCTGATGGAGGAGAGCAATAGACTTAAAGTGACTCAATAGCATGTTTCATCCTCGGCGGCGGCCCGGCGGCTCGGCTCCTGCCGGCTCCTGCATCCCCATGGACGCAAGCGACGCTGCCGTAAGCGGGATCCTCTCCCGGGGAACGGAGAACCCCTGGACTGAACTGCACAGCTCTTCCCCAGGCGCATATATAGCAGATCCATAGTAATTACTGAATCTCGGAGCGCTGCTGCCGTTTAGCGAAGTGCCGCGCACAGAGCTGGTTAGCATCAGCCGACGCTGAGAAACAGACTGCAGCGAAAACCAGCTCCGGCAGCTCCGTCGCTGCTGCCGGACGGGAGCAGCTTTGGCTCACGCATGCTCTGCGAAGGATTTGAACCACCAGGCTGAGAGGGAAAGAAGCTTGGAGGCAGGCTCGTCCCTCCTGCACCGGGACAGTGTGAGCCGGCCCCGAGCCGGGCTCCAGCAGGAGCCTTTGACTGTAGCAACGGGAGAGGAAATCGCGTGCAGACGTCGTGCCCCGCTGCAGAGGTGCCAGCTCCCATGTCCTGCCCGCTGCCTCCTCCAGCTCCCCGCGACGCCGCGTGCGCATCTCTTCGACGAGGGAGCAGRGTCTGCGGGCAGCTTTCCCGAGCGCGGCAGTGGCTGCGGACGATGCTGACTTGTAGCATCAGTCCCGCTGTGCAACTCATCTGTAAAACTTGGTTGGTGGTTAATACGCTGGATTTACTCCATCACGCGAGAGCGGGTTTGGCACCGCACAGAGCGCTGGCGTTGTTAGCCATGCCGCGACGGAGCTCGGTGGTCCCTGGCAGGAGCCGGGCCCTGCTGTGCCGGGAGCGGTGCATCCGTGGCGGAAAGCTCGGCTCCGGCAGCAGCGCTTGCTGGAAACGCCGCTGTGCCGGGGCAGCAGAGAGGCCTCGCTGCGTGCAAACGTGTCCATGGACAGAGCGACACCCAGATTCCCGGAGCTGGGAAAGCGCCGCGGCACGGCGGATCTGGGCACACGGTGCAGACCGGGGAGGGGGGCGGCTGCAGACGGGAGCCCAGGGCAGAGCGCGCAGCAGCACGTCAGCCCGCGCCCCGGGAGGCAGGACGAGCCCCGCGCGGGCTGCGAGGACGAGCTACCTGCTCCGCCGGCAGCGCTTACGCGGGGGAGCCGTGCCCAGCTCGTCTCAGCCCTGATCCCCGGCCCCGGGCTGCTGCCGGCCTTATCTCCGGCTGCGCGGCAGCAGCGTCGGCCGGGCACGGCTGCTGGCGGCGAGGCGGCTGGGAATCGCCCGTCCAGCTGCTGTTCGGAGGCGATAAAGCCTCCGCTCGGGGGTTGCACCGCGTCTGGGTTGCGGCGCGGGTCGGAGCGCCCTGGCGCGGGGTGCCAGCCGGCGGGACCGCTCCGGAGCGCAGAGCCGGCCGTTGCGTTGGGGATGCCCGAGTTTGTTAAAAAGCTGCTGTCTGACACGTCTGTGCGTCGTGTCCGTGCCCCCGTGAGCCCGTGCCCAGGCTCGGCTCCCTCTGCGAGGGGCTGCGAGCCGCCGTCCCCCCCGGCCGCGGGAGCGGGAGGCAGGGCGAGCGGGAGCCGCGGGAGGAGAGCAGAGGGCTGGAAAACAATCTATTAGCATCAAAAATCAAGACAGCACGATTGCCGCGGTCTCCTATCTGCAACCAAGGCGGCTTTGCGGCTCTTCACTTCTAATTACCCACAGATAATAAGCGAATACAATGGTGAAGGATATTAGAATAATTTACTGTTCATCAAAGAAAGATTGGAATCGTTTGCCTTCGGTGTATCTATTTCCGCAACGAGGATCCTACCCAAGAGACCTTCCAATCAGCCCCTTTGACAACCCTTGCCAAAATCCGTTACAGCTATTAGCAATGAAGTTATTAGCTGGTAATTAACTCTGTAATTAACTCGAAGTCTTCGGCAATCGATGGCAAGATCTGGTGCAAGCACGTTGCTGAATCAAGCACCGTGGGAAGATCCGTCCGCGGGGGCGACGTGAGGTCCCGGCTCCGCGAGGTCCCTCGTTTCCGATCGCGCTGCCCGAACCGGACGGAGCAGAGCGGGACGCGGCGGGTCCCCGGAGCAGCCTCCTGCCGCGGGGCCGCGCGGTTCGGCCCCGGCTTTGCCGAGCGGCTGCTGCTCCGCGGCTCTCGGCCGCCCCGGAGGCTGGTGGCTCGCCGGGAGCCTCCGAACGCCCACGCGCTGCCGCTCGGTGCCCTGCGTTGCCTCGGCACCCGATTCATTTCTCCTCCTCCCTCTTTGCTTTTCTAAGAAAGATATCGTCACTGCTGATAGCAGGCCTGTTTTCTCTCCGCTTTGCCGTGCGATACAGCCAGACACTCGAGCTCAAGTGGGCTTTATCCCCCGATCTCTCTCCTCCATCCAGCCCCGTCTCCTTCCCTCTCCGCCCGCCGCCGGCTCCCGCGCTCCTGCGCCGTCCTCCTGTCGCGGGCACGGGGAAGGGAGCGGATGCGGCGTCTGGTAGAGCTGTCCTCAGGGACGCGGCGGCTCCGCAGCAGCGATCGCGGGGAGGGTTTGGATACCGAAGCGCAGCGCTGGCGGCCGGGAGCAGAGCGCGCTCGCTGCGCCGGGTACCGGCTCGGAAACGCGAGCCTCGGGAGAGGCACATCCTTTTGCAAGGGTGCTTTTAGTTAAAAACAAAAGAAAAGGGGAACTTTCCCTCCTGCCGTCAGGAGTTTGCCAGCAGTGCACCCGTTCGAGGAAAATCCTCCTTCCCCGGCGGCACGCGGGGGCCGGGGAGGCCGAGGCGGATGCTCATCCCGCTCCGCCGCCCCGGGAGGCGGACGGACGCCGGGCCGCCAGCGGGGACAGACGGACACACTGCCGCGAGCTTTCTCATCTCAGAGAAAACATGTAAGCAGGACTACAGCTCCATACCCTATATGTATATTCCTTGATATATAACTTAATAAAAGTTTATGGACCTCGGATAAGGGATCCATGCTGAACAGATGAACTGGGACTGAAATATGGTCCAATTAAGTCTGTAACGGGGCCGGCTTTGCTTTGAGCATCCTCCAACGTGGAATGAGAGCTTCGCCGGGGGAGATAAACCAGCTGGCGTGAAACACCCGGGACCCGCTCGGCCCTGCACCGCCGGCTGTGAGAGCTGCTCCGGCCGCTCCTCCTGGGCCCGTGCGGCCGTCCCAGCCGTCCCCTGTTAACGCCACCGGCCTGCGGCTCCGAGAGGGGAAACGACGCTGGTTTTCCAGCCGCGAAGCGGCGGCGGGAGGGCGAGCGGCCGGCCTCAGCGCGAGCGAGGGGAAACAAAACATCGCATTGTTTTGCCGCCGTGTTCCCGCAGCTGCAATTAGCCCATTTGTGCATTTGTTTTATTTCCCCTTATTCGTCGCCTGCTTCTTTCTCTTTTGCCGCTGCTGGAAGAAAAGGAGATTATTTTTAATTACAGTTTTGCATCCTATGAGCGAAGCTCAGCGACGTGCTAACGAGCGGGACCGCAGCAGCACGGGACGCCGTGCGCTGCCGCCGCTCCCAGGGGCTTTCGCGGGCCCTGCTCGCCGCCGGCCCCGGGGGACGTGGGGAGGGACGAAACCCGCGTGGTGACGTCGTGCTGCCCCGGATTTGTGCGCAGAGGCTGCTCCGGGTGCGGCGGCGCAGGCACCGCGGCCCGGGGCTTGCAGGGTCCTTGCCGCGCGGGAGCCGGCGGGGAGAGGGCTGGGCACAGCGGGCCCCGTGTTTCTATTCCCCCCGACGAAAATGGGCAGAAAGCTCAGCGCTAATGAAAGCTTCATCCTGATGGCGCGCTGCAGAGTCGGAGGAAAAACCCGACCGCTCTAATTTTCTGCTTCGCTGTGATACCGATAGGAGGGTTCGAGGCTTTGTTTTTCATCAATAGCAGCTTTGCTCCCTCCCCGCAAACGCAGGGAAGCGTATGGGTTTTCGGCATGTGGAAAAGGTCATTCCATCATAAAAAACACGTCACCCGACATGCTATTTTTGCTGAGGGGAAAGGCAGGAGCACTGAAATGCTGCCAAGCCGAATGAGAAGGGAGCGCGAGCTCTCCAAGGCGAGCGGCCGCCCTCCGCGAGCAGCACAAAAGCCCCCGCGCGCGGGGCCGCGACGGCGATGCTCGCGAGGAGCCCGGCCCCGGGGGGAGGATGCCCCACGGCATCCCTGCGGCTCTGGGAGCTTCTCCAGGCCAACGCGGGGGTCCTCCCGCTGCCAGCCTCCGCCGAGCGGCCGGGTCCTTCCCGCGGCGGCCAGCGGCTCCTTGCAGCCTCGCTCCATCTCTTCCCTTCCTTAAACCCTCCTGGTAAACCCTGCTCCGCTCCTCGCTCCCGGCTCCTGAGTGCAAAGGATGCTGGAGAGATACAGGTGGGGCCGACGGATGCTGCGGGGCGCGCGGGAGCCTTCAGCATCGCACCCGCGGGCCCCTCGGCACAGGCAAAGCCTCAAAACGTATTAAAATGGGAGCCGAGATTCTCGTGGCCCTGCTGAAATGGCTTGGAGAGCTTTAAAAAAGCCGAGAGCTATCACAGGCCTCTTGATAAAATCATAGAAGTTTGCAAAGCTAATGCTCTCTAACATCCTCGTTACCCATCTCCCCGAACCCGGACAGCATCTATCTATCTTCGATCTATCTATCATTGCCTTGAACCAGAGATCTCCGATTTTACTGTATGGGAAGCACACATGTCAAAAAGAAAAATTGGCTATTAAAATACTTTTCCCTTTTTCTCCATTTCTGGTGGTATTAGAAATGTAGGTGAGGGGTTTTTTTCGGTTTTATCTTTGGAGCACACACGCTGCCTTTTGCTCGGATTTCTGCAGTGACAGTGTCCCTTTAAGGAAGAGATTTATTGAATTCCTGAAGCCGCTGAGCCAAAACCAGCAAATGCTGACAGGCTGGGCAGGCAAAACCACCCCCCCAAAGACCCCCCTGCAAAAGAGGAAAAAAACAGCAACCCAAAGGAGAAGGAAAACGCAAATAAAAACCGTATATATATATATATACATATATATATGTATTTGCCTGCCTCCTGCAGCAGGGCCCTACACGCATCCTATCTACAAGGCTCAATGCGCACATGTCCCCGGCGTGATAAGGCTCCTTTGAAACCGTTTTCAATCCCTGCACGTTCCCACCATTGGTTGGCTCGTTCCTGAAAATTTACCATGAAAGGAGAGAAAAAAACCCTCTAAAAAGACTCTGGACTGAATCAAATCTGTTTACTCATAATTTGCAGAGCGTTTTCCTGTTTTTTTCCCATGAAAAGTGGCAGGATGTGGCCAGGCCGCCCCCAGGGGTGGTGGGGACGTGGGGCTCGGGGTGGCCGTGGGGCTCGGGACGGCCGCGGGGCTCGGGACGGCCGCGGGAGCGCACGCAGCGCGCATTGCCGGGAGATCTCTGTGCGTGGCCGGACGGCGATGTCCACGGAGAGGACCACATCTGCAGCTGGCATAAATCGGTAATAGCATGATAAGTGTCCTCAGCTTGTGGCTGCCGAGAATCTGCACCTTGGAAATCCCCCGCAGCCGCCTCCTGCCATCGCTGCGGCAGCGCCGGCAACCTGTGCAGCTGCACGGCAAGCGCCCAGCAAGGCATCTCGCTCCTCTCCGCATCGGTTAAACAGTTACCGTGCAGTAACGTTCGGGGACTTTGGTGCGTTATAAAGCGTATTAATTAGGAGCAGGCTCTGCAGTTGGATTCCCCGGCTTTACCGGGCCCCGTCCCTGCACCGGCAGATGGGAGCCGGCTCCGCTCGCAGCCAGCCTGGTGCTGCAAACGTTGCGTTTTCGCGCCGGGGAACCCGGTCCGAGTCACCCTGCGATGCCGCAGGGAGCACGGCGCAATGAAACACTAAAACACCCCGTAAAACGCTAAGTGCTTCCTCACCGTAACTAATGAAAATATATGATTGCCTAATAAAAAGCCCTGGCAACGGGTCGCGCGCCGCGACCTTGCTTTCACTAACACTTGTTGCGTCGGGGTCGAGGGGAGCAGCAGCATCGCGGCGGTGCCGGGGACCCGCGCGGCTTCAGCGCCTGCCCCCCCCCCTGCCGCCGGGCAGGCCCCCCCCGAGCCCCGCTCCAACAAAAACCACCCACGGCCTTTGGGAGAAACAGCACTTTTACTCGGGGGAAAAAGCAAAAAACACAACTCCTTTTATTCGTAGTAGCTAATTCCATTAATTATGTTATGATGCAATTAAGAATTTCATTTCCCAGCTATTAAAGCCTAAATTATTTATTAATAATTATAGATCATCACCTGATAACGTTCGCTCGGCAGCTCGGGAGCTGAATAATTCACCCGCTGTGACGGAGCGCGGTTTTGCAGCCCCTCCTTGAGCCGCGTCTCGAAATCGCCCTCCCCGAGCTTGGCGGCCGCTTCCGCGGGGCGCCGGGGCGAGCTGAGAGGCGGCTGCGGGGGCCGAAGGCAGCAGCTTTGGGGGTTTAGGGGGTTTTTTCTATGCATATATCAGTTTTCAAGGATCTGTGCCAGGGAGATGGAGATGCTCCCCCTTGGCGGTGAGCGGGGCGATGCCGAGCGCCGGGGGCCTCGCAGCCGTGCGGGGCCGGGCGCAAATCCTGGTGCTTTTTCCTGCCTCCAATAAGACCATGAAGCCGAAATCTCCCAAGTTCCCGGGGCGGCGGGAGCGGAAAGCAGAAATCGGCTTCTCCCATCAGTGAAATGGTTCGCTGCGGAGACCTGGGAACGTTTTTGTTTGCTGTGCGGCTTTTTAGAGTTGTTGCTGTCACTTCGTGTTTCAGCATGAGAAGTCGTTTGCAGCTGGAGCAGCAGCAGGTTTCGGTCTGGGAGCGCCGGAGCTGGACTTTCTGATTACTGCAACTCTTTTGGTTTTGTAACCGGGGCATAATTCACTGCAACAGATCCCTTGCAGTGACGGTTTCTGGTTCCAATAAAACAGGGTTTTTTTAATTAAAGGAAAAAACTGCCAGCCTCCTTTAGCGACGAGGCCGCATTGGCGAGAAACGCGAAGCAGGGCGGTGCAGCCACGCCGGCAGCGCGAACCCGGCCGGAGCTGCGTCCGGGTGTAATTAACACCCTGACTGCCCCCGAAACGCCTCGAACCGCAAGAAATACTTCATTTGGGAAAAAATCCATCCGGAGGGAAAGCCTCCGGCCGGAGGACGTTCCCGTCCTTCGCTGCCCGAGCTGCTCCGGCGCCCGGGCAGGATCCGGTGGCCGAAGGGGACGGGAGGACGGTGTCGGCGCGAGCGACGGGCAGAGCTCGTGACACAGCGCCCGGGTTGGCAGCCAGGTCTGGGAGCGGAGCGGAGCCGCGGCTGCTGCTAAACCTCACTGTGCACATGTTTCCCAGCCGGGGTTTATCGAATCATATGGCGCAACCCATAAACAAACACTAAAAACCTGGCTGCGCTGACTGCTACGAGCAACAAAACGATCTCTGAAGATCAAATATTTATCTCGAAATCCCCGGGCGAAAGCTTCTCGCGCGGAGGCGACCCGCCGGCGCGGCACGCAGTCTCGCAGCGGCTCCGGACCCGAGCCCTGAGATACCTGTGCATGTAATTTCCTTGAAAAACCTACAGGGAAAAAGCACTGGCGCCTCGCGGGCCATCGGATGCCCTTGAAGAAACCCTGTCTGCTGTTTGCGGCCAGTTCCAGCGTTTTTTCGGTCTCCGCGTGCTTTGTCCCGGCTTCCCCAGGGCGAAGCCGCGGGAATGTCCCCGCCGGGCTCCCCGTGACCCCGGGCCCGTCCCGGGATGCGACCTTGCGATGTGCCCTGCTCCGAAAACCGCCCGCTCCAAAAGCCTCGCTGGGCTCTCGGCTCTGCTTTCACATCTACCGACCGACGGCCGCAGGGATCGGCGCGGTTTGGCGTGCTGCTCCGTAAATCCCCCACGGCCGCGGAAAGCACTGTTTATTTGCAGGAGGATATTTATTGAAGAAACATGAGAGAGGCAATTTTGGGGGAAAGGGAGGAACAAACAAAGCCGCTCGAGCAGCCTCCTTGCCTTATCAGTGTGCAAGCTCTCCTTCATCTCCTCGGAAATCTCTATAATTTCCTCTTCCTTCCCTTGCAATGTTTATGGCTTTTATGTTGTTTGAAGGTTATTTATAACAATTATGTAAGGAAGAAAAAGTGCCATAAACTGAGGTAATTTACTGTAAAATATCTGAAATACTGAAAAAAAATGTACTCAAACAGTGCATTGCTGTAGCGCTTCAGATGGAGGGGAGCGTCGCTGCCGGGCAAAGTCCGCGCCGCCTCCGCTCCCCGGCTCCGGGCCAGCTCGCGGGGAGATGGGACGGCATCGACCTGGGAGCGCTCTGCCCTTGCTTTCAAACGCAGCCCACCAATTCGGTTAATTATCTTGGATTAGGAAAGAAGAATAAATTGCAGTGCACGTGGGGGTGGCAGGTCCCGGCCTCGGCTGCAGACGAGCCCGCCCGGCGCCCCGGCAGTGCTGCGAAGCCCTCCGCGGCGCTGGCAGCGCATTTAAAGGATTGCAGTCCTCTGTGGCAGGCTGCTATGCAGATCCGCCGCTGCAAATTTGATTATAATGGCTTAAAGAGAATCACCCCTTGATAAGGCCGCCAAAAATAATAATAATAAAAGAGGCTAAATGGGAAAAAAATGAATTCATCAAAATGAAAAACTGTAACAGTTGTTAGAGGCGGGCGGCAGAGCGAAGCCGGCGAGTGCTGACGCAGCGCTCGGGCGCTTAATCCAGCCCCGGCATCTGCAGCCTCCCGTCCTGCGCGATGGAGTGGTGCGCGCTGGAAGACCCCCGTGCCGCTCGCCTTCCCGCAGGACGGAAAAACCCCTTTTGCACCCTTTCCGTGCATGCATGCGTGCGTTCGGCTTTTATTTTGCTTTTCCAGTGGCATAATTACCTCTACGCCAAGCGTTCAAGTAGCATCATAAACAAGATGGTGCATAAATGGGAAGAAAATAGGGAACAATTGACTGTAAATAAATACACAGGTAACAAGAGCAATAGCAAAAAAAAATTGTCTGGGTAGGCCGAGCTCGTCGGCGGGACTCGTGCGAGATTTTACTGGGAGGCATCGGCGCTTTTTTTCTTTCCCAATTCATGTGATTTGATGCCCAATAAGTCTATTCAGGGGCTGCGGGTAATTTTGTCGTGCGGAGACAAAAGAGGCTTTTCTTTTTTTTTTAATTTTAAATGATGTTTGCTAAGTCACTGCGGATCCTTATCGGCCCTTTCCATTTCCCGAGGAATCCCATTCTCTTTTCTGTCCTCTCTGAGCTCGAGACCTAGATCTGAAGAGCTGTTTATTATCTGCTTTGCCTGCTGATAAGCTCCTGTTTATAAATTCGCCTTCCCTAATATATATCTCCATTTGTTTTTTCTGATTCTTTTTTTTTTTAACTGTAGATAAGACATTTTCTTCCCTCGCTGGCTGACTTCCAGCCCGCCGAACCCGCCGCCTCTGCAGCAAGGCAGCGGGGCCGACTTCTCCTCTGCTGCCTCCGCGCCCGGCGGAGCAGGCGGCACCGGGCCGGCACGAACCCGGCTGGGAAAGCGGTCCTTCCCTCCCCGGGACTCGCTGCCCATAAAGCACAGCCCTCCGCAGGACAGGGCACGGCTCTGCTCTTAATTAAGTGATGCTTTATTAAAACAGATGTCTCTGTGCTGCTAAAGGATGAGGTGATGGTAGCGGTCTCCCCCGTAAATATTTACAGGCGGCAAAGTTTTTGCAAGGAATCATTTGGGGGAGAAAAAGGGCAATTCATCACGCCGATGTCAGATCATGGCCTCTCTGTTCCCTGTAAGAGCAGATCCATCACCTCCTGCCGCGCAAGGACGCGCGCAAGGGCTCTGTCGCCGCCTGAAATATGCCGGCGCAGCAGAGGCCACCGCGACCGAGGCTGCGAAAAGTTCAGACAAACCCAACTTTTCCTTCTAATTACTGCTCCGCTCCCTGCTGCCTCCGGTTTGCCAGAGAGGCCGAGCCGCTCCGAGCGGAGGCCGTATGGGCCACGCAGGCGCGGTCCAGGTTTCCGAGGTGGTGATGGATGAGCCGAGCTGCAGCCGGCTCGCGGGGCCGGGTCTCCCGGGGACGGACACCAGGCAGCCCGGGAGGCTGCTAAAGCCGGAGCTCGACAGCAGCAGGGGCGTCTCAAATTCCCTGCTAGAGAGGTCGCAGCGAGGGAGCAGCGCTGTGCCGGTGCGGTCCCAGCCGGAGCATCGCGCTGCCGGCCGGTACCTGCGGGAAAGCCGGGCCGAGGGAGGGAGCTCGGCTCGGGGAGAGGAGTGGAGCCGGTGCGGTGATGCTCCGGGGCGAAATGCTCCTGCGGAGGGGAAGGGAGCGATCGGATGCCTGCGGACACTGGAGGGGTTCAAGAATAAGGTGGACAAAAATCCGTCAAGGATGGGGTGGGAGGATGCAGCAGGCGACCTCTCACGTCCCTGTTTTTCCATGATCCCGATGAACTTGGGCTCCCGCAGGGCCCAGGGCCGGAGCGGCGCGCACGGCGGTGCCTCCGCAAACCGCCCCGCCGGGAGCAGCCGCGTGTCCTTGGAGCAGGGCCGCAGCAGCAGGGCGGGGGGAGCAAGCCGGCGCTCCTGAGCAGCATGACAATAACGCGTCTGTGTGCACAGCTGTGCAAAGACAATAAAAATTACCCTCCCGCCCCGTAGATTTTTCTCTGACATCCCATTTGGGTGTGATTTGTGGAGAGGAGGAGTCCGCCGTTAGCATCCGAACCCGAGGAAGGGGGTTCGACGTTTATACAGGGAACGAGGGAGGCGGAAGGGGGGCACGGCACACCGGGGAGGTTATTCGCATTCCGGTTGGGTTCACGAGTGTCAGGCTGCGTTACGCTGACTCGCTTTGAACGCTGCCGCTCTGCCTGCGCCGCGGGTGAGCGGGGCCGCGCAGACTGCAGGGTGAAATTCAGATTGGCAACGGGCGTTATCCGGAGAGGCACCGCAAATCCAGACCGCGAGGCTGAGCCGCGCACCAAAATCCCAGTTAGTGCTGCCGCGGCTGGGGAGGAAGCCGCTGGGGAGCATCGGCTTGTGCTGTCGTTGCAGACGTGCCCTCCGCTCCGGAGGGGAAGAGGACGGCGAGTCCTTGCCCCCCGGAGCCTGGGGACGCTCGGCTGCAGGGCTGGGCGCTTGGGGAAGGGAGCAGCCTCGCAGCCGTCRCCCGGCATCGGCGTCGGAGCAGCCCCGGCACCGGAGCAGCCGGCAGCCGGCAGGGCAGCGGCAGCGCAGAGCTCCCTCGGCGAGGCCGCCACGCTGCCGGGGCGATGGGGACACGCTGCCGAGCAGGGGGGGCACCCGGGTCCGCAGCGCTCAGGCCGGGTGCCTCGTGCACGGTCAGGGGCCTCTCGGGGTGCCAAAGGCACGCAGCCGCGGCTGCAAAAATAACCCCCTCGCTGGGGCCACGAGTGAGCTGCGCGGGGCACTGAGAGGGGGCTGGAGGCGGATGCAGCAGCAGCATGTCGCCTCCCGCCTTGGCCGGGGGCCCGTGTTGTCCCCAGCCCGGCGGCACCCGCGCTGCCGCCTCTCTCGCCGAGAGCGGCTGTTGTTTCCCGCGAGGGGCTGTCGTTTCCCACAGTGGCTGCCTGCCTGCACAGGCGGCACAGGTGACTGCAACCCTTCTTTGGGAAGAGAGTTGCCATGGAAACCCATCCCGGGCTTTTGGGGCCACCGGGAACCCCCGCTCTCCACCGCCAGGCTGAGGTTTGCGAGTTTGGCGGGTGCGGATGGTTCCTGGGAATGCAGCCGGGAGGAAAAGCAGCGGAAAAGCTCCCGCGAGGCCGAGGGACACCTCGGACGAGCAGCGGCGTCACCCCGGTCCCGCGACGAGCCAGGAGGGCGGCACCAGCCTGGGATGGGGTTTGGGATAACCCACCCGGGGCGGCTCCGGGCGGGAGCAGCTCCCGAGCATCCCGGCCCGGCCCCGCAGCCTCCCGGCTCTGCCGGCCTCGGAGGCTTCCCGGGCRCCGCGAACGGCCTCGCGATGAGCTGCTTCTCGGCGGCACCTGAACTTTAATTCCCGCTGGGCCCGGCACGAGCTCTAACATTTTCTTGGAGGAAAAGGTTGTTACGGAGATTATTGACCCGGAGGGCAGAGTTAAAGCAGACTGGAAATGGTAAAAAAAAGATTCCATTTTCCATCCAGACTATCAAGGCTCCCAGCGAAGCCTTCCTGCCTCTTTTCTTCTCTCTCTTTTTCTGTTAACAGGCATTTTTTAAGGTCATGGTGCTGGCTTGCTGTGCATTATCAAGTCATTTGCACAATATATTTCTTCCCTCTGTGTATCTTCTCCTGATAATGTATCAAATGCCAGAGCATTAACAGGAGGTTTTAGCACGGGCGCTTGCTGTGTAGGCAGCAAAACCCGAACTCTGCTTTGAAAGGAGGGAGGTGAGAGCGGCGAGGGAGAGACGTGCGGAGGAGAGGGCGAAAGGCCAGGAGAGGTGAGAAGCCCGAGCAATACCAGTGGAAGCAATCCTTGAATAAACCATGTATTTCTTCTCCTGCTGCCACACTGCGGGGGGGAGCCGAGGGTTTTAAAGACCTGAGCCTGACACCTGGTTTTGCCCGAGGCCCCGAGGGCCGTGTCTAAATCGTGTTGTCAGGCAGCTGCTCGCGCGCTTTGATGCGCTTCCAGGCAGCGGGAACGTGGGCACGTGGAGAAGCTGCAGCTCCACGGCCGTGCGACGTAGCGTCTCGGGGCTACGCTGCCGCGTTGCAAGGGGCGGACGGGACGCGGGGTGCCCGCGCGGGAACGGCGCCCCGAGCCTGGGTCGGAGACGGCTGCGCGAGCCGCCAGCAACGGAGCAAACCCGAACCCAAAGTACGTCTCAGAAAGAAAGGACGTCTCCAAGGAGGGACGGATGAAGGCGTAGCCTTATTTCTGCAGGGTTCAGGCCACCGCACTTCAGCCCTAGGCAAAAAGTCTCTTTGGTCATCTACTTCCCTCTACAGTCGCTGGAGAGATACAGCATCCCGCGGCAGCAGTGTGGCCCTGGCGGGATGCCACTGTGCCGGGATGGTGCTGCGGCGGGATGCTGCTCTGCTGGGATGCGGCTGTGCCGGGATGCCTCTGCGCCGGGATGCAGCTGTGCCGGGATGCTGCTGCGTTGGGATGCAGCTGTGCCGGGATGCCTCTGCGCCGGGATGCAGCTGTGCCGGGATGCTGCTGCGTTGGGATGCAGCTGTGCCGGGATGCCGCTGCGCTGGGATGCTGCTGCGCCAGGATGCCGCTGTGCCGGGATGCTGCTCTGCCGGGATGCTGCTCTGCCGGGATGCCGCTCTGCCGGGATGCCGCTCTGCTGGGATGCTGCAAGAGCAACCTGCTCCCTGGGCAAGCCGGCGTCTCGGGGAGCCCCCAGCCGGCCGGGAAGCAGCCGGCCCGCACGGTGCCTGGCGAGCGCGAGGCCAGTTTTGGAGGGATTCCCCGTTTCCCAGACGGCCGTGCCGCGGCGGCTCTCCGGCTCTCCGGCGGTCGGGGCGCTTGGGCCGGCTGCGCTGGCACTGAGCCCGCCAGCACCCGCGGTGCCCCGCTCCCGGGCTCGCCGCTGGATGCGCGCCCGCTCCTCGCTCCCATGCAATGCACTGATTTACAGGAGGAGGCCAAAAAAAAAAAGGAAACAGGAAAAAACAAACCCTCAGAAATTCAATTAAAGCTTTTCCCTCTCTTAGAGAGAGAGACTCTCTTTGAATGTGGTAATGTTCCTTTCTTCTGAAAATCAATTTAGTTTATAAAATGCAAAAGGGGGAGAATAAAAAGAGCAAGACCTGGCTGTGCATTACGAGCCGCGGGTCCCTCACCTCCCGCCTCCGCCGCCTGCTCCCTCGCGCTTGCACACGCTCGCGCCCTTCCTCCCCCTCCTTTCCTTTCTCATTCGTGTTTTTTTCCGAGCAGAACGGGCAGGATACCAGGTGTTGGGGTTGCCAGTTCTCTTGTTCCTGTTAACAGCTTTCTGGCCATCAATATTTCATTCCCTGAGATGTTAATGGCTTTGAACCCCTTTCCTGGGCGCAGGCCAAGGAGACCCCGCCGCGCTCCCGGCCCGGCTGCTCCGTGTCCGCGCCGGCAGCGCCGGTCCCGCGCGAGCCCGGGGGCCAAGCGCGCGCAGGGGCGATGCATCGCTGCGAGCGATGCCGGGATGCTGCTGCGGGGATTACGGCAGCACCGGGATGGGCGGCCGGGGGAGGGAGGAGGAGGGAGAAAATGTAGAAACCGCTCGAGCTTAACTGAGCTTCCGTGCTGGAATTCTTACCCCAAATCTGCTAATTAATAGTCGGGATTAGCAGCTGCTGAGGCTGGGTCTTAGCCATCTAATCATAGCAGCGCAGACCGGCTGCGCTCAGCATCCTGAGCACAAGGCAGCCTTTCTCGCCTACCGGATAAATAAGTTCGCAAATTAAACAACAACAAAAAAACATTAACGTTGGGATGGAGCYGCTGCTTGCGGTGGTGCCGTTTGGGAGCGGGAGGATTTGCTGGTGCAGCCCGTCCCTGCTATTACACTTCGTGCTCGGAGCCAGGATCCGGCCCCGGCTGCTGGACTCTTCCTCCTAGACACCGCAAACCGTCCCTGCTCTGCAAGGACGTCCCCATCTCCTGCGCATTGGTCCAAGCTCTGCAGCGGCCGGTGGAGCCCTCGCGGCCGAGCCATGTGCACACGCGGAGCAGCCCGCGTTGCACGGGATGCACGCCGCGCCGGAGCATCCGCGCTGCAGCCCTCCGGGTAGCTCGCGATGGCTTTTCCTGCCATTGGGGTTTTTTTTTCTTTCCTTAACAGCTCTGCCTGCTCTTTTCTTGACTGCACGGTCGGCACGAAGGAGCTCAAGCTGTTCGTCTTCATCCCTCCTGCTGTCTCTCCCCCGCTCAGCGCTCCCGCCGCGCTGCTTCTCGACGCCGTGGTGCAGGGGCTGCAGCGGCAGCGGGCGATGGGGCTGCGCCGAGCCCGCGGGGACGCTGCTCCGGCCCCCGTCCCGGCTCTGGGGACCGCGGGGCCGGCACAGCCCGGCTCTCGCGTGCCCTCCGGAGCGCCGCGCTCTGCAGCCCCGCCGGCGGCACGGGCGGGCGGGCGGCCRYGGCTCTGCTGCCCGCGCGGGCTGCTCCGAAAGCGCCAGCTGCATYGGAAAGCGCCGTCGCCGAGAGGGGCTGTGCGCTGCAAAACACAGCTGAAGTAATCAAACGCCACATTGTTCCGCTGCAAAAGGGAATCGGCTATAGCTTCGCCCCGACTTTGGGGGATTTATCAACCTCGTGGTAAAGCCCTCGCCGAGGACTCAAGAATTTGAAARCGGGGAGGAAAAACCTCCCTTCGCCGTCGCTTACCCGCAGCGCTGCAAAGGGGAGATGTGTTGGGGCAGAGCTCCACGTGGGAGTCTCCAGTCCTGTTTTTTAAAGAATTAACGTGCCCCAGCCGCAGAGGGGCCTCGGGAGCTGCCGGCGGCGCTGCCGGGCGCTCGCGGTCCCGAGGGACGGCGGAGGCGAGGCGGCTCCCCCCGGCCCCCTCCCTCGCACCCCCCCGGCGTTTCGGCACAGATGAGCCCGCGACACTTCACAACTTCCAATTCTCCTTTATGGAGCTCGGTACTTGTTGCCATCTGCTCCCAAATGTTCCCTGCGCATCGGCATTCGCTTTTACGGTTTTAATTAACCTAATAACAAGCGGTGCGTGCCAGGCAGGGGAGAAGGGCGGCGAGGCGGCACCAGGCACCGCGCGCATCCTCCGGCAGAAATGAGTCGCCCGCCGGGCAGAGACCAGCAGCTGCCCCCCAGGCTCGGACGCGGCCCCTTTCTCGCTCCCGCTGTCCCCGCAGGAGCCACGAGCACAAGCTCAGGGTCTCTGCAGGCTGCAGCAGCTCCATGAGACGCGGGAACCTGCTAGCTCTTGGTGCATGCGCGAGGTGCRGGAGGCCACCAGCGCTTGGCACGTGCACAGGGTGTGGGAACCTGCCGGTCTTCGGTGCATGCACGAGGAGTGGGAACCCACCGGCCCTCGGTGATGCACGAGGAGCGGGAACCCACCAGCTCTTGGTGCATGCAGGAGGCGCGGGAACCCGCCAGCCCTTGGCAAATCCCCGCCGTGGCGCCCGTCCCTGCAGAGCCTCTCACCACCACGTCCTGTCTCCTCTCCCACTCCAAGGAGACTTTTACCTCCACGTGCTTTTCATTTCCTCGCCGGGCTGCAAAGATGTTTTATCTCAGGCAGGCTGCATGTTTTTTTCTTTAAGCATAAGGAAAAAACAAAGCGGATGGAAACATGGCCTTTGGGTAGATAAACATATTTTTCTCTCCTGTTTGCTATGATGTATGTGTCAGAGAACGGGAAGGAAGGGAAACAGAGACTAGGTAGTTATGGAAGTGCGGTGGATGTATGGTAGAGAAGTAGACGTTGTGTTTCCTATGTTGACGGGGTCACTAAGTGGATAAGTAGGTAGATTTCTGCTTCTCATTTCCTATGGGGGGACTGAGTCACCGAGTCGTTAGGTGGGAAGATGCTCCTCAGTCAAATATTCTGCTTTCCCCAAAATGACATCCGCTCCTTGGGCAGCGCAAACTGCCGTTAYCCCGTCAGCTCCGCACCTGGATCATTATCTCTCGGCTAATTACTTCAAACCATCTTTTCCTGAGTTTCACCTTCGTACTTTCTGCTATTTATCTAGCCTTATATCATCCTTAATAATACCTCTGATGTCTTCCCTGCACTCTCGTGTAGTCCCGACGGGACGGTGGTGGGTTTGTGGATGTGCGAGAGAGAAGTTGTTTTCTTTTATCTGCTTCCCATCCGCGTTCCCGCTCCCCGTGCCGCCTCCTGACGTGTGATATAATTGCCTCTGAAAGCGCTGCCTGCCTGTCAGCTCCCATCGCTTGGGTAGGGCATCACCAGAATGCAAAACTGCCACAATTTAAAAGCGCTCGGCGTCTTTTATACGTTTCCACCCTGTTAGAAACATATTTAATAAAGTTTTGACGTGTGGAAAGCGGCCCRGTAAGTGGTGATAAAACCCTGAACGGTAGCAGCGCACCAAAGGGGACRTATTAAAGTTAATAAATAAATGGGCTGATTTCCACTCAAAATGCAATTGTAAATAAGCAACRCACCAAAAGAAGCGGAGGGCAGGAGGCGTGTGTTCCCGTTCAGAGGACAAAGCAGGGGGAAACGGAGCATAAAGAAGTACGCAGTGAGGTCTGAGGAAAGCGCACTAAAATCCACCGGATCGGGAGGTTTCTGGGGAATTACGCCAAAGCCACCAGTGTCTGGAGCAGAAGCGAGAGCTGGTCTGACACTGCACCTTGCTGAGCCGGACCCGGGAGGTTTTGGAGGCTTTAAGACCCGTATTGGAGACGCAGCTTCGGGCACGGCGGGTGCAGGTGCCGGCAGGGAGCCGCGATGCCGCCGGCCGCGGTCCAGCACGCTCCRCTCGGAGAAACACAGGGAGATGCGGGAAAACACCACGTCTTTCCTGCGATGGCTGTGAAGCAAATAAGCGGAATGCATGAATAAATTGTTTGCTACAAATAGTTCACGGTGCTCGAGGCTTCAGCCACTCTGCATTTCTGCGGGTTTCTGCCAGTTTTGTAATCGTCCCTCGCCCGCGCCGCCCCATCCGGAGCCACGCGCGCCTCGCACTGAAGACGCTCCACCTTAAATTCCCTTTTCTTCTCTTTTTCTTATTCACAGAAGACACTGCTCTATCTTGGTGATGGCAAATATATTTAAAGATCACAGCAGAGACATTAAAGCCCTATTAGAYGATCAAGTCTAACCTCCCGCAGGTTCGGGGTGGCATCCGCCGGTAGACGACGCAGCTCATATTAAACGGATACTATATTTAATGTGACAACAAATCATGAGGCACGAAGAGGAAAAAACCCTTCTTACAGTGATTTTGTTTGCCTGGAGCACTCTGTGCAGGGTGAATATTGGGGACAACATTAAGGAAAAACAAACTCTTGTTTCCAAACATCCTTAAGAGCTCTGTTTGGTGGCTGGTTATTCCGGGGGGCCTTAACGCTCGAGCACACGCTGCAGCTCGCCACGGGTTCGTGTGTCTGCCCGCTTGCTGCCATCGCACGCGCAGCCCTGGGCAGGAGGTCAGCAGCGCTGTCTTAGAGCCCGTCACGCAGGGAACCAAAACGAGCAAAGCGGTGCTTCCTTCTGGCAGGCGGCTGCGAGCCCAAGCGGACGGGTTGCTCCTGCAAGGCTCTTGCACAGGTTCCCCTTTGCAGACCGCTAGGGAAAATGCAAGAAAAAGGCAAAGAAACCCGAGTCGCCCCCGTGTCAGGTATCTTCCTACCTCCCCCCAGCGACGAGGCTGCGTGGAAATGAATTACGTGCTGCTTGTTGCACGGGCACGGAGGGACTTGGCATTTTGGCTGGTGCGAGCAGGGGAGCAGGGATGGGCAGCCCAGCTCGCGCCGGCACGCAGCATCGCCGCAGCCCCACGCCAGCCGAGCAGTATAAAAACGAGCTTCATCTTGCTTCTTAACTTGCAATTGCCTAGCTCAAACCATTATGTTTTTAGCTCCAGTCCTCCCATTTATGTCATTTTAGGGTAATAAAGGCTCCCAATCCAAATCGATACTCGTTTCTGTTTTGCAAAATCAGGTGATAAGGCTTAATCCATCCCGGGATTGTTCTAAGTCGGAGCAATCGCGCTCAAGTCAGCGAGATGACACACTGTAAATGTGGTGTAAACAGAATTGCAGACTGGGTGATTCTTTTTTTTTTCCTGAACTTCCAGTCTGAAGCAGTTAGATAAATTGCCCCAACACTCGTGCACAAAACCAAACAGACCCAAACCAACCAACCAAACAAACGCCGTTCGTCATTCCAAACGAGTCCCGCGATGCAGCGGGTCTCTTGTTGCACTTAATGCTACATGACATTTAATTAACTCCCAGGCAGCTGCATTGTGCCGCGTCGCGCGGGGCGGCCGTGTGATCCGCGGGCAGGGAGCTGCGCTCCGCGGCGTGCCGAGCCCGGAGCGCGTTACCAGGAGTCCCCAGCCGAAGGAAGCCGAGCCGGCGGCCTGGCTTATTATGCAGGGAAACTTTCTCGCGAGTCTGGAGCGGTGACTCCGTCTCCTCCCTGGCTGCCAATACGGTGCTGCATCACTGAACTATATAATTGCATATTTGTTCCTGTTGGGTCTTGAAATATTAGGACCCAACGTGTAATTCGATGGTGCCCGTGTGGCAAATCCGGCCGTGTAACTACAGAATAGCAAGTTGCGCGAGGGGGATTGCGGCTGCGTAGCCGCTCGGTGTAATTAAAGCAAAGCTTGAGCAAAGGCAGACAGCAGGAATAAATGTATTTTCCCCTGTGTCCCCTCCCCATCCTGCTCTGGGCAGCAGAGATGGTCCCTGCAGAATGAGCCCTGCCCTTACTTCTGCTGTTTTCTCTCCCTTCCATCCTTTTTTTCCAGGAGAACCGGGTTCAGGCCGGGGCGGACAGCGGAGGCGCCGCGCTCTGCCTCGCTGCAGCGAGGTCCCCCGCTCCCGTTTCTCACTCCTCGCGCCGAGCAGCTTGGCTGATGAAGTGGGGAAAAAACCCAACAAGCCACTTCAGATGTCACGAGAGAAGCTCCCGGGTGCCAGGAGACCAGATGAAAACTGGATTTTTTCTCTCTCACTTCATCCCTGGAAGACACACACTTACCTACCTAAACCACAGGCTTCAGTGACGGCACCTTTGCTTGCTCGGCAGCAAGGAAGTGGAAGGAAGAAGAACACAGACAATATATGACATATTGGCAGGATTGTTTCTAACGAGAGGGTTTTTCAAAGTTGTCTAAGTGTCAGCAGCTCTTCTTGCAGCCGGGATTTATTTGGCAGGGTGTCGCAGCCAGCGCCGTTAGACGAGTCCTCACGTGCACCTTTCGGAGCGTAAGAGCACCCGGGGGGACGCATCGCGCTGTGTCCCGCCAGGCGCCCCGCGCTTTCCGCCTCGGCAAGGGGGAAGGAGAGGCAATGCAGCAAAGTGACTTTGCGTTAGGGAAAGGGGCATCCGCCAAGGCAGCTGCAGCTGCACCCCGGCTGCTTCGCCTAACGGCAGGTTTTTCCTTCCCCTTTCGGCTACGGAGCTGCGCGTTGCTCCTCAAAGGAGGGGGCTAAACCCCAGCCCGTGCAGGGAGCCTCCGGCTCGGCGTCTCGCCTCCCACGGCGAGCTCCGGAGCGGGTCTGGCTTTCCTGCCACTCGCGGCGTCACCAAGCCGAAAGACCACGTCTTACAAGTTGCTAAACAAAATCCAATTAAGCGGCCGGGTTAGAAATGTAATTGTTACAGAGCGCGGCATGTCAGGCGGCGAGATGTTATTAAAAACTATAGAAAACAATTTGCACTTTCCCCCCTTTCCTATCATGCTACAAACACTTCAGATTGCGAGTGTGTCATGCAGCTGTTCCTCCAGCCCGGAGCCCATCTCTTAAAGGTTATTCCCTGGGAGGAAAGCGAGCTGGAGCGAAACACGTGTTACCGAAGGCTCCCTGGGATGGCTTTCCGGGAGAGACGGTGGAATGAGTGCCGCTGCTTGCAGAGGCGAGCGTCCGAGCGGGCTTTCCTCGCGCCGCTGCTGCGAGAGGAGGTTTAATCCGCCCGTGTCAGCGCCGCGGTTTGCCATCCCCGCCTGCACGGCGCTGCTAATGACTAAACGTTATTACTGGTATTATTTTTACTCGGAAAGCTCTTCAGCTAGACGTTAAGCCATCTGTTTCTTGAGCAAATCCTCGAGGTTTCGTTTCGCCCTAGCTTGCTGCTGTTGAAGCCCGGCCGTTCGGAGCGGCTTCCCGCTGCCCCGCATCCCGGGGAGCTGCCTCCACCCGCGGAAGCGCGTGCCCGGATCGGGACCGATCCTGCAGGCTGGAGGTGATGGGGGGGGAGACCCGTCCCCGGGGGACCCGGGCGGCTGGGACAGCGGCCGCGGAGGGCAGCTCCCACCTCCCGCAAGCACTCGAGGAGCGCGGCGTTTTTATGGCTCCGGTTCAGCCGCGCACTTAAGAAGTGCTTGGAATCAGCGTGCGCTTACACATTGCCCCAAAACAAGCCCTACTCGCGCAGCAAGGAGTAAAGCGGCAGCCAGTGAGGAAGAGGAGAGAGCTAGAAGCCTCTTGCGCAGCGTCCCTAATGCTTCCCACGGCCGGAGGAGATCTGTGCACACCAAACTCCCCCGCGCAGCCGCCGGGGAGCAGAGCCAGGCCCTGCTGGCTGCGCTCCCCGAAGCAGCTGCCCATGGTCGTGCTGCTCTGCTTCGAATCTTCCGCCACTATTATTTCTTCACCTTAATAATTGCTTTCAGTTTATTCGTTTGCAAAACACATGCTTAAAAAAAAAAAGCTCCCTGAGGATTTCATGGCAAGCCAACCAGAACGGAGACGACGGTGAGGAAGGTGCCCGTCCTGCAGCACGAGGAGCACGTCGCGCGGAGCGGCAGCGCCGGCCGCTTCGGGTGCTGCCGCGGCACCGGCTCCAGGGCTCCCCGGGACCGAGGATGCCTTTCATCGCTGCTTAGTTTTGAAGGAGTGCCCTAAGGGAGACACTGAACTGCAATCGCGCAGAAGGGAAAGCAGCTTCGATGCCCTGCCGCTGTGCCAAGAACCCCTGAAAGCACTCGGGCAAGGTGCCATTCCTCTTGCGGGCTCAAGATGAAGCAGCAGCGCCAGGGCCCCCCTCCCGCCGTCACCCCTCGGCGAGGGTGCCAAGTCTCGTCTCTTTTTCAGTCTGGCTGCTGGCACCGTCTCAGCTTCGTCTGTAGCACAGTTTAGCAATCAGCTGGAAGGGGCACTTTCGGATAACTGAGCTGCCGGCCTGGAACGACCACGCTCCCGCCTTGCGCTGCACGCACACGCTGCATAAATACATATGCTTCCACGTGCGTGCACGCAAATCCGTGTGCGGCTGATAACGAGAGCCGCGAGCAGCAGGGAAGCCTCCCTCTCTTTCAGGGGTCTCGGCTCCCTCGCAATGGGCAGGCAGATGAGCAGACATAGACCTTTCCGCTCTCTTCTGCTACTGTGCATCACGTAGCCATGGAAGGAAGCAGAGCGAGAGCTCGTTGAGCCCAGATCACCTGGGAGTGGGACCACCTGCAGCAGAGCCCAGCTGGGGGGGTGGAGAGCGGCCAGCAGCGGGATCCCATAAGAGCAGGGTGCTGGGGGCAGGGGGCTGTTTGGAGCTGGGCTGCAAGGGGGCTGCTTGGATGGATGCTGCTGGATGGATGCTGCCGGAGGGATGCTGCCAGAGGGATGCTGCTGGATGGCGGGGCAGTGCTGGAGCAGGAGCGATGGAGGTAGGGGCGTCCCGGGCTCCCCGAGCTGTGGCTTTCCTTGGTGTTAGTGTGGGCAGTGCCTCTGCCGGGCTGTTGGATGGGGCTGTGCTGCTGTGTCTGCTCTCTCTGAGCTTTCCAACCTGCATTTGGGCACGTCTGTGCCCTGGGAGTCATGTGGGTGAGGAATCTGCCTGGGAAAGAAGGGCTCATTTTTGCCAGCTCTGAGAATAACGTCTCTTTGGCTCTTCCCCGGAGAGGTGTGCACACACCAGACCTCCCCTCGGCGGAGTAAAGCAGTCATTCACGACAGCATCAAAGGCGAGTGGGAGCTGTAATTGGTGCTGCCTATGTCTCCATCACCCCCGGGATGCAGAGTGTCGCTGGTATTAATGAATTAATGCCTGCGGTAGCTGGCGGTGCTGCAAAGCTCTGTGCTAGGTGCTGTGTGAAGGCGGTGAGGAGCCAGGGAGCAAAAGGAGAGCTGGCAAGGCGTGGGGTGGCCCGTGGGGTGCCCCAGCCCGGGTGCTCGCCTCCGGCCTCAGCCCTTGCCGCAACAGAGCAGCTGTGCCGTGCACACGTGTTGCTCTTGTGACCCGTGGGCGCTAGCCTGTGACCCCATGCCTGTCTGCACCACGCTCTTCCTCGCTCCCCTTCCTCTGCTGTGCCCAGGCGCTCGCCTCCCTCCTCATCCTCCCAAGCCCCAGGACAGCGTAGCAGCCCCTGTTTGTTTTTTCCCCTTTGTGCCTAATCTAATTTATGCATAGCTTTCTCCAAGCTTGCACAACATAAAAAACTATCTCCCAACTAAGAGCCTGCTTTCCATTCCGGAGATAGGTTATATTCTTCACTGCACACATGCCTGCATATATTTGAACAAGTTTGATTCAGTATAGCTGACACAAAAACCACTTAGTTGTTTCCCCTACATCATCCTAAGTTAATACTGCTGACAAGCTGCAGGAGGCTTTTCAGCATTTTTGCTGTTTCAGTTCCCCCTTGCTTGCTCTGTTTTGCCCCCGCTGTACAATTTCCCGGGGCCGGAGAAGCTGACCCCACCCGCAACTCGGATCCGCCGTGCTGGAAGCGAAGACGGGACGGGTGTCTGGATGTGCAATCCAATGACCTGAGCCACTGAGCTGAATTATATTCGTGTGCATTTTGTGCACACTCTGTGTTTTCAAAGCAGATGAAAAATTGGGAGCTGGTGACTTCGGGATCTCTTGCCCACCCCCGTCGGGGCTGGCTTTGCTTTTATCATCGCTTCTGGGTTGCTGCGAAGCCACCTCTGCCCCGTCTGAGCTCTGGGCCGTTTTCTCAGCCCATAGGTGGGTCTGACCGAGCGTTGCTGAGACGGAGGGGTGCTGCTGAGCGAGGCACGAGGGCTCGGCAGTACTTCTGCAGCCGGCTCTCCTCAGCCCTGCAGCTGCCCAGGGTCCGAGGTGTTTTGCTGCTGCTCAGCGCCGGCCCCGGGGCTGCAGGGATGATTTGGGCTCGCGGAGGGAGCTGGGCTCAGCACCCTTCCTGCGCGCAGGCAGCTTCCCCAGGCTTTCCCGAGCTGCTCTGGTGCAGGTGCACGCGTTCCGGGGTTGACTCCATCGGTGCTCACGGCCCGCTGCCGGTGATGGATGTGTTGTGCAGTGGGGACGATCAATCGGCAAAGCAACCCTGTCTGGAATTTATTCAGGGTTGAAATGGGCTCCCCGGGCTCCGCAGCTGTTGCTTCTCTCCGTGCGAGCTCTTACCGCCGTTTACATGATGGTAGCATCCGGAGGGCTGCCTCGGAGCAGCGCTCTGCCGGGTGCCACGGGAAAGGAGGAACGGGAACCTTCCCACGGAAGGTGCTGTGATAACCCGGAGAGGCTGCGCCGAAAGGCAGGGGCGCTCCCGTGTTCCTCGTTAGTGCAATGAAGACAAGTGACATGGCAAAGTCCCTTGATAAGTGTGAGAATCGGTGTCGAGTTTCCCACGATGAACCCCAGTGCTGGGCTGCTGCTCTGGCATCGCAACAAAGTTACAGTTGACTAATAAGTTAGATGAGACTGACAAATTACTACATTCAAATCCTTTTTTTGGAGTTAAATTTCAAACTAAAAATAGTCACAACTTCAACAGTCATATTTCTTAATTGCTTGTTTTCCATATCCCCTGCACATAGGAGAAGAAATCAGTCTTGAATTGTAGCAAGAACAACTTGGGGTAGATAGTGATGTGTTTTCTAATGGCAGTGGGGGACTGGGCTGGATCCCTGGGAGGGGCGAGGGGCCCCCCTGGACGGAGGCTGCTTGGGAAAGACTGGGCAAACTCCTGTTGGGATCAGCTGGGCCGCAGCTGCTGCAAGCTGCACTGAGCTGGACTCGCGGCTCTTTTGAGGTCTCTTCTAGCTTTACCTTTTTCTCTGATTCTTTGTTTAAATCTCATACGCCCATCTCTGAAATACAGTGCTAGATATTTCCTGGGAGCTTGGTGAAATAGCCTTTGACACTTTGAAGCTATTATATGAGGAAAAAATAATGCTTTAACTTTTTGTTACCTACTTTGGACTCCAATCTTGCAAAGATTTACTTGAGTATTTAACTCTGCTCTGAGACTCCCTGGGACTATTCTCAGTGCGCAAAGCTAAGCAGGTGCATAAGTCTTTGGAGGATCAGGGACCTCATTTGTATTAAGAAGTCAAAGGGAAATCCAGCCAATTCTCTCGGTTTAATAGGTTTTGCTGGAAGCCATGCCACATGTGAATGGGCATTTTCCACTGCGCTCGGCAGTCCCTGCAGACACAGGGAGAACAGTGATGGCTGTAGCAGAAAAGAGGCTTTATGCATCCAGATCGGGGTCAGATTGCTTCTGTAGTCCTCTGCTTTCATCTTCAGAGGTTTTGTGTGTCGGTGAAAGGTGCTGGGCTGATGGACCTGCAGAGCGCAGGGCTATAGATGCCCTGCCGGAGGGATGCAGCGGGAGGCTGGGAGCGCAGCTCGGCCAGGCTGGTGGTTCGCACCCAGCAAACCCCCAAGTGCCGACTGCTCAGCCCCGGGTTTCCTGCCTAAAGCTCCCACCAGTCTGGAATATCTGAGGTGCATCAGTCCCTTTTGCACAGACGTCTGCGCAACCACAGCACTGAAGGGTTTTTGCTGAGGACTGAATTCCCTTGTGGCAGAACTAAGTCGGTGAATCTAATAGCAAGGTAGGAGCTGCATGGTTAACTTGCGCACAGCCCACCCAGCCTCCTCACTGCTCAACTCTACTGGAAGTAAATGCTACTTTGTCAGCGGATGAAAAAAGAGGGGAAAATCTAGAAAAGAAATTGAAAATAAATTGCCTGCTTCATTCAAATAACAGAGCTGATTTAAATCAGGGAATGAACTCTCTTGAATTTCTGGGTTGTAATGAGGACAATGCAGACTTATTGTTCAGACTCCTTCAAGCAAGCTGTATCCAAAACGCTCAATAGAATTAAGCTCTGATCCTGCAATCACGCCCGTGCGTGGCTGGATGTCCTTACCGAGGACATGAGACAGAGTTATTCATAATGTTAAGCATGTGTTTAAGCCTTTGCAAGGCTGAAGCTGTGCATAGCTGGAGAATGAACCATCCAACAGGCAAACCTGGGAAAAGGGGTGTCAGATGTTCTCCATAAGAAGTGACTATGGTTTTGCTGACCCGGCTGGGTGGACTGTGGAGCTCCCGTACAAGAGCGGAGGTGGGCAGCACTTTGGGGGATGCAGAGAGCCTGGCCCAGCCTTGCTATTGGCCTCCCCTGCTCCTCTTTGCTTTCCTGCTCAGGACTCTGGGGACCCCTCAGCACCGGAGAGCTGCAGCTGCTAGCAAACCTGCAACCAGCCTTCAGAGACTCATCCCCCTCCTCCTGGAAGGATCTTCCTCTACTTCCTGGGCACCTTCCTGCAAAGCATGGGTCCTCCTACCATGCTGTGGGGTGCAAAGGGTCAAACGGAAAACCCGGATTTGGAAGCAACCTTTCCCCACATTCTCCTATCAAAAGCGTGTGTGTGTGTGTATATATATATGTGTGTATATATATATATATATATAAAAAATATATATATATACACATATAGTCCAATCCTGGGTGCTGGTTTGGCTTTCACAGCTGGCATTTTGATCCAAGGGGCAAATCTGAAGGGAAATTCTGTGAATGACCTGTGCTGTGCATTTGACCTGAGCAGAACACCTAGAGCTAAGGGCTGCACATCCAGAGGGAGCAGAGGACCTCGCAGGAGGGAAGGGCAGGTGCTTGCAAGGCCTGCGAGGACTGTGAAAGCTGTGAAGCAGGAAGGATGCTTGAACATCCCCGTGCTTGGCACTGAATCCTTATTCCACTTACTTATTCCATGGCCCCTCTTCCAGCGTGGGAAACATGGCTGGGACACTGCCCTGCTGCGCCTGGCTCCGTCTCTCCTGCAGCCCGCTTCGCTCCTGGGCCGGGATGGCTCCCGCAGCACCCGGGCTGCGCGGCTTCCACTCGCTTCTTGGTTTAATTCCCAGCATTTTTCATATTCCCACTGCTCATCTCATTTCCGCAAGCTTCTCATTTTCTGCTGTTTGGTTAGTCTCAGTGCTGGACCCTGTTCAATATTTGCCTTCTCGTCCCTACTATTTGTCCTTATTTCCATGTGTTTAACATATATATCTGTTGCTATCTGTCTGGCGATCGCGGCAGCCTTCCCTTGCCGCTGCAGCCCTTCCCGGGGCCGGCGAGTGCGGACCACAGCGCGGCCGGGGACGGGCAGGACGTCGGCGGGTGCTACCAGCGGGAGACGGCTCGGAGGGGAACCGTGGTCCTGGTGCTGGGGGGCCACTCTGACTTCTCCGGGTGGGGTGAAGCCCCCTTGTAACAAGAACAGAAGCAGAACAAGAACAGCTCGTTGGCACTGCCAGGGGCTGGAAAGCGAAAATGAGAGATGAAGAGGAGAAAAGATGCCCGAGTGCACGCAACACAGGTTGGAGGTGGAATACACCGTTTTGCTCCCCGGAGGAACAGCCTGTTTCTTATCAGATTTCCTCTTGAGCAAGCGATCGTGAAGCCAACCTGTCCCGAGAAACGAGCTGTGCTTGCACGTGCTGAGCCGGTGCTGTCGGCTGACGTGGGGGAAGCAGGCGCTGCTGCGGCCTCGCGCCGGTGGCACCCGCGCGCGGGAGATGAGCACCCGTCTGAAGTCACCGGGCAAAAGCGCCAGCAGGCAGCGAAGGGCATTGGCGGAGGAGGAAACCCTGCGGACGTCTGGGCCTCCCTGGTGGCTGCTGCAAACGGCAGGGCGTTTCGAGGTGACTTCTGCCGGGAGGTGTTGGACTTCTTGGGCCGGTGCTCCAGGGTGTGTTGGCTGGTAGTGCCAACCTTTCGGAAGAAGACCCTTTTTGGGGGAAAAAGGACCATTTTTGGCTCTAGAGTTGCTCTTCTGTCCCATGCCCCGATGGGGGCCACCAGGGCACGAGCCGGCCTGGATCGCTTCCCATCCATCGCCGTGTCGAATCCCGCAGGGATGGTGCTGGGCAGCGAGGACACCGCAGGGGCAGGGAGGTGTGGGGCCACCACCTGCCGCCTCCTCCTCACCTCGCGCTGCGGCTCTGCTCCGACACGAGCTCGTGCTCGTTCCTGCCCTCCATTGCCGCTGGCCGCTCCACGTTTCGCGGATCCCCCCGCCCGGGCCCGTCCTTCGTCTCAGCGCGCTCCAGGCATCTCGCCGCATCTCACCTGCGCTGCTGCTATAGCAACCGCGCGGGCCGCCTGCACGGAGACGGTACCTACCGCGGGGCGCGTCTAGCACCGCGGCACCAACGCGGGTACCGCGGCACGGCGCGAAGAGCAGCCGTCGCAGCGCTGGAGCGATATCACCGTCCAGAGGGTTCCTCAGCAAATAAAACACCCTGCAGCGGCAGAGAGGCACGCTTCTGCCGATGGCTTGGCAACTACACGCGCAACAGTCCTGCGAGGAGTAGACCCAAACGTGTTGGCCTGATCATCCTTCACATTTATGTGCTGCGCTTCATCCCGAAGGATCCCAGCGTGTTTTACAGCAGGCGCCGTACGCCAGGAGCTGCCTTCCAGCACTGAAGGGTGGCCAGATCCTGCTGGCTGGAGCCCGGCAGCTGCAAAAGCAGGTTCACCACGTGCTGGAAGAGCCTGCGCTCAGGAGGATCCTCTAAATCTCAGTGCAATGGGAGCACGTTGCTGTTCGCAACCCCGGCTGGCGCTGCTGCAAGCAAATATGCAGTCCGCAGCCTGATGGATGGGATCTGATGCGGCCGTAGCCTGGCACAACAGTGCTGCTAATGAACAGATTTAATAGCAGCCATGCAAATTGCTTTATAACTGCAGTAGCCACTGCATGGGCCAGATGAACTTCCTTTGCGAAGAGATGATAAATATTCTCTAGTTTCCACCACACATTGCTCTTCTGCACAACTGTTTTGAGAGATAAATAGGAAGATTAGTTCTTACGCTATCTGGTCTGTGCGTGAGCCAGGGCTCGGGGTACGGGACTGCTTTGCTCATGCCTTTCCTACCTGGCCCTTAGCTGTTTCCAAAACACAGTTGTCATTGTCTGGATTTCTTGTCCTCTCCGTGTCCCTGGGCTGCCTGGAGCATGTCTCCGGACATCTCTGCCCAGGGAAGGCTGAGGCTGGCTGTGTCACTTGTCACCCCGGCTGCAGGTCACTGCTGTTTGGGGACTGCTGGATGGAAAAGGGTGCAAACCACCGCGTGCTGCTTGCGGTCTGGACTGATCCGCAGTTAATGTGATTAGACAAGTTGCATGGTTGCACACTCATAATATCGCTGTCAGCACACTCGTGTCCCCGGTGAGCGTTGCAACCCCGCCAGCCAGCTAATGAGCGGTGCTCCTTGCATTATCCGCTGTAATTGTCTTTGTATGACTTTAAATAATCTGTCAGTATTGAGGCTCTGATGCTGCTCACGCTGTGCTCTGGGCTGGGCTTTGCTCGGCCTTCTCCGTTTCCCAGCTTTTGGTGCAGCGCTGGGCTGACCAGGAGGCCAGGGCTCTGCTCCTGCTCTGTGCATTGCTCCTCTTCTTCCTCTTCCTTCTTCCTCTTCCACCTTCTCGTCCTCCTCCCAGGCCTCTTTGCCTCTCCCCCAGCAAGGGAGATGAGCCTTGCCCCTCCATCCTGCAAACAGGCTGGTCTTTTAAAATATTTTGAAATCTATTGACAAAAAAGGCGCTCTGTCGGAGCCACATATTATTGATGTTGTTGTTGTTCTCTCTGCTCGCTGCCGTAAAGGATGCCTGGCCAGGCTGACAGCTGCTATTAACAAAGTTACACAGCCCGTGTTTCTGCAGATATAATTCTTTCTGAGCAAATTTAAACACAAAAAGGGATTATTTGGTGAAGTAAAGGCAAGAGCTGTGGAACAAAGTTTCTCTGACATTTGAATAGTAAAAATGTTATATATTATCCAGACAGACCTATTGTAAGATCCCTTGGTGCTCTTTATGGAAGAGGCAAGATCAGTTATCCCAATTCTGCAGATTCAGAAGATAAAATGGGTGAAACTTTCCAAGTTTTCAGGACAGTCAGGAGAAGAAATAAAATTCCACCTCAAGCAGCTCATGCTATGAGGCTGAGACAGGTTATTTTTCCCAACATGGGCAAAGTTTTGAGCACAGGCAGACCAATATACAGCTTCAGCCCCTTTACAGCTTCAGCATAAAACCAGGAGACGTGTGGCAACTCGGGCTGGGTTTTCTACGAGGCGTTAAAATGCGGGGAGAGGGAGGGAGGCGATGGAGCAGACCAACGCGGGGCRCGTACCAACGCCTGCAGCCTCCCCGGCCAGCCCTGGAGCGTCTAGCAAGCATCTAAAGGGGCTTTATCGGCACGGGGACAGCTGCGGTGCGAAGGACAGCAGCCTGCAAGGGAAGGAGGGCAGAAGGGCTCTTTCTGGCCACTAGCTTTTCTCTTTAAAGCTGCACTGGGCTCTCCCAAGCCCTGCTCTGGTCCCCTGCGAGCGGAGCAGCAATGCAGCGGGACCTGCCCCGACAACCTGCCTCTGTAATACCCAGCTGCGAGGGAGCCGCCGAGCCCTTGAGGCCAGCGTTATTGCCCAATTTTGACTGTCGCTCRCGAGCAAATGGCCCAGACTGCCATCCATTAGCGATTTCCCCAGCGCTGCAATTTATCCCTGTCGTTTAGGGTTCATGTACTATTATTTAGTCTATTTCCAAGATCTTATTACATTTTTTATTCATAGGGAGGTTAGATTTATATATTGAAGATCAATAAAAGGCTCTATCATGGCTACATTATTAATAAGGAATACATTATATGTAGACAGACAGCCCACTCTATTGGATTTACTCAGTAGATATGCTTTTTGGGGGCAATTCTGAAAATTTACTACCTGTTTGATCTCTTTGCCTTTGCTTGAGCCTCACCCGTCCTTCCCTGGCTCCGTGCGGAGATGGCAGCTTTATTTAGCAGCGTGTGGTCCCGCTGGGCGGGGAGGGAGCCCCGGCCGGGGTCCACCCCTGTCCACCAGCGCTGCAGCAAGGCAAAGGCTTCTGCAGCGCTGCCAGCTGCAAACAGCTGGCTCACCTGCAGCTTTGCATCTCCAGCCCGAGCACGTGCCCYGATTCCCTTCCTGCTTTATCTGTCTCACCCACAGAGGCCTCGGCTTAACGGGGAGCGCGCGTTACTGCAGCTCTGCGCAGCGCCCAGCACAGCGATGTCCCAGCTACAGAGAGGAAATCTGGCAGCACCGCAAATTGGAAAAATGCAGGAAACCCCCTGCTGCCACTTGATGGTGGGTTGGACGGCTCCGGCAGCACAAGGGAAGAAACTCGGACTCCTGCTCAAAACTCGCCTCTCGGTTAAAAGGAAGAYGGTGCGTTTCGTGGCACCTGAACCAGGACATGGTCATCCTGCAATTTCAACCTCTTTGCCCTGTTTTGCACTTTGCCGGCCGAGCAGCCRGGCATCGAGACGGGCGGCGAGAGCCTGGGGAGAGGGGAGGGTTTGCACGGCGGGGCAGTTCAGCACAGCTTCRCATCGGCTGCGCGTGCCCGACCGCGTCCTCCTCCCCAGCCGCCTTCCGGAGATGCCTGTTCATACATCTCATCCTAATCAGCAGTAATTAACACCAATTGTTGAAATTAACGGAGAGTGGGAAAATATTAGCTGGGATAATCAGGTCTGATGCTACCTTTGCCTGGAGGTCTGGAGGGAGAAGTCGACCCCTCTGCGCCGCACTCGTGCCCCGCGGAGGCTTCACGAGCGCACGGATCGTCGGGCTCATCGGAAACGATCCCGGCTGCAGTTCGAGCGCTGACCTCCTCGAGCTAATTACTGCACAGCAGTTAATTGCGGAGCTGTGCAGCGGGCTGGTTCCTCCCTCTGCTTCGCAGCGGTTTGTGCCTCCCCTCGTGGGAGCCGGGGTCTCCTGACTCCTCTTGTGCAAAATGTTGGTTTTCTGGCTTGCAAAATAACCGGTGGCARCCGCAGCCGCCTCCGCGCTGAGTCCGCAGATGCATCTCAGCCGTTGGGCATCGCCCAGGTCCTCCAAGCTTTTAAAGCTGCCCTGAGCAAGGGGCASCTCTGGGCGCAGCTGTCTGAGCCTTTGCAAAAATAATAATCCGATGTGGTTTTCCCCGATCTTCCTAATTTCATATCTTTCTACCATATTCTCCAAAAAAGCAGCCCAACCGGTCCCTAATAACCGTGCTGCAGTTAATAGCCTTGCACRGTCCCAAATCRTCTCCCTCTCCTGCTCGAAATAAATGGTGTCCCTCATCAGGCTGCAATAAGGCATTTAGTGGCATTAAGTACTTTTAACTACACTATTTATTATGCTGTGGGTTGTAGTTTGTTACAAGATTTCTCAGCCATTATATGATTTTGGAGGGGATTTTTTTTTGTTCTCTCAGGAGCTTGTAGTACTTAAAATTGTGTTGTATAATAGTTAGTATAATCATCTAAATTAAATGTCTCTGCAGTGTGATGTTTTATGTTAATTCTATTGTGTGGCAGCAGATGCACGAGAAAGCAAGCTGCAGACTGGCGGGGCGGCRGAGGAAACCTCCCGGGAGGGAAGCTGCGGTGCGATGAGATGAAACGCTTCTCCCGAGGTAAAAGGGCGTTTTTGCCCAGAAAAAGGGGTCAAAGCCCGGTGTGCGGAGGCAGCAGCCGGGGGAGCCCCGGCCGGGCGCGGGGCACCGCGGTGCTGCCGGCACAGCCCTGCCGCAGCCGCCGGTCCGGCGGTGCCGGGTAGCCAACAGGTTGGCAGAAATCGGTATGCAAGCCGCAGCCGAGGCAGCCTTTACATCGGAGCCTCACAAAGGCAATTCTCAGCAATTGATATAAAAAGGTGTCAGTTCTGGTTTAAGTACTGTATTACCAGCAAAGATTTATCTGCTTCAAAGGCAGGCCGCGTGCCACCGGGGGAATAAACAGCTCCTCTCCTTATCTGTTTCACAGAGCGCAATATTTTCTCYGTTCGACTTTGGCTCGGAAGAGACTTTTTCTTCCAGTTTGTTATTCGCATATTGTAATTTCACACAATCCCCGAAGCCTCCCCGAGAGCCCTGCGGAAAGGATTGCCCGTGGGGTGGCTGGGCGGCGCGGAGGGGCGGGCGGGAGCAGCACCGCGGGCAGATGCTGCCTCTGCTAGAAGGGGAAAAAAGGAAAAAATATATATATATATCCCCCAAAAGGTGCTCACAGACTTGTCCAAGGGCCTGCAAAGGGTGGAGGAAATGGCTTCAGTCGCCTCGGGCCTCAGTTTCCCCATCCGTAAATGCAAGACTTCTGCAGAGCGCGATTCTGCTCTTTGGCGCGATGCTCYGTGCAGGCCCCCGGGGATGCTGCTGCAGAGGCTTCTGTGCCATTAGTGTCTCTTCCAAATATTTCCACAGGCCATTTTTTAAATTATGTCTTTAAACATATTTATACAGGCCACATATATTTTACATGCCTGCACAATGCGTTTTACGAAGCATATAAAAAAGCAGATAGAAATTATCTATTTCTCCCATACAGCTTGTCTCTTTTTGGGGGGAGATAACAAGGACCTATTTCATTTCACTGCTGGCTGCGGGATGCCATGCAATAAATTGAGAAGCGAAGTTTTGAAAAATGCTGCTTTTTTTTTCCCTTTTTAATGCCATTCTAAGCTGAAAAGACCCAGCGAACGGAAAGCGTTATTTGCAGGCCATCAGCCCCGAGTGCCTTTTGCTCCCTTCCCTTGTTTGCTCGCCGAGATGAATGGGCCCTTTYGGCAGCGGGGATCACGACGCCGATCGGAGCCGAGCAGCTTTGTGTTTGCAGAGAATCAAGGATCTTCCCCTTCGCAAACTTTGCAAAACGGTTCTTCAGATATTTGGGAACAATTAGATGAAACGCGAGCGGCTGCCAGGCAGCTCTCCTCGTCATCAAACATTCAGCCTGGGTATTTCATTATCAGCCTAATTCACAGGCTGCATCCACGGCTCGGTGGTTTTAGAAATTAAACTGCTTTCACCTCTGAAGAGCGCGGTGCTGCCAGGCAGCGAAGCGGAGGGGCGGCCGGGGCGAACGGGGCGGCTTCGCCCCTCCCGAGCAGGAGTCGCCTCCGAAGCGCCGCGGTGCGCGCAGCTAGCGAGCCGTGCAATTACAGCCGCGTGCGGGAGGTAATTAGGCTCCTGCCTGCGCCGCAGAGGGAGCCCCGCGGAGCCGCCCGGGTCTGCAATAACGCTCTCCKCCTCGGCGCTGGGATGCACCGGGGTCGCTCAGCTCCCGGGGTCCKGTTTGCCCTGGATGCTCCGAGCCCCGGGCGCGATGTCGCCCTGGACGCCCCATCCCGGGATGCTGCGGGCGGCTCGGCAAATCCTCGCAGGGGAAAAGGCTTCCGGGGGGCGAAGCAGCTCGGGCCCCCGCAGCGTCGGGAGCCGTTATGAATCCTGCTTTATGCGCCCACAAAAATCCTTGTCTCGCTGCGGGAGGGTTTACAAGCGAATAAATCTGTTGATAACTGTGAGCTGAAAGCCATCAGCACCAGGCGTTTGCGCCTGGACCCGCTTTTACAACAGCGGCAATTAAACTTCTCGTCTGTGCCGGGGTTCTCCAAAGGGCTGGCAGCATGTTCAGCTAATCGCGCTGCTGCTGTTTTTCTCCTGCCGAACGGTGGTTTATGAGCACTTGAAGTGGCTGAACCGGAGTTAAAAACACCCTCGTTCTCGTTCACCCAGCTTCTGAGATGCGGAAGCGTCCGATTCCTCTCCGGGGCCTCTCGGACGGGAGTTTGTGCAGGATTTAGTGCCCAAGCAGGGAAAGGAACTCCCTCTATCTGCACAAAACCTGTAGAAACCTGGAGGCAGCGAGATTTCTGCCCTCTCGGCACACCTGGCTGCAGCAGGCCGGCGAGCTCGGGCGGTGCGGCGGGGAGCACGGCCTTTCCCGGTGCGCCCTTTGCAGCAGGGCTGTGCACGGCGGCGGGGAAGCTGCAGCCTTCGCACCGAAGAGCAGCCGTTTGCTCCTGCTTCCCTCCCCGTCTCTCTCCCGACTATTAAAAACCGCGGCAGGTGGAGGTTTCTGCAACCTGCCGAAGTATTTGGCCACCGGCTACTGGCGGCAGGAAAACTTTTGGATTTATTCACGGCCACCTGTCAGGGGCTGTCATTCCCCGCGCTGAACTACAGCCTCAAGTTTGCTGCTCTGTAAATCAGCTCCTCTTGGACACCATAACTCTTCTTTATAGGTTCTTTCCCCTTCATAAATAAACCTCATTCCATATGTATATCCTGCAAACGGCGGGCCTGATTTGCGGCTCTGTGCAGGCTCAGGTGGCATTTCTCCGCCGGCTGACAAAGTGCCCGGGGACTCTTCCCCGGCTCCGGCGCTGCCGGGTGGGAGGTGCGCGGGGAAGGCGGCTGCCCCGGCACGGGAGCATCACCGCCCCGGCGTGGGAGCATCGCCCTCCCGGTGCAGGAGCATCATCCTCCCGGCGCGGGAGCATCGCCCTCCCGGTGCAGGAGCATCATCCTCCCGGCGCGGGAGCATCGCCCTCCCGGTGCCTCCTGCTCCACCGAGCGGGCGGGAAGCCCGGGCCAAGCTTGGGGGCGGCGGGTGCTCTTTGCAGCCCGAATTGCCGTGCCGGCGAGCTGCGGCAGCGCTGTGCCGCGGAAGAGGGGTGGAAAGCCGGAGCTGAGCCCTGGATGCGTGCTGCCACTGGTGTTGCCGCCTCGCCGGCACCGAGCGCCGCGGGGCAGCTGCCTGCTGCCCTAGAGGTGGCCGAAATTCAGACCGGCTGAAGCAAAAATGTCATTAATAGGAAAAAAACCCGGGGTGGATTTGCAATAAATAGGAGCAACCCAGGGAGCTGGAGGCTTGCTCCCCCCGCGCTCCTCGCCCCGGGGCTGCCCGCCGCGGCGTCCCCCAGCGCGCAGAGGTCAGCCCTCGGGCTCGCACAAAGCCCGCGTTTCAGCCAAAACAGGGAGGCAATTTATGTCCCCCGCTGTCTGGATGAAGAATGGACCCCTCTATTTTTGTCCTCTGGCTGGTATTTTAATGGCAGATTAACAGGAAATAGGTCTAAAGGTGCAAGCTGCCTTTTTTTTTTTCCTTAAAGAGCCTGCAAGCAGGCGATGGCTTGCATTTCTCCCATGGGACTGGAGGGAGTCCCCAGCGAGCAGCCGCTGCCGCTGGCGCAGCACCCCCAGACCTCCGTGTCCGAATTGCTCTATGCTCCAAGCCGGGGCCTCGTTGGGCTCAGAGCAAGCAGGGAATAAAATACCCCCCCCCCTCAGCCCCGAGGCCACCGGGGATGGCCGCTGAGGCCGGCTGAGCGTGTCCTGCGGCGGGCACGACGGCCCCAGGCAGCCTCGAGGAAGACGGGCGCATGCACCGGGTTTGCTTCCTCCTCAAACAGCAGCAGCACTTTGCAAACTCTCGGCATCGCGACTCGCCCGTCGCACCCGGAGCCCGAGCGAGAGGCTGCTGGGCCCGCGTGGGACAGAGGTCACGCCGGATCGGTGCACGGGGACGGCGCGCTTGCTCTGCGCTTACAGCACGGGAGCAAACGTGTGCTTTGGGCAAGCTCCTTGCAAGGTCCCCTCCGTCCTTGCGGCCCCAGCTCCGCGGCACGCATCCTGCCTCAGGCTCCATAAATACAGCCACCGCCAGAAATTGATTTGCTAAAAATGTAATATGCACACAAAAGCCAACGTGTATAAAATATGTCGGTGTGCGGGGGAACAATTGCGCTTCTTTCCTGCCCCCGAAAAATCAATCGTAAGAGCGTATGTAAAAATACAATGGCACTAAACTGCAAATAATTAGGTGATTGTGCTAAGCGAACATCTTATTTAAAAATGGCTCAGCAGCACCCGTCCGCGCGGCACAATCTAATCAGCCCGAAACAGGGAGCGTCGCGGTTTCCAGGTGAGTAAGCCGAAATGCAGACGTCCTCGCATGAAAGGGAGGGGAAAAAAACGAGGCTGGAAATGACAAGGGAAGGCAGGGAGAAGGATCGGCTACACGGGCAGGAGCAATAGCAACACATCGCCGTCATTATCGCCGAGTGGAAGCACAGCGAAAGAATAAGGGGAAACATGAAATTAAATCAAGTGTGATTAGCGAACAAACAGCAAAGGGCCAGCTGGTCTGTCGCAGAGTGCGTTTTGGCGACGGGGAGCCAGCGGGAGTGGGGATGGGGATAGGGAATGGGGATGGGGATGGGGATAGGGAATGGGGATGGGGATGGAGATAGGGAATAGGGATGGGGATAGGGAATGGGGACAGAGATAGGGAATAGGGATGGGGATAGGAAATGGGGACGGAGATAGGGAATAGGGATGGAGCTCAAGCGCCGGCCCCGGGGTGTGTGAAAATGCAGGCACTTTTTGCCTTTATCTCCCACAATGCTGCAACGGGAAAGGCGAGAAAATCAGCCTGGGATTTCTGCATGAGAGGAGCCTCCCTCCGGCTTGTCCTCGCCCTGGGGCGGCACTCGGGCACGCCGTGCCCCCAGGCTGTGCTCGCCCGCTGCCCGTTTTGGGCGGCACAGATTTTCCTTTATTTGTTTTTTATTATAAACAGCCAAAAGATTTGACCCCATTTCCGGTTTAAATGGGTAAACCATAATATTGATGGTTTGCAACAGATAGGAGATGAATTGAACTCCTCCATCAGCCGGCAGAACCTCTTTTAACCAGGGGATATATCGAAGCCATAAATTCCTGAAGACGGGATTGCTATGCAATAGCATAATATATCTTCTATTCAATCTTTTATACATTATGTTTTGTCCTGCATTTCGGTGGAAATATTTATGGACCGGGAGCTTTCCTTTGAAGAAGTATCAGCCCGCGACGTCTCTCCCGCCGCCTGGGTTTGGTGGCCTTGGGGCTGGTTTGGGGACGGGGCGCTGGCAGAGCTCAACGTCGGAGACCCTCTTGCAGCTCCCCGCGGGTGCAGGCGCAGCGGGGACTTCAGGACTTATTTCCCTGTATTTTTCTGTGGGTTTCATCCTCTGCCACGAATGGGAAAAGCGCCAAGTAAATGCACTTTAAATAGGTAAACAAAAAGGAATTCTCCCGAATCATAATTTCCTTTCACGTGGATCTGCCTCAAGGCTTCTGGCTGGTAAAATTAAAGAAATACAATTAAACTGTAGCTGGCTCCCCGGTGCCTCCGTGCAAGCGGAGGAAAAACACTACCGGCGCACGTGGCTAGGAGCCACCCAGCCCTGCGTCGCTCGGCTCTTTTGGTTCAGCTCTCCTTTCCCACCCCGGCAGTAAGCGGGAGCAGGTCCCATCTGCCGCTGTGCTATAGTCTTGCACGGAGCGAGCTGGCAGGAGCCGAGGCTGCAGCGAGCTCCCCTTTCCCCAGCTATAGCAGTGCACTGGTGCCTTTGCAAGCCCGCGCCGGGCTGCGGGGTGCCGGGTCCCGGTGCGATGCCCAGCTCGGGACCCGGCTGCCCGGCGGGTTCTCCCGCGGGCGATGCTCCCCCCTGCCCGGGCGACTGCGACCGCCCCCCGGCCTGCAGCAATCGGGAGGTTGTGTCATACCGGGGGAAACGCAGAGAAAAAATCCCACACCATCCACTGGCCGTCGTCGCTGCCAGGACTCTCATTATCTAAATGTTTGCATTACTGATTAAAAATTATCTCCTGCTCCCTGCTCAGGGTGAAGGATGCCGATGCCGCTCTGCCTCGACCCGGCCTCCCTCCGCTCCCGCGCGCCGCAGGGCTGCTGCTCCCGCGCCCCGGCTCTCGGGGCCTTCTGCATCCCGCAAAAGCCTTTTCCAGGGGCCCCGGCGTCCCCCGAGCCCGGCAGCAGTGTCGGCTGCAGGACTGCCTTGTGCTACCGCACGTTACAGACCCTCAGCCGTGGCTGCCTCGGCAGGTGAGCTCAGATTTAAGAGGATTTAAGAGAAGAGGGAAGAGTCTGGGGTTGGCAGCGCTGACGGACCTTTTCCCACTCTTCGGCCACATCCTGCCTTTCTCTGGAGCCGCTTTCGGGGAGCCTCTCCCCAGCGCCGGCTCTAACGGGGTCACACGCCATAAAGCACGTCTTAATCAATGTGAGAGATACTGCTTAAAAGCCAATGATTTTGATCTGGAGCCTGAAAGCGCAGTAATTTATATGCAGCGCAGCATAACCAAAGAGCTTGTTATGCAAACACAGACCACTGATTTGACAAATCTCCTGGAAACGGAATTAATGTCTGTATTCTGTGAAAAGATGTAATTTATTTTAATATTTTAAAGACAGAAAATTATATATGCATGTATATGTGTGCACAAATACAGCTAAACCAAAATAAACACATATGCACGTGTGTGTATATATATTTACAAACATTTCAATGGAGCTATTTGAATATACACGAACAGTGGGGACAACGATGGACTGATGGGTGGGCGGATGGGTGGATAGGTGGATGCTTAGTGGACGGAGATCATCGTGTTTCTACTGATATCGATGGGGTTGTGCTGATTTACATCAGATTCAGATGTGGCCAAAAGGAGATAGTTAATTGGATCCATAGCTGATAATACAGCTCTTCTGAAACGCCTGGAGAAATGCTGATGTGATCTTACCCCAGGATGGATCTGGCCGTCTGCACCGACCCGCAGGACGCGGCACTGGCAGCGACCCCTTCGTTATCGGTGCCATCTTCCACCGTGTTTATTTATGGACTGCAATAATATTAGTATAATATTATTGTTGTCCTTTTTGCAAACTCTGCTTTATTTATGGCGACGAGGTAGGAAACACAGTCTGCATAATTCAGGTTTTGATGGAACGAAACATATGTGAGAAATTTCTTAATTTGATTTCCGACGCACAGCGCGCTCGCTGCCGAGGCTCCTTATCTTTCCGTCTATTTGTCTTTCTCCATATGGACACATCCATTTATCTATCGCTCCGCTACTTCTGAGACTCCTGCTTCTACAGGATCCGATTTTTTTCTATTTATGGAGGAGGCAGAAGAGCTGCTGAGAAGACAGACGGCTCGAAAGATAACTCTTGGAGGGGAAGTCTGAGCACGGGAGCAGCGAGGGGAGGAAGCTTGCACGGGTGAACGTGGGGAAGAGAAAGAAACCTCCAGGCTAAAGCAGGCAGGGAGCAGGGAAAGGGGCCGACACGATGTCTAGGGTATTGCTCCCATGCTTGAGGACCTGGCTGCGCTGCAAAGGCGCGATGCAAACCGCGGCAAACCGCCCAAACCCCTCCTGTCCGGGGCTCCGCCGGTGCACGGCGAACGCCGCGATGCCTCGTGGGCTTGCAGGGAGGTGCGACATGCCGCTGCCCGCCCCGGAGCCCTGCGCCGGGCGAGGGGGAAACCCAAATCCTGGCTTTTCACCCGCGAGGAGGTCTCCTTCACCAGGGCACTGCAGGGCGGCTCTTAACGCACAGCTCTGTATGCAACAGACAGAGTACCGCTTCAGTCCTCCCAACGTAATTGCAGCGCTGAGGCTATTTCACATGATTAAATAGAAGCCGTTTGCCCCGGGCCTTGCAGGACCTTTCTCCTCTATTAGTCTTAGCGCAGTCCCGAGCGCAGCCCTTCCGCCGCGGCTCCTCCGAGGCGGCACCGAGCCCGTGGCCGGAGCGGCCGGGGAGCCGGCGGGGCCCCTGCCCGGGAAACGGGAGCTCGCTCAGGCCAAGGACTTCTCCTGCGACCGGCTCGCTGCCCCGATGGAAAATTGCCGAGAGATTTTTGTTCCCACATGTACAACAAGTGCTCAGCCGGGGGGAAACGAGCCTCAGCATCCATAAAATTGCCTGGAAGGAGACTGCTTTATCAGCTAACCTTCTGGCAGTGCAGGACCGCGTGGCAGTACGGATGCCCGCGACTTCCCTCTCTTTGCAAACGGCCACCCCTGTGCTACCCCCAGCCCCGGCCGCGGGCAGGGCCGGCTGCACCCCGCCGTCATTAGCAGCGGAGGCTGCGGGAAGCTAATTAAGCATTCTGGCCTCCTCTTGCCTCCAAGACGCTATGCAAAAACCAAAGTCTATTGAATGTTCAAGCAGAATTCTTATTAATTTTGTGTGGGAGATATGAGAATAATTGCCTGGGAACCTGGTTTGAAGAATGGAAACCGACTGTCTCGCTCTTCTTTCTTACTTAATTTGTATTGACTTTTCTTGTTATTATTATTTTGGGGGGGCTGAAAACATGTAGTGTAATTTTCGGTGCTTTGAAATCTGTATCGCATCCCCACTTAAGGAGATGCTGCGAAGGAGGTCAGGCTGGAGAAAACGTGCTGCGCCGAATGCAAGCAAAATAATCACAATAATAATAATAATGCGAACGTCATGGCTGGGCACCATGACTTGGCAGCAGCAAAACGGCATCGCGAGCACTCGAGCCGCGCGGGCATTGCCTGCTTAGGGATGCTCGGTGCCGGACGCCGTAAGCGTTGCCCTGGGGTTTCTCCGCTCGGCGTTGGCTCAGCCGGGCGACGGTGCCGGCCCCACCACCGCCGCCACCTCGCCTCTCCGTCCCCGTCCCCGGCTCCTTGCGGTGCCTCCTCTCCGCGCAGGCAGCGTGGCGGTGACCTTTAAATGTCATCCCCAAATGCCAGCCTGCGCTAAGTGGCTGCGAAACGCGGCGTTTCCGCTCGATTAGGGAGCGGTGCAGGCGAGGGCAAGAGGCGCCCCGGCCCCGCGTGCCTGCTTTGCAGGTGGCAAGTGGCACGGGAAACCAAACGGCACCACTCGCCCTGCTTCTTCATTGCTTTTAATTAATTAAAATTAATTAGAGGATCATACCAGAAAAAAGAAAAAAATCCCCTATTGCATTTCAAACACTTCACTGGTTTTTTGCATGTTCCTGAGCACATGCAGGGCCGGGGCGCTACAGCCGCGACCGGATCGAGCAACAGCGCCGGAGTCACCGCGACAACCACCGCCGCGCTGGACCGTCGGTGCTACCCCGCGTGCGACAGCCGTCCGGGGGGAGGCGAGCGGCTGGGGCTGCACGAGCTGTATTTCCCCAGGCGCCGGGTTAATTAATGCTATCAGCGTTCCCGCTTTCCGGAATTAACTCGGCGGCCCGGCGGGGAAGCCGTGCCCAGCCGCACGTCTCATGTCGCGGGCTGGCGACGACGGCGCTCCTGATCTTCCGCAGGGTTTGCTCTGCCCTGCAGAGACCTTGTAAATAAAGCACGTGCAAGAGGGGGTGACAGCTAAACACACCATATCGGCGTCCTGCCTTATGACACATAGGTTAAAATACAGCCCAGGAGCCCTGGTATGAGAAGATTTTACTGCTCGTGAGTTCCTTAGTGCCAGCACAGAGGAACTGGGGATGCCGGTGCAGCCCGGTGTTTGCCCGAGCCACGGCAGCTGGCTCGCGGGGGCGGCAGGAGCAGACCTGGGGTCCCAAAGGCTCCTGGATCAAGCCTAATTACTCTTCAAATGGCTGCTAATCGTCTCTCGCTTTCTGCTCCCCGCAGCATCCACTGCTCCTGCAGCCGCCGTGCTGAAAGGAGCAAACGAATGCAAAGCGAATCATTAGGCAACAAAATCCCCAAATCCGCACAACCCAAACGCGGGAGCAGCAGCTCCGCGGCGGCTTGGCCTGCGCCTGCGTCTCGCCGGCGCTTTCTTGGCAGCTCTCGGCTGCCGGGGAGAGATTTCCTCGCCCCCTCGCTCCCTTCGCGCCTTATCTCCAGACCCAGGCGCTGCCTGGGCCGCGGGGGCCGCGGTGCCGCTAATCCGGCTCGGCCGGGGCGGCGGGCGCAGGGGCGGCGGCTCCGGGGCCGCGGGCTGACGCCTCCCCCCATCTCCCCATCCAAGCGCATAAACCAGAACGCGGCAGGAAACGCCCCAGCCTGGCCGGTGCATCGCTCTGGAAGCTGCTCCGGGGTCGTTCGAACCCGGCCCGGCTTTGCTCGGGGGACGCCGGCTCCCTCGCCCCCTCCATCCGAACCGCGGGGGAACGGCTCGCGCCGGCCCGGGCTGAGCATCCCAGCTGCCCCCTTGCAAAACGGAGCTCGCGCTGCGGAGCCCGGGCACCGCCGCAAACGCACCTTGCTCCCGCGCGCGCCCCTTCCATTAGTTAAATAAAAAAAAAAAAAAAAAATCAATCACTCAGATGCTTTTTATTTGCTGTGTTTCCCCCCGGTTGCAGCCGGGCTCAGCACGGTGCCTGTCCCGGCTGCGGCTCCCGGGCCGCGCTGGCAGAGCCGGGCTGGGGAAGAGCCGGGGACCCGCGGCGCGGGGCTGCTGAGGGGACCCACTGGGACACGAGCACCCGGCAGCAAACTGCGCCGGGATCGCAGGGGAAGGGTAAAACTAACAGCAGGGACAGGCAGAGAAAACCGGGAAAAAAAATTAAAAAAAAAAAACAAAAAACAACTCAGTATAAAACATTCTCCCCGGAGGACTGATTTCAAAGACAGTTTTAATTAACTGTGCATTTCACTGGAGCTTAGCAGAGGAATTATTGTACATTAAATAAATACCAGTTGATTATTAGGAACATATTTACTGAGCCTTAAGTACCGCGGGTCACAGATGCAGGCGCCTGCTCTGTGCATTCGTTTGGGAGCAGCCCGTTAGCTACATGTAACGGTGCAGCCTGAACGGGAGCAAAGCTGAGGTTTGTGCTGGGGAAACCCATCCGCGGGCTGCAACGACGAAAGGCAGCGAAGGGGAAGCTTCGCTTTCCCTTTCCCCCGCTCTGAGGAAAAGTCGCCTGTGCCGTGCATATTTTTCCGGGCTGTAATAAATGAGGGTCCGAGCCTTTTCCCCCGATGACGGATGGACGCAGGGATTAGTTTAAGCACAGGGGAAGCTAAGTGGTCTGCCTGGGACCGCGGCACATCCATCACGTCGGCAGCCGGAGCGCGGGGCTCGCGCCTGCCTCTGCCGGGGGCCTTTCTGCAAACAGCAGAGCGCTTTGGGTTTTATTAGCGCAAATATACATACGCGACTCGGTGCTCGTGTTCATGCAAGCTAAAGGCCGAGAGCCACAAGCTGGCTCGGGATATGTTGCAAGAAAGAGTGGAAAAGGTTAGCGGCAGCAATTCCTGCCCAGCCGCCCGCGCGGGAATGGGCCTGGCTGACCCAGATGTGGAGGCCAGATGTGGCTCCTGGAGCAGCCGGGAAGCCCCGGCGGGGACCGCGTCCTCCCAGCCGAAAGCGAAGCCCGAGAGAGGCCGAGCACCGAAAGGGGAGGCGGCGGAAACGAGCTGCAGCTCTTGTGGCGCTCAGCCACGTCCTCTTAAAAAGAAATTCATGGCTCCTGTCTGCCTGGGCCATCATTTCGCGGGGTTTATGCACAAACCACATACGAGTAGACTGGAAACATAAAATTATATAGGGCAGTTAATTGAAAAACTACCTGCGCCGCATGCAATAATTGACATTAAGTGTTGTTCGGAGCAGGAAACCGCTCGATATTAAACAGGCTCGACGGTCCCGTAACAGCGCCGAACGGCTCCGGGCCGCGCCGGCTCCGGGGCCGCGGGAACCGGGAGAGCGGCTGCTCCGGCTCCGCCGGGTTTGGATTGGAAATATATAAAATGTATAAAGTTTCCATGAAGCAGGAGTTTCCATGAAGCGCGTTGATGCTAAGCAGGTCCCGCTGCGGATGGAGAGCAGGTTCATCGGGCGACGGGGAGCAGAGCCATAATTTTCAGCGGAGGCTTAAATCAGCATGAGGAAAGACAGCTAAGAGCATCTGCATTCATCTTTGTTTTTTTATTTTGTAAGTAAAGAGAGCAAAATCCTCTTGCAGTTCCCCTATTTCCCGGGTTTGCAGCTTTCAGCTGGGGAATTTTAACCCTTCCCTGAGCTGGCTGGTTTGTTCCCTTGCAACGCGCCCTGCGACGGGCCCCACGGCGGCTGCGCTCCGCGGAGGCGGCAGCCCTCGCTCCTGCGTCCAGGTTTCCCTCGCTTTCAGCCAGGACAAAGTTTCCCACTCAGGAGCCAAGTTTTTAATGTGCCGATTGCACCAGCCGCTACCTCCTTAGCAACATCAAACAACTGTAATTTATAGACACTTTTCCAAAGGGGAGCTATCAATATATTTATTTTCCTGCTGATGTATAGCTGAGCCGTGCATACGCGTTTACTAAGCCTTGCCAATTTTCTATCATCTCTAGGATCTATAGGTTTTCTGCATGTAAATATTTAGCTCTGTCTCAGGATAGATTTCTTTTACTATCGAAAAGCCTCTCAGTCCTTTGGGCCCTGGCTGCACGGGAGCTGCCGCGGCATCGCTGAAGTCCTGCCATCCACCAGCCGGGGCGGCCGGCTCGCTCCGGAGACGCTGCGCTGCGGCACCGGGGCAAAAACGCTGGTTTAATCCCATCCAGCACCGGCGTGAAGGCAGCGCGGGAAGGGCCACAGCTGGGGGGGGGGGGCTGCGAGAGCGCTGCGGATGCTTCGGCGGCTCCCGCCCCGGTCCCGTGTCCCCCGCGGCTCCTCGCCTCCCCGCTCGGCCTTTCCCACCAGCCCCTATGGATGGAAAGAGCCCGGCGGAAGGGAAAGCGTTGCCCGGAGGAGGAGGAGGAGGAAGAGCACATGCACAGCTAAGGAGCCGGCTAACGCCGCTCGGGCTGAGCGCGCCCGTTAATTTGGGCAGGGAGAGGTCAGCTTTAGACACTCAGCGCTTCCTAACGCCCCGGGAAAGGTGCTGCGGTGCAGGGCAGGCTGCAAAGCCGGGGAAGCCGCGCGGCAAACCGGGGGTCTCTCGGCTGCCGGATCTTTGATGAGATTTGGGGAAGCAGCTGGATGTGCGCGCGCACGTGTGTGTGTGTGTGTGTGCATTTGCACGAGTGTACGCATGTGCATGTGCGCACATGTACATGCACGTGTGTGCACACACGTGTGTGTGTGCATGCATATGTGTGTGTGCGCATGTGTTTGCGCGTGTGTTTGTGTGCATATGTGCAGCTGTGTGTGTGTGTGTGTGTGTGTGTGTGTGTGTGCAGGGGAAGGGGAGTTATTTAATCACGGCCTAGCTAAACGGCGGGGCGGACTTCATTTACCATTACAGTGCGACATAAAAGTTTA
>PTFA01000091.1:2061297-2109836 GCA_003342895.1 Casuarius casuarius
CACTATGATCCAGTTTTCCACCCCTTCGTGTTCTTGTAATAAATCTGCAAAACGGGAATTTGTCATCTCCGGGTGAAGGCGTCACCTCGCCGAGGGCGCAGCGGGGCCGCCGCCGGCACGGCCGTGCCGCTCAGCCTGCGGGACGCGGGAGCGCACGGCGCTGCACGTGCGAAGCCCGGAGCGGGAGCCCCCGGCGGGCTCAGCTCCCACCCGCTCCTGCTCTCCCGGCATCCCCGGTGCCTCCGGCTGCTGGAGCGGCCGGCCGGGCACGCGGCTCCTCTCCCCGCCGGGGCCGACGTGGCTGCAGAACCGGCCGTGCAAGGCGCACGGGCAATTTTGCAGGGGAAATAAAAATGTATCTATAATTAATGATCCTCCAAGAACACACGGCCCCTTATTAATGTAGCAATTTGGTGAAACATAATTTATGAGACGCTGAGCTTAATCACCGACAAGATCCCGAGTCGGCCGCCCAGGAGGGGAGGCAGGGAAGTGCCTGCTGCCGCTGCACGGGCAGGGGATGCTCGGCAGGCGCAAACCCCTCGCGCTGCGCCCGGAGCACGTCTAAGGCTGCTGCGGGGGAGAGGGCACGTGCTGGGAATGCCGGGCAGCAGGGCGAGGGGTTGGCGACGAGGGGGGCGATGCGCCGGGATTGCAGCTCCGCCGGGCTCCGGCTCCGCTCCGAAGCACCTCGCTCCCTCCCGCAGCGCTCGGTCGAGTGTCTCTCCTCCCTCTCCATCCTAATAAAAATTAAGTGAAAGCGAAATGAAAGCAAAAAGCTTTGCAGGGCAAGGATGGAGCCAGGCAATTAGTTTGTGCTCTCGAAAATTACTCGCTAATTGTGCAGAGTTGTGTACAGAAAGGGAGCTCATAAAAGGGATTTAATTTGGCCGTGGGAAGGGAGCGCGAGGCAGCGTGCAGGTGAAGCAGGGCTCTGCGAGCGGGAGAAGCCACCGCTGCCGGCGGGAAGGAGATGCTGGTGGGGAAGTGAAGACCCTTTCGGCAACAAGCTGCGATGCAGAAACCGCAAAATAGCTGCTCCGGGCCTTGGCTGGAGACGGCTCAGCGTCCCCCCGCTCGCGCAGCGCCCGCCCCCAAGGAAGCCCCCTGGTTCCCTAAAAGCCAGGCGCCGAGCCAAAGTCGGCAGAATCCGCTCTTTAAGCAGCAAATAAGCTGGCTGCCGTATCTGAGTCCACATCTGTATTTCGTCTCGGTTGTCAGTAATCCCCTCAAAAGCTTCAGCAGGGCTGCGCGGGATTTTGCGGGGGAAATAATGGCTCGGCTGCACCGCAGCAGAAACAAGGCAGCCAAGGCCGTGCATGCGGGGGTGTGCGTGCATATGTGTGTGCATGCGTGTGTGCGTGTGTGTGCACGCGTGTGTGTGCATGCACATGTGTGTGTGTGCACGCGTGTGTGCGCCTGAGCATCGCAGAGCATCGCCCCGCGCGCGAAGCCGCCCGGGCAGCGGCGCAGAGCTGAAGCGGCTCCCGGCCGCACCCCCGGCTGCAGCCCCCGCCCGGCCGCGCCGCCTCCATCTCCTCTTGACAGCACCGATGACATCTGCGTTTTCTGAAAGCTGCAATAAAAAGCACTTTAGCGACAATCACCTCCATCTAATTTCCAGCCAAACACTACCCCCTTCCCCCTCCGCAGTAAAATAGAGCCCTGACAGCCCGTCACAGGCCCGGCCCGGCCGGGAGGGATCTGGCACCTGCAATGCAAGGACAAAAATTTGCTAAATGGCTGGAAAACGGCAGGCGGAGCGGCTGGGAAGCAGAGAGGCGGCGGCAGCGCGGGTGCAGCGTCCCCGGCGCGGCTGCGGGCCGGCGAGCGGAGCTGCTTTGCCGGATGCCCATTGCACCACGAGGTAGTTTTATTTCAGTGCCGCGAATGTTTTGACAGTGTTGAAACAAAACGCTCCAACATCACGGAAACCTTTTCCGCCGGTTCTTCATCGGATGCTGCTGGTTAAGAGACCAGAAGAGAGCCGCCGCCGGCTCGCGCGCTCCTCCCCGGCAGCGGGAGCGCTAAGGGACGTCAAACCCCGGCCGCGGTCCCCTGCGTCCACGTTGCACGGGCGCCAACGGCTGCGGAGCAGCGGGACACGAGGCCCCCGGGCAGTCGGGAAAGCCCTGCCAGGCCGAGCTTAGCGGCCCTCGTCTCTGCGCTTCGCCACTCCCCGGCGTATCAAAGGCCCTTGTTTAACGGTGGCTCCGATTTTCTGCAGACAAATTGCCTTTGAAGCGCAGGGCTGCGGGGGAGGCCGTGGGTGTCGCGGGCTGCCAGCGCTCTGTCCCCAGGCGCGTGTATAACTCATCACAAAATGCCCAAATCCTCTTTTCTCGAAGCCTCCCCAGCTCCCGCTCCTCTGCACTCCCTCTCCTACGTGCCGAGACGGCACAAGCTCGGCTCCGCTCCGTGGGCCCGGCACAGGGCTGGTTTCCCTGCCGGCACTGCGGCTCCGGAGGTTTTGCAACCCCCGGGGTCAAACTTGCAGCCGGAAATAAGGGCAAAGGCTCCGCTCAGATGCTCTTGGTGCCTGTCCAAGGCTGCAACACTGAGTTTAGCAGGGTTTTTCCTTGCTTCCCTCCCACCCGGGCAGAGCTGACCTGACCCGCACACCGCCAGCGCCGTGCCGCTCGCGGGGCCATGCGGGGAAGCGGGCAGGAGCCGGGCAGGTCCAACCCAATTCCCCAACCCATGCCGGAGCAATCGGGATAGCAGCAGCGTCGGGAGGGCTCTGTGTCAAAATCAATGCAGTAATTGCACTAATTAAATACGGATGCGCTTTCCTCCCTGACCTGCGCTTTCCTCTCTTTTGCTATAACCTCCCCTCGGTTCTTCGCCCCTTCTCCCTCCCCGCGGCGAGCGGGATTGGCACGCTTCGCAGAAACTTTGGGACGTGGGGGATTTATTTTAATCCAGTCCATTAATCAATTTCTCTGTTGCAATTGAATTAACTGTCTCTCATCAGCGCCGCGTCCTGGGACTCGGGGCCGCGAGCGCGGCGCAGGCGTGCAGACGCCGGGGAAAGGGGGGCGACGGCGTCTCGTCCCTGGGCCCCGGCAGGGCCCCTCTGCCCCCCTCAGCGAATTCGCCATCCAACCTCGCTCCCTTATAGCCCTTATTAGGGTGGGGGTCAGGGGGGATATTTGCTTGCAATGCAATTTAAAACGAAAGCAAATCAGATCTGGCTCCTTGATTCAAAAGCAAAATGCTCATTACTCTGCTTTGCCGCTGGGATCGCTAACACTATGCAAATGGGACAGCGCTGGAAAGAAACCTTTCCTCCCATTTCTGCCTGGAATCCCCCCCCACCTGCTCTCGCTCCGTTGCTGAAAGCAGTGAGTGGCAGCGACCACCGTCGAGGACCCGACGGTTCCCACGCAGCCTTGCGCAAATTGGTCGCTCTTTAGCGTGGCAGGAGCAGCTCGGGCAGCCGCTGGCCGGGGCCGGCTGTTGCGCGGGAGGGGAGAGGAGAGGTGCTCGCCGCCCGGCCACAGCAGCCCCCCGAGCCCCTCCGCCGCAGGGACCCCCCAGCTGCCCCTCTACACCGCTACTCACATCGCTGCATCCGGCACCCGCCCGCGCCGATCGGAGCCCGTAGTAAATCCGGGCTCTGATAATGGCTCTTTTTTAATTAGTCTTAGGCCTTTCAGCCATTAGTTCCAAATGACTTAACTCAGAGGGAGATGCAAGCAAGACCCCACTGGTGCATATTAGTTTTCAGCCCCAGCCCGAGAAGCAAGAAATAAGAGTTGAATTTGCAAAAGAGAAAGTTGTTGCATTATTTAAAAATTTGCTGATGAATAATTTAGTCAAATGAGTCTGTGAATGTTAGACAGTATTGCATTACAAAATAAATCAATTATAATGTACGAGAAAACCCTCCTTGGCTCATTGAAAAACACTGCGAAGCCGAGCTATATCCCCTTTATTAAAAAAGAGAGAGTTTTAAATAAGAATCTGCTACAATAACGCAGGCGCTACTGCTCGCATCCCCTCCGCAGAGCCGCGGGAGGGAGGAAGCATCCGCTCCCTCGCTGCCCTGCGCCAGCAGCCGCAGGAGCCTTTCTCCATTAAAATCCCTCTCCTGCCTTGGCAAGGTTAACGTCGAAGCCACGGAGCGTCCCGGCTTACGGAGCAGCCGAGGTAGTCGTCTGGGAATACGCATCAACGAGCATCTTCTCCCCGGCCCCGCTCCGGCCTGGTTGCTGCTTCCYGTTGAGCTGCGAAAGGGATAAAGCCGGATTTAGAGGGGCGGCTCGGAGTCGCGCTCGCGGCGGGCAGCGAAGTGCAGGAGCTGGAAGGGGAAAACGGCTTCTGGGGCAGGGATCGCTGCCGCCCGCCCGCCGCTGCCCGGGAGATCCCTGGGCACCGCGATTCCTCCCGGGAAAAGCTGAGCCGAGACCCGTCGCCCTCGGGCGTTTAAGAGAAATCTCGTATTTCTCATCCCAATGGCCAGAGGTCAGAGTTTTTAGTTATTTCCACCAGTGCTATGCACCCTCTGCCTTTTGAGCTTCTGACCATGTGTCTTTACAAGCATCAAACAGCCCGAGAGCCGGGATGATCCCATATTCCCAGAGATCCGGGACGATCCCACATTCCCACGGCTCCAGAGGCTGGGCCTCCTCCGAAGCTCCCTGGCGAAGGGGAGCTGGTGCCGCGATGCCTGGATGGCTGCGATGCCCTGAGCCCCCGCTGCCTCCCCCGTGCTGCCCCGGCGCGATCCTGCTGCGTGTGCAAAGCCGTCGCGGCACGGAGCCGGCGGACGGGAGAGTCCAGGCAGTTTAATTAAAGATAGGCTGTTGGAGTGCTTGTCGCAAGGGCTCTGCTAGGCGCTCGCTTTAACCTTAGTGATTTAAAGCTGCGAGCTTAAAACCCTGGACCAGCGAGACAGGGATACGGGGCGATAAACCAGCAGGAAAGCACCGTCCGAGGGGACAACGTGAGGACGGCCAGCGGGAGCAGGGGCGTCCAGGGAACCCCTGCGAAACAGGATGCAACTCGCAGCATCATAAACTCCAGTCTGGGGAATAACCGATCCTGGCGGTTCCCACCGAAAAGCACCGGCTCCTCCCCGGTTTCTTTGCGCCCCGGTGCGGGAGAGGGGGCAGCCGGGAGCTGCAGTGGCTTTACCTGGCTCCCGGGCTCTGCTTTGCCTCGTGCAACAGGCCGTGTAGTTAATTTTTATCAGCGCAGCTCCCCGGGCTCCTTTGGTCCCTTTATAACGGGGTCTCCCTGCTCCGAGGCCGCGGCGGTGCCCGGCAGGCGCTGCCCGGCTCCCCGCGTCCCCGCTGCTTTCTGCCCAGCGCTGAGCATCAGTGACGAGCGGCAAAGGCATCTCCCTCCTTTCTGACACGCAAGAAAAAGCAAAGAAGAGGTCATAAAAGCCAGAAAACAGTCAGCGCTGGGCTCGTCAGGAGAAACGGGGTCTGGCACAACCGACCACGCGGCGGCTTTGGCAGGAGCACCGCGGCCTCGCTGGCCGCCCCCCCGGCCGCCCCGCCGCCCCCTCCTCCTCCCAGGCCGTCTGCCGCGGCGAGTCCCCCCGGGCAACAGCCCCGACACCACTGCTGAGCTTCGCGATCAAAGACCTCAACGCTCCCAAAGCGTTTGTTGCCTAACAGAAAAAACCCTTCTTTTCCCTAGAAATGACAAAAAAGCGGAATACTTCATTTGTGACAGCTGGGATGGGGATATTCCCGGCTGGGTCCATCTATCAGAGCCGAGCAGAGGCGCCCGCTGTGCAGGTCTGTCGGGAAAAATCAAACGGATTGCTGAACCCAGCTTCGGAGAAAGGCGCTTCCACCGCGTTGGTTAAGCCGAAAGGGAGGACGACGGCGTGGAGGAGAGCAGCGAGCGCGGAGCGGCCGGGACCCGGCGCGAGCTGCACTAACGCCGGCGGCTTTTGCAGCAGCACGGCCGCCTCGGGCGAGCAGGCGGAAACGTGCCGAAGCGGAGGCTGGTGTCAAACGCGGCCAAAAGGCATCTGTGAATAATTGAACAATATTCAGGTCGGAGGAGTCAGCAATTTATCGCCGGCTTCCTCCGCGCTCTCGGAGCACGGGGACCGGCTTGCCGAGGACGAGAGGCGGCAGCGGGATAACGAGAGGGGCGAGGGGGACGCGGGACCTCGCACACCCGAGAGGGGCCGAGCACCAGGAAAGAGGCATCAGACGCAACAGCAGCTTTTGAGCCCTGCATCATTTTTCTCCCCGGAGAGGTCAGGGACAGCTGGCCCCATTAACAAGGACCTTTGGTGGAGAAAATTGCCTTGTGAGAGGGCGATTTCCCAGAGCGACGCTCTATCGATTGCCTTGGCCGGCCCACGGCCTCCGGCCCGGAGCGCGATGCCCACACGCATCCCCCCAAATCCTACCGCTCGGTTGTGCTTCCAAAAGCCTCTCATTCACCGTGCTTTTTCGCTTTCTTTTGTGTTTTAAAACCCAGCACCTTTGGAGTCTTTACGGCGCTCTCGGGATGAGCTCGGGGGCTTTTCCGTGGCACAAGAAGAAAGAAAAACGTGAGATTCGCAGGAAATCGCATGAGCCCAAGCAGGGAGGCTCGCGGGAAAACAACAAATATTGTGAGAACTGTAATAACACGGGGAGAGCTGGCAGCTCGCAAAGGCATAAGTCACCTCTCGGATGGAGCTGGGAGGCTGGTGAGCGAAAGCAGCGCTGGCAGCAACATGTCTGGGAGGTTTCCTTACGGATGAACCTGCCGGCGCCGCGCGGCTCGAGGCCACGGCCCCTCGCACGGGGCCCCGCAGCGCCCGGCACCTCGCTTGCAAATCGCCCGGGCTCCCGGCCGAAAAGCCGCGGTCGTGGGGCTGCTTCTCCCCCCCTGCGGAGACGGGGGTGCTCGGCCCGGGGGAGCTCACGCCAACGCTCCTCGTGGGAGGAGGACGGGGACCACGAGCTGCCACCTTCCCCTTGGGGGAAGCATCTTCTCTGGTGCACGGAAATAATTAGGATAAACATAAAATTAAAACCTACCAGGCAGCTTAGACGCGCTCCCCCACCTCCAGACGAACGGGTTCCCATCGCCAGCACCGAGCCGGGGCTGGGAGCTGCCATATGGATTCGATTTGCTCCTGGATCCTGCTCCACAGCACATGCATGGGATGAGTTATTTTCGCTTGGGCCCAGAAGCTGCCATTCCCCCCCCCCGTTTCCCTTTGACCTCTCCTGTTCCTCCGGCTTATTTATGGGCATAATTACACCACGCCATCGATTTTCTGACAGTGGTCCTGATGCAACTATTTTATAGGACCAGGCTCATTTCCACGGCGGAGCTCGGCACGGCCGCGGCAGCCCCACGAAGGCGGCCGGCGCGAGCAGCGACCGCTCGACGCCTCCTTCGAGCGGGGACGAAGCAAAGGGCGAAGCGGCAAAAGGCGGCGGGGGAGCTGCCGAGCCGAGACCCCGCCGCGCCGCGAGCCGGGAGGAGGGAGCCGCGCTCGCTCCCGTGGGAAGAGCCTTTCCCAGGCGCCGATGCGGAGCAGGGCTTCGCTCTGCCTTCCCAGCTCTACGGCCTCGTGAACGGGGGGAGTTTTGACACGTTTCCATCCTGAAACAAGGCAAAGCGATGGCAGCGCTAATGGAACACAGCTCCGAGAAAGGGGAAAAAGGAGAAAACTTTTTCCAGAATCAGGATTCAAGTGGAAACAGGTTTGAACAGCAACGCTTCCAAGCGGTGCATAAAACCGCAACGAATTCTTGGGGAGTGGGAAAAAAAGCCCCAACGTAAATGTTTTGTTTTCTTGGGAAAACGCAGCGCCTGCTTCCCGCGGGGCCGGGTCTCCCCACGCCTCCGCATGCCGGGCACCTCGCGTGCCGGCGTCCCCCTCCCCGGCAGCTCGGGATGGCAGCGATTGAAACGGCCTCAAAAAACCCGGCATTTCAAGCAACGTCCTACCCGTCTCCCCGAGACCAAACCGCCAGCTGCTGCCTCGTGACGCTCCATTAGCGACTCGCCAGCAATTAATTCCCCTCTCGCTGATGCTCGGCCGCTTTTGCGAGCGGCGGAGGGAGGGGGGAGAAAAGAGCCCTGCCTGCAGCCCCCCGGCCTCTCCGCATCTTTCTTTAATCCGAGCAAGCTGGGGCACCGCACCGGGCAGCTCGGCTTCGCCCGCCGGCCTTGCAAATCCTGAGTTTCGGAGCAGGGGAAGAGACAGCCGGGCTGAGCACGCCGGCACCGGAGCCGCCGGGCCGGGCGAGCAGGAGCAGGGATCAGCCATCCCGGTGCAGCGGGAACCGAGGCACGGAGCGAGCGTGCTGCTTCCACCAGAGCAGACCGCGGCACGGCCACTCATCCCGGCGGGATGCACGTGCACGAGGGGGATCAGACCTGCGGCCAGCGGGAAGCGTTTCCCATTCCGGGTGCTTCGTCCCTCTTCCCGCGCCACCGCTGCGCTCCGGTACCTGCGCGAGAGCAGCGAGCTCGCCTCCTCTCCCGCTCCGCGCAGCCCCCGTTTCTCCGCTTTCTGGCCCTTCTTTCTTTTCCGCCTCCTCCTTTAACACTTTCCCCCACTTTTTTTCCATATGTTCCTTTAAAAAATAGAAAAAATTAGGATCAGAATCCAAAAACAAAAAAAAGATACCAAGCAGGCAGCGCAGGGCGTTTCAGGGGAAAAAAAGATTATTTTCAAGCAGAATGGAAATAATCACGACTAATGGAAAGCCGTAATAAAGACGCGCTTGTTTTTTCTGCTGGTAAGAGCTCCCGTCACGCGGGAGAGCAGGGGAGCCGGCAGGGAAAGGTCAGCAGGAGCCGCGCTGCGTTTTGGGGAAGACTTTCCGCAATTTTAATTGACATTTTGCAGTGCTTTTCCCAACGGGCTCGTGCCGCACGAAGGGGGGGCCCTTTCCCTTGCCCCCCGGTGGGGCTCAATCAGCTCCCAGTCACCGTCCCGCCGGCCGGCGCCTCTGAAAGCCCCTGATCATGTCTCATCCGCCGCGTGAAACGGCGGCGGAGGAGAGCGGTGGCCCCGGACCCCCCCAGCCATGCGCACGGCCTCGCACCCAGCCCAAACACGGATCACAGGAGGTCGGGAAGGCATAAAAAAAGGAAAAAAAGGAGGGAAAAAGTTACCTTGTTCTCTCCAGTCTCTTTTGTTCCGTCCAGAGCTATAAAACCCAGTGCGATTTTTATCTTTTCATAAACTTTTATTGAATCTGATGTTGCGAGGGCCGTGGAGCGCCATCCAATTAAACTTCCCCGTAATCCCACTCTTAACGCCGCCGGACCGATGGGAGATTAAGAACTAATAAAGATGACAAATGAGAGGAGATAAACGGGAGCTGGAAAGGAGGATGGAGGGCAGCAGGGCACCAAGGAAGGGCTTTAATCGTGTGAGCCATAACCCCGGTAACTCAAGAAATATGGCTTTCATATACTGCCAGGCAATTGGAGCCTTGTAGAGCTGGTATTAAATACCGCCCTGGCTGGCTCCGCATCCCTGCGGCCGTATCCCTCCGTATTTCTCCGCGGAGCAACCATTAAGTTGTTCCCTACCCAGGAGCGGTTCCCCCCCTCCATGCACATATTGGGCTCTTGTGCAAGACACGAGTGCGGGGCTGGCAGAAAGCCCACGGAAAAGCCACCGGGACCCAGGGGGGTCTCCGCTGGAAAACCGCTGGGGTTTTCGCTGCTCGACCTCCCCAGCTCGCGGGTGGCTCTGGGCCGGACCGCAGCTGCAAGCCCTGGTTGCAACCGGTGTCTCCGTGCAAAACGCCGTGGGTCGGGCCCAGGGGAAGGGCTCAGGCGTGGAGCAGGCTCGTCCCAGGGTCCGACCGGCACGCACACCGGGCATCCCAACCCTGGCCACCGCCGGGAGCCTTTGCAATGTGGGAAAAGAGAGACGGATTCAAGGAGCAGCAGGATGGCGGGGTCTGCATTGGGCCACAGAGCATCCTTAAAGGCTCATAGGGGAGATTCGCTGCCTGGCACGTCCATCCCTGTGGGGACCATGAGGACATCCCTGTGTGCACCGTCCTGGGGAGGGGACCCGCTGGCTGGGCGAGCTGCGGCTGCCCTGACCCCCTCCCCAGCCATCCCCAGCCCCTCCAGTGTTCGTTTGGCAGCTCTTAATTAGCGCACGGGGCCACAGCAGCTTGCTGAGCCCACGTCTCTGGAAGGCGTCCGCCAGGGCAGCTCGGGGCAATTAGCCACTGCCTTCCCATAGCCCGGCTCCTCACCCGTAAACCTGCTCCGTGTTCTCATACACGCACATCTACAGCTGATCGGGATAATTAACGCTTCCAAGAGGGCCATGCTCCGCCGAGCAGGCATCTCGCACGCAAATGCATCCGCGCGAGCAGCACGTCACGGGATGGAGCTCGTCAACGCAGCACGACACGATTCCCGGCCCGCAGCAGGCGCCCGGCACCCTCTGCCTCCCGCTGCGTCTCCCTCTGCTCCGGGGCCGGCGGTCCGTCCTCCCGCCCCGCTCCGGGCAGCCGTCTCCCAAAGCCAGGCTGCTGAGATCGCTCCTGGCGCCCCAGGCACGGCGCTCCTGCGTGCACACGGGTGCTTAGGTGCTCTGCACAGGGCGGCTTGATTAAACCCAGCCAGTTTGCATGGAAAAAACCCTGGAGAAGCGTGCTTTCCCGCAGCACCCGGGGCTCCTGCCTCCTCGCAGGGGCAGGACGAGTGAATTCCCCCAGAGAGGGGCCCGGGCAGCCTTCCTGGGAGCCATCTCCCCGCGATCCCTGTGCCTCCCCTTCCATTTCTGGGAACGGCATGTAATTGGCCTTGATCAGGAGCTGCTGCTTTTAATTCATTTACCACTGACTCATGCCTCTGTTCCCCAGCGCCCTGCTCCAAATGCGCGGCGAGCAGCGCAGCCCTCCAACGCACTGGAGCTATTTTGACACACTAAGTAAATATCAATTAACTCGCCTAAAAAAAAAAAAAAATATCTTAATTGAAAAACCCGGGTCCAGATTTGCAGGCCGGTGTTTGCCAAAGCAGCCTGTTTTTAAGACTTGCGTTTCTCAATTGCTGAGGATTTTATAGTTCCCACAAGCAAAAGCTCTCTAAAGTACCTCTATGACTCACCAAAATGGGAGAAAAGAAACGGGCAAAACCTCCCCTTCCAGAAGGGTCTGTGCTCGCGCCGCGGACCTGCCGGGGGGGCAGAGCGCCGGGCTGAAGCAGCCCCCCACCCCGCGCGGGTCTGGAAAAGCCCGTTTTGCTCCGATGCCGGAGACGTGCTGGTACATCTGTTGCAGGGCTCGGACGCCGGCAGTGCCCGTGCCCCCCCGCACCCCCCTCCCAGCACAGTTGCACCATTTAAGCCACTTCCGAAGGCGCCTTTGGGCTCTGCAGCAGCCGCCCTTCGAGCTCCGCATTTCCCTTCCCTGCGGGGCAATTTGCCCCCCCAAGCCCCTCCTGGGTTGGCGGTCAGACCTGAGCCCTCTGCCCATCCCCGTGCACGAGGCTCGGCGAGCCGCTGCGGCAAGAGACCCCCCGGCGGGTCCTGCGCAGCCCCCGGCCGGGGCCGACCTGGCTGGACCACGGCGCTGCAAGGAAACAGCCGCATCCCGGCATCCCAGCATCCCAGCACGGTCCGGGCGAGCGGCAGAGCTCATCCCCGGCAGGGCGCCGAGAGCTCCAGCGGCAAGTCCCAGAGGCAGCGCGCGCTGCGGGGGGGGGATAGCCGCCGTCTCGCATTTAGGGGAAAAACACAGTAAAATAAAAACCAGGCCTACAGAGTGACTTAATTTAGTAAATCGTTTTGACTCATGTAATTATTTTCTTTAAAACCACAATTAGCTGATGAATCTCTGCTTTGCTTTGGGTCTTCTCCTCCGCGCTGGTGCTGCCTAACGAGGCGACAGCATCGTTAGCGCTGAGCAGCAGGCGGGAGGGACGTGCACCCACGCCGGCGCGCGCCCCTCGCCCAAACGCCGCCGGCGCAGCTCGGCCGGTGCCGCGGGACGGGGACAGCAGCACAAATCAGTGCCGTGGTATCGCTTCGATAACCTGAGCATCGCCGAGTTTTTGCCGCCCGCGCTCCCGGGAGCTGCCGCTTCCCGCGACACCGGGTCCTCGCCCCACCTAACCGAGCCCTCGCCCCAAGCAAGTCCCACATCCATTTGCAAACCGTCCAAGCACGCTGCAAATCCAAGGGTTTAGCATAAAACCGGGGGCGTTTTATCGCCAGCCACTTTTGCAGCTTGGTCTGCGTCAAAGCCCAGACTCCCCCATCCCGTCCGGCAGGGAAACGCGCGGCCGCAGCCGAGTGCGAAACAGCCCCCGTCCTGCAGCAAACCGATTCGGACAAAGACAAGTTTCCATCTACAGCTACTTAGTCCTAAACAGCCCTTTCTTTCCCTCCTCCTCAAAATCCCACGGGGGACATTTCCTTGCACATTTCCTGGGCTGAAAACCAAAATAACGTTTTTATGATTTAAGAAAAATTAGCCTTTTTTGCCCGGGAGGCTTTGTGCATCAATAGAGCCGGGATGGAAGCGCGTGCCGGGGACGGGTGCCGCATCCCGGGCTGGGCTCCCAGTTGGGCACCCAGCAGCGTGGGACCAGCCTCTTCCTCCCGGGGGGGGGATAGAGCGCGTGAGACTCCGTATTTTTAGACAGCGTGAAAAAATAGATATCTGACTTTTTTCCCCTCCCTTTCTGCTCTTCGCAGCTGCCCTGAGCTGAGACCTTCAGCGCTTGCGAGTGCGAGAGGGATGGGGCAAGGTTAACCAGGCCGTCAGCAGGGTTTTTCCTCCTTCTCGAGACGGCGAAGCGGTGCAACGTGCTCAGTGCCCGGCGCGGGCGGCTCACGAGCGGGAGGGGCTCGGCCGCCTGACGCTAAGCGCCTCTGACGCCGGTGACAGCCCTTTGGTAGGAGAAAATTCACCCGGTGCCTGAACAGATTATTTCGAGTGTCTGTTGCTGGCGAGCACCACTTTGCAAATATTCTAATGTTTGGACTGCCGCATCCATTCAGCCCCGCATCCGCGGCGTTTTGCATGGCGCGAGCCGCAGCGAGGAGAGCTGGAGCATGGGATTTGGCGGCAGCAGAAAAGACACCAAGAAGTAAAATCCTTGCAGTGCAACCGGCACCGGCTCATCTCGCTATCGCTCACTGGCTCCGCTGTGCTCCCACTTCGTTGTTTTCTCCAATATTAAGGGCAATCGCGGGGTGCTTTTGAGGCGCGAGCTCCAGCGCGGTGCACGGGACGAGCGGCCCTTGCGATGCCTGCCGGGGAGCCGCCGGGTCGTCCCGCCGCTGCCTTTCCCAGCGCTCCGGCTCCGTCCGCGGCGCCCACAGGCGCCTTCCGGCAACGGCACGCGACGGGAGCTGGGGGCTGCCGGCAGCCGAAACCTGGCACTTCCCTCCCGGAGCATTTGTTTCCCATTCACAATTGGAAGCAAGGAATGGAAAGAAGGGGAAAAAAGTGAATTTACGCAGACAGAAGGGTTCGGGGAAGAGCCGGCTCGCTGGGGCCGGGTTCATCCCCCCCCGCACCAGGCAGCGCCTGCCTCGGCGGCCGCCCCCACCCACGGCCCCGCACCACGTTGGCTGCCGAAGCATCACTTCCAAAGAGCAAACCGCAGCGCTCCCCCCCCCCTTTCTTTCTTGCTGTTGTTCCCTGGTTTCCGAGCACGTGGGTGGACAAGTTTTCCCAGCTTCTCTCCGCACCACATGGGGTGGTGCAAGGGAGGACAAAGGATAAAAAACTCAGAAAACAAGAAAACCGCACACAACGCTCGTACAAGATCCCAAGAAGTCACTCGGCTCCTGGAGTCGGGTCTTAAGAAGTGAAACCTGCTGAAGCGTCACCCGGTTGGGTGCAAAACCGAGGCACAGCAGCGATGCCGTTACTCGGTGCCGGCGCTTGCAGAGCTATCCAGCCCTTAGCAGCAAAAAGCGGCAGTAAAGCAGTCGTCGAGGCTCGGGAAAGGCAGAGATGCAGCAAAACCGGGAGCGATTGAGAGCCGCCCCGGACTCGGAGGGGACCCGGCCACCTCCTTCGGGCATGTGCGTTATCCCACTGCCCATTATCCCCCTCACTGACCCCCAAAATGCACCATCAAAAACCCCGGTACCCCCCAAACCTGCAACGCAGGGACGAGCAAGTCGGCCCAGCCGGGCACCGAGCGCACTCTTCTCTTTGCATTACCCAGAGGAGCGAAGCGCTATTATGAAATCATTAAATTAATAAGGTGGTAATATAGGCAGATATATAAAACAATCTGCCGCTAGAACAAAAGAAATTACTACGTTGCAAACATTCATAATTTAATTTAACAGTGAATTAAAGCGGCATACATAATTTCCCCCTCGAAATGTCAACAGGCGCACGGGAGCGGAGGCGGCGCGCGGGCACGCGCCGGCCCCCGGGAACGACGCTCCGCACCGGCTGCCGATCGGCAGGGAGAGACGAGATACCTGCCTTTTAATTAAGGGTGCATTAAACATTCACAGCACTCCACAGGCAAAAAGAGGAGAAAAGCGCGAGCGGGGTTGCTCCGTCTGCAGGCAGGTGACGAGAGCCAGCGAGGGCCCGTGCCCACCCCGAGCCCCTCCGATGCCCCTTCCCGCACCTTCCCCGCTCCTGATCCGCCTTCCCAGAGACCAGGAGAAACCGTAACTGCACGCGATATTTAAATTAGCTCAAATCCGATCTCATTTTTTAATTTTACTTCCATTTTTTGCTATTTCCCCCCCCCCTTTTGTTTGAAATTAATTTGCTGTAATTTATGGGAGATTATTTTGATTGCTTTTGATTAAGTTTAACAAGCAGGAAAAAAAAAAAGTCTGCCGCATTAGACATCAAAGCAAACAAATCCTTTTTCTAGGCCCACTTGTGCATAATTAATAAACGCTGTCACTCCTCGTACAGTAAATATATCTATTATGTTACAATAAAATGTGTGTTGTAGTAATTAATAGACACAGCCAAAACGTGTTCCGGGTAAACCTGCAAAATTCGGGAGCAGAAGTTGAAAATGAAGCATCAACCGAAGTTCCTGGTTATTCACGCTGACTGCAATAACTATTAACTGCTTTTTAACTTTGTAAGTAGTCGCAGGCTGGCTTCTCCCCCAGGTACCGGCTCCCCCAGAGCCGCAATCGGGAGGCAGAAATCCGGGTGCACAAGCACCGTTTTTAGCCAAACGCCGCCAGGAGCAGAGGCTGCAGAGCTGCTCGCCCGAGGGCGGCTCGAGCCCTTCGCCGGCAGGAGCCGTCTTTTCCCACCCTCTCTATGTTCACAGGAAATTATGGATGGAGGGAACAGGAGGAAATAAAGACGTGGGGGAATAAATGTGCTAAAACAAAGCAACTCCTGGAAAGAAAAAAAGCCCTGGACAGTTGGTGCCACTTCTAAACGCATTAAATATTTATGGCCCTTTGCTCATAGCTTCAAATGAGCTGTAAATTGAATGGAGGTTATTTTCTAGGTAATTAAAAATGGAAAGAGAGAGAGGGGACTGTTTATGGGAAGCTGTAAAACCACAGCAATGAGGAGCCGCGGCGGGGGGGACCCGGCGGACGGGGCGGCGTTGCAGCAGCGGCGTTGCAGCGCGTGATGCATCGGAGCATCCCCAGGCTCCCGGCCACCACGCTCACCGTCCCCGCAAAGGGACCCAGGTCTGGACCCTTCCCTAGCCAGGCCCTTCCTGGAGGATTGGCTGCCGGATCCAGCCCTCGGGGCACCCCAGGCTCAGGAGAGCGGCAGTCTTGCCCGCCGACGTGCCGCGGAGGGTTCGCCTCCTTGCAAACTCGTTATAACTCCAGGGTTCAGCAAAAATCAGCAGCCCACAGGCCGCTTTCGCTAGCAGCCCCTTCCACCCCTGCGCAATCATCAAGATCCAGCCCCGCAGCAGGATGCTAACGCAGCCTGTTATTAACGTCAGTTCCTCCGCAAACCTGTTCCTGTGCAAATTAATCCTTTGGGGAGCGGAAACCTCCCGGGCTGGGGATGCCTGCGCACAAGACGCACTCACCAAGCCCCAGCCATGGCAAGCAGCCACTGCCTTTCACTCCCAGTTCAGCCTTTTTTTTGCAAAAAGGCAGCCCAAGGGACAGGGACAGGGATGCCTTTCACAGGCATTTCGCACCCACACAAAGTCGCACGGCACCGGAGAGCAGGAGCCCGTAAGAAGGTCAGAGACCCGATTTCCAGCTGGTGCAGGGCATCACGACAGCATCAATTTGCATCGGCCGCGCGCCCGGCCTTGCTCCCCGCAGCTCTGCTGCCTCCAGGGCAGCCCCTGCCCAGCACCTCGCGGTGCCTCTCCCGGCTCTCCGCTCCGCCGAGCGCACGCGGCCCCATCGCAGCTGGTGCTGCTGGATACCGAGGAGCCGAAGATGCTTCTGCTTTTCCATTTTTGCTGGTATGAGATCGCCCCGCCGCTGGCGTCAGCATCGCCGCAGTTGGGCCAGCGCTGCATTTTTGCATCGTTTTGCTCTAAGGCAAGTATAATAAATTGCAGTCCTCCCATCCATCCCTCCCTCTCTCCAGCTGGAGAAGTCTCAGCACTTTGGAAATGCAAAGCCACGTCTCGGGGATGAGCGCAGAAGCAACCGCGACGGCTTCTGCAACCTGCGTCCTGCTGGGATTTGGATCAGGATGCAGCCCGCTCCTCCCATGGACGAGCCCGGGCTTTGGCCCACTCTGCCAAACGAGCCAGCAGCCTGGGGAGCTGGGATCTCCCTCCAGCGCTCTATATTTATGTCTGTCTCTAAATAATTCAGCAAATGGTCAATCTCTTTAAATCACTCCAAACAACCCCTCCAAGGTCCTGATACCATAGCCTGGTCCTCTGAGAGGTTTATTCGCAGTTTGCACCCCCAGGACCGCAGGACGGGGTGGTGGGCAAGGGGAAGCCACACAATTTTTTTCCCTCTCCGTGTTTCGTGGGTGCAATTAGCAGGACGGTAATTGGGAGGATTATGACTTTGCCCTGGGCAATGGGGACTACTGCATGCAAATCGCTCAGGATAACTCACTGCATCCTTTCAGCCCGGTGGGCAGGTGCCCGTGTCCGGCTGTGGATCCCAGTTCAGACTGGGATCGCAGGGGCTGCTGGGCCCAGGCAACAACTTTTACCAGTTATTACAGCAAAGGGAGGGGGAGCGAGCACCACGAGGAAGAAAGAGGGGAAGGGGGGAGAAGGGGAGATTAACAAACAAACAAAAAGATCCCCAAATCCATCAGAGCGGAGGCTACAAAACAAATTAAAGTTGTTATGGCAACTGGTCTGTGTGGGCAGCAACACGCGTCTCCGAACACACGGAATTAAAACGAGCGTCATGTTCGGCAGCTAATTAAATCACGGCAGCCCAGCCTGCCGCGCGGCCGGCTCGCGGGACCCCACGCCTCAACGCCCACTTGCAGACCCCCTTTGGCTGCATTTTGTTCCCCCAAAGACCCAGCTCCGGGAAAGGGGCCAGGAGCCAAGGGAAGCTCCGTCCTTGGAGAGCTTAAAAACGGGTCTTCCTCGGCTGCCAGCCCTGCCGGGAGCAGGGGTTGCGCTGAGACCCCCCGCTCCCTCCCCAGCTAAACCAGTGTGCAACTGGGACGCTCAGAGCGGGAGCCCTGCTTCGCCCAGCTACATGACATTAAGCAGCAAAATCACTAAGGTCAACCCCAAAACATCATAGCTTTGGAAGAGCTTGGCCAAAAATAGCAAGGACAAGTCGCCCAGGCCGCTTTCTTCCCTCTTGCCCCTCTCTCCTCTTAGGAGAAAGTCTCCTACGAACAGCAGCAAGCACAGGGTCCCCTCGGCTGTACCGAGCAGCAGCGGATGCACCTGCCTAGAAGTCCTTAAAAAAAGCTGAGTAGACGCACACCGCAATCACTGCCATGTATTAATTACCTTGCGCTCAGTCACTATCCTGCTATGCGGGGCGGCAGCAGGCCAGGACGTGCCCGTTCCCGCAGCGCTCCCGGCCCGGCTCCCGGCCACGCGTCCGGGTGACCAGGAGACCCGCGGCAAGGCATCGCGGTGGAAACTGGATGAGGCATCTCATCCCGGCTTCCCCGGGGAAATAAACCGCTCATAACACCACGGAGGCAAACGCACACGCAGAAGTGGGACGCCGGCTACGCGGGAGTCGCGGCTCCTCCAGGGAAACGAATTCCTGGAGAGAGATGCGTGTATATAGATACATCTAAAATAAAGGTTAAGCTGGAAAGAACGTGGTTAAAGCAGGTTTCTTTGGCTGGGAAACGCTAAGCCTTTCCCCCGGCCTCCTCCTGCCCCGTGGCCATCAGCTGCATTTTCTCCAGAGATGCCGGCGCGGGGTCACCCGAAGGACCCCGAGGCCCGGAGGAACATTGAGCCCCTTGTTCGTCCCCGGCCCTGAGCAGCGGCCGTGCCCCCGCGGCGGGGACCAGCACCGCCGGCGCTCGCGCCCGCCGGAAAATGCCCTCTTTATGCGAGGGGGCCTGGGAACGGGGCGGCCGGGGCCGGGGCAGCCGGCCCCATTCATCGGGGCCCTTTGCTGCCCTCTGCTCCGCGCGGCGCTGCTCCGGTGACCTCCTCCTGCACCGCGTCCCGCGGGACTTCTCGCACCAAACGATGTGGCTTTTCCTATGCAGCGGATAGGAGGGAAAGAGAATTGCTTCCAGACTCGAAATCCTGGAGGCTCTTCAGGCTGGGAAGCCCGTGGCGAGCCGCTCCCGCAGCCACCCCGCTGCGCCCGGGGCACGCGAGCGAGGGGAGCATTTACAATTTGCACTATAACCACCTGTAGCTTCCCAGCTCTCCACTTAATCCCCCTCGACATCCCAGCGGCTGCTTCTTCTGTAATGAATACACAGACGGGGAATTAGAAGAGTCCTTGCTCGGTTTTGTTTCACCCACTGAGTCTAATTAAGGTATGCAAAGAAGTGGCAGGCGCCGGGGGATAACTCGCAAGGACGCAGCCGCTCTGTGCGGTGCTGAGCTGCTTCGCGCTCACGTGGCCTTTCGGACCGGCCCTGGGGATGCTTAAATCCCAGCAGAGCTGCCCTGCTTCCAGCATCCGCATCCCAGCTCCGGCCTCTCCCCGGGCCGGTCACCGCGTGCCATCCCCCTTCCCCGTGCCCACAGCAGAGCCACCGACCCGCACGCTGCAGAGGATTTTCAGCCTTCTTCACAAAGTTATGGCCCTTTAAAACGCCCTTGCTAAACCCAATAAATCCCTTTATTAAAGTAGCCCCCCGGTTGTCCCACCTGCACCTCCGGGTAACAGGCCGTATATCACAGCTGCTCCAGATTTATCACAAGTGCGTCTCATAATTCGCTTTATCTAACACAGCGCTAAGCCCAGGCGCTTCTTTGCATGCCAGAGCACTTCTTGCGAGCCCAGAGGTTAAACAAAGGTTTGGTGGCTGTAATTTTCCCCAGTGGATGAGGGGGCTGTTCCCTTAATACAGTTGCCAGCCAGGCAGTTTTACTGGAGTTTAAATCTCTTCTGCTCCAGAGGAAGGTTTGATCTGTCTTGCAAAGTTATTGATCTTGCAAGAGAAAGAGATACAGGCGCTGGAAGGAGACTAACGCGAGACGAAGCATCAGAGCCGTTTCCTCTTAAATTGCGAGCGGCTGGAAAGCTTCACTCCTTCCCTCAGCCGCTCTTCGCAGTGACAGGGACGCCAAAGAGCATTTCTCATCCCTCGGCGCGGTTACGAACTCCTTTTCTCTTCCCGTCTTGGGGCCTGGGGGCTGCTCAGCACCAGCCCCGCGAGGCACCTGCAGCCGCGGGAGGTCGGCGCACCGCAGCCCTGCTCGCGGCAATCTCTAGATCGCCAAGAAGTTCTCGTCCTGAAGCAATTTCAGTGAGTTATGGCTTTTCATAGAAAGTTATTAAACCAATTTTCTAGAAGGTTCACGGCGTGACAGCGCTGGGGCAGGACGCTGCGGTCGCCTCAGCAGCGGCACCGCGGCCCGGGCCGGAGCGGCGCTTCCCGGGGCGCACAGCGGCCGGCTGCTCCTCGCCGCCCGGGAGCAAAGAGCTTGGGAATTTATGCACGGCATTAAGCAGGACGTTTCGGTCTCCAACTAGGTTAAATGGCTTTCTATATTTAAATTGCCTGCTAGCTGGGGTGGCTGCGAGGCACAGCTGTGCGACGGAGAGCTCCATCCAGTAAACAGGAGGAAATCCTCACAGATTAATCCGGCATAATTAGGTGATTTGCCGCGACTCCAACACTGGACCCACGGAGCTGGCAGTTTGCTTTTATTAACTCCAGGTTTCTGCTTGATGCTGCCTGCAAACACTTTCCAGAGTCCCACCAGCAGCATTCCCATCCTTTTTAAACCTAAGGAGCATCGTTTCGAGAACCAGAGCACGTGGCTCGGCCCACCGCAAGAAAGAGCCCTTGCAGCCGTCCCTGCTGTCCCTCCTCCGCGCCCGCGCTAGCGGCACCACATCGCTCTGCGAGGGTTTAGATGGCACCAGAGCCCCTTCGTGCCGCGCACAAGCAACAGGAGCTCGAAGGCTGCAGCTCCCCGCGGCTCCGGGCGAGCGGCACACGCCGTCTCCCGCCGCCGCCTTCCCCGGGAGAGGGAGGCTCCCTGGGAAAGCGCCGCCGGCTCCCTTCCGTTATTGTTTTATGCAACGCCCAAAAAAGTCTTTTCAGCACTTTCTCATATCAAGGAAGTAATTGAGTCAAAATGAAGAAGGAATTATCTATGAAGTTAATTATCTAGCAGACACGTTTTACACGCGGTCGTTTTTCACTGCTGCGCAGTAACTGGAAGCACAGGCATTTCTCTGCTGTAATTAATGTACTTGGAGTATGTTGAAGAAAGTATCCGGGGTTATTTTGTGGCTGAAGGAGCGTGTTTGAGACAAGTGATTAGTTATCGGAGCTGGGAGAGGCAGGGAGCTCCAGGGAAGCAGCCTGGCACAGCTCTCCCGCTGCGGGACAGGGCCACGGGATGAATTCCTCCCTGCTTTTTCCAAGCCCCCGGGGCAGGATGACGTGGCCACACGAGCATGCCGTGCCGCTCTCCGCTTTGGAGAGGGATGGGGCCGCCGGCACCCGTGGGAGCTGCTGCCAGCCTCGTCCCCCGGCTCCCCACCCGCCTCGGCGGCAGTCGGCTATCCGAACGCTTTGCTTGCGTGCAGCCTTTCGCGAGCACAAAGCTGCTATGGTAAATGTTAAATCTGTACTTCCAAAAAGCAATTTATCAGCAGCAGGAGCGGCTGCTGGCGCCAGTCCAGAGTTTCAAGGCATATTCCAGAACAAGAGGTAAATAAGAGGACTCCGACGCCATCCCCCCCCGGGGCCAGCTTCCGCAGAGGAGGTTTTCCCGACACTCATGAAAAGACGCTTTCAGCCGCGTCCCCATCCCGGGAGAGGCTGGAGCACACGGGCAGGGCAGTCGCAGCCGAGCCCCAAAGCGCAGCAGCCGCGGAGCAGCCCTGGGGTCGCTCTGCCTACGCCGGGGCCAGGCAGGGCCCTGCAGAAGCCACCTGGGTGCCGAAATGCCACAGCCCAGAGCCACCCCCCAGCACCCAACGGAGGCCGCACACGCATGACCCCCCCGTCTCAGCTGGGCCTGCCCCTCCATCGCCAAAGCAGAGGAGCAACCCCACGGCAGAGCCTCGCTGCGCAGCATCCCTGTGCTCCCGTGCAGGGGTCACTGCTGACCCCTCGTCTAGGGAGGGCTGCTGAGCGGCAAGGAAGTTACGGAAACCCAGACGTTGCTCTGAAACCCCCCAGCACCGCCTGGCCAGGCTCTGGCAGCCAGGGGAGCTTTTGTGGGTCCGAAGGCGCACAAGCAGCTATCCAAATTGCCAGTGAACTTGCTCCCACCTACCCCAGGGTTTCCCACTGCAGCCCAGGCCCCTCTCTGCAAACAGCAGGGGAGGAAGAAAATAAAAACCAACCATTTGCATCATAGAGAGCAGAAGCTATCAAGAGCTCACCTGGTCCCCAGGGTCCTTCCTGGTCCAGCAGCACCACGCTGGGTTTGGACACGGGAGCTGGCAGCGATCTCCCGTCTCTCCATCCCAGGCCAGCCTGGAGGCGCCTCTGCCTTTGCCTCCGCCGCAGCAGCCTGGGAAGCCACCTGCACGCTGGGATCCCGCTCCAGCCATGGAGCACACTTCATGCCATCGGGCACAGATACATCCCTGCAGGCAGCTGCACCACCCAAAAGGCTCTGCAGCCCACACACATCATGCTGCTGCAGGGGCTCAGGCAGCTCTGCAGTTGCAAGGGGACATGGGGACCCTGCAAGGGGCTTCTTTGCACGCACAGCCCTCGTGTCACATCACCTGAGGGACCAAGGCCAGGCTCCCCCCTTCCAGTCATGCAGCAACCCCAAAGCAAGAGGCAGAACCCTGGCTCAGGATTTATTCTCTCCTCAGCAAGCCCCAAACCCAAAGCACCTGGCTCCCCAAAAGCAGACAATTTAAAGGAGAAAGATGCCTGGCCCCACCCCAAGGGCTGCTTGCTGCAAGGTGGGCAGAGCTGTGGCCTTTGGCAGCTGAACACAATTGTTTTTTCTCCTTGATTTAATTCATTACTTATTGGTGGCAGTAATTACATCAGGAAGCTGTGCTGCAGGGCGCAGGAGCCCCGAGCGCTGCTAATCACCGCTGGAGCGAAGCCATCGGGGAGGGAAGGGGCCTAAGGGCAAGCGCCGCGGCCCAGCAAGCTGCGGGCTGCCGCCCCGGGCCGCCTGCGCCCCGCTCGGGGTCTGAGCCGCCTTTTAAAGCTCTGGGAGAGCCTGAATTTTTCAGGGGAATAGGTGCTGTTTTCCAGCCGGCTGCTGCCCCGGTCTGCATCACACCGCGGCTCCGGGTGCATCTGGGTGCATTTATTCAGCATATTCACCCTGTTTCCTGCAGAGCCCTTGTTCAATCGGCTGCTAGAACAAGCAAAACTGATTATTTCCCCCCCCCGTTTTAATGAACAAAATGATCACACTTCTCTGAGCCCCCTGGACCCCTCGGCGGCTCCAGGCCCGCGGCTCCCCTCTCTTCCCAGCGCCGGGCCTGGGAAAGCACCTCACATGTGCAAGAGATTATTGTTACATCTTTAAAATTAAACACAGCACAATGGAAAAAAACAACATTTCTTGCAAAGCGAAGCAGCTCAGAAAAGTTAATGAGGCAAAAGTACGGGCTGGCAGGAAACCTCGAGGTGTCGGGAGGGCCCCAAGGTGGGAACGGGGAGGGGGGAGCTGGCACCTGCCCGCGCACGCGGGCTCCGGCGCTTGTTAAAGCCCGAAGGAGGGTGTCGAGTTAACCGGAGAGGGGAAAGGTGCCGTCCCGTCTGCTTTTAAGCGCCTCGCACGCTGGAGCCGTCTCTCGGGGCTGCCGCAGTCGCCCTCGCCGTGGCGGCGGGTTGCGGCACCGAAGCCGAGACCGGCGCGCCAGGAGCTGCCTCTCGCTCGCGGGAAAACGAACCACCCTTAATCCGGGTTTTTTCTTTCTGCAAGTGACGGCGTTTCTGCGGTGCAGCCGGGACGATTTCCCCGCACGAGAGCTGGAGGTGCTGGCGATGGGGCTGCGGGGCGCAACGCGTCCTGCCCGTGCCAGCTGCCAGTGGCCGCCCGGCGCGGAGGCGTCTCCCAGCTCCGGAGGAGACCGCGGGCCGGCACGGCTCCGTCCGGGGCCACTTCATGCGGGGAAAATCCTTTCACGCAGCACGTTGCTCCCGCCGGGAGGACAGGCAGCGATTCGGCACGGTGCATTAGCTCGGCCGCGTCCCGCGGGACGATCGCCCGCGTGCTTCGCAAGCCGATCGCGTCCGCGCCCTCCTTGCAGGAACGGCTTTGCGTTTGCAGCGGAGACGTCGCCGGGCGCTGGGAGGGCACCGTGCCGGGACGGAGCATCTCGGTGCACCAGCCCCTGGAAGGGCTCTGCCTCGCGCAGCTCGGGGCAGCGGCTACGTGCGCGGCTCATGCCCGCATCCCGCCGGGGGACCAGCCAGCGCAGCCGGGCGGGATGCTGCGCACGCCGGCACCGCTGCAGCACCGAGCGCGGGAGCGGCACGGCTCTGCCCCTCGCCTCTCCCCGCGGGCGCTCGGACCAGGGGAGGCCCACGAACATCCCGGACGAGCAGCGGGAGAGGTTGCAGCCCGTCGCAGCATCCCACTGCCCCGAAATGCCGCGGCGGGCCGAGCCGAGCCGAGCCGTGGGCGGGCTGGTCTGGCTGCTCCCTGGCGCGGGCAGCAAAGCGGAAAAAGAACCGTCTCCGTTTGACTCAAAAAACCATTCAAGTAAAACTTGATGTTTTGTGTGACCCAAATTTTAATGTTGCATTTTGTTTTCAAGCGCTGTCAGGTGGCTGAGGGGGAAAAAACGCTAAGAAAAGGGGATGGTATTTTCAAAAACAAAGTGATTTCACATGAAAAAAGAAAAACCCGACCCTGTCACACGGAAACGCGTCGGCTCCTTTGAAATGTCTGCTTGCTTGTTTGTCTCCCCGAGCGAGTCGGGGAGCGCGCGGCGGCTCTGCAGGCTGCGGAGCCTGACCCAAATCCGTGCGTTTCGGCAGGCGACCGCGGCGCCGGGCTCCCGAGCCGCCCTGCCCGCCGCCACTCCCAGGCACCGCTCCCCGGCCCCAGGGGTTTTGCTCCTCTGCAGTGTTTTTGCTTGGGTTTTTTTGCTTGTTTTTTCTTTTTGTTCTCGGTTTATTTTTTCCATTATAGACATTATTAAAAAAAATAAACTTTACAATAATACATTTTTACTTGTTGTTGCCATTTGACCTTTTTTTTTAAAAAAAAAGAAAAAAGGAAATAAAAAAGCCACACTGTATATGTATATGGTTATGTATATACATACATATATGTAAGTATAGGTGAGTGCTATATACATACACTGTATATGTATGTATAAGAGAAGGGAAATGGAGAGAGTAACACAGAGGTTTCCAGCCGTAAACGGCCTCTTTTGTCCAACCCAAATCCAACCGGACGAAGGAAAACCCCCCCCGCCCCTCCCTATGGAAACAGCAGGACCTTACGGCGTCCGAACACTGGTTTCTTTTCTCCTTGATTTTAAAATCGTCACCAACCACGGGAAAGGAAAAAATAATAGTAGTGATGCGAAGGAGCGCGCCTCTCCGCGGGGGCCGCGTCCGCCCCCGTCTCCCCCCTCCGTCTCCGCGCGCAGCTTCGGTCCCCTCCGAGCGCTTTCGGCGCGGCGCGTGGGTCCGTCCCGAGCCTCGCGCTCTCGCTGTAGAAAAGACACCCAACGCGCCTCCAAAAAGAGGAAGAAAAGGACGGAAGAAGGAAAAAAACGGAAAGAAAACCACCCAGAAGTTTCCCAGCGCCGCGAGGGTCCTTGTGCCGGGGTCGGCGCCGCGGCCGGGAAGGCAAGCCGCCCCTGCGCTCTCCGCGCCTCGGGAAGCGGAGCCCGGCGGAGACGGGCCGGGAGCCCCGGCGCTGGGGGCAGCAGTGTCCGTGCCGCGTCCGCGTCGGTGCCGCCGCGCTCTACGGCGCCAGCCTCGCCAGCAGCAGCGGCGCCGCCGGCAGCACCCAGCCCGGCGCGTGCCGCCCGCCGGCCGCCCTCTCCTCCACGAAGGTGCCCCGGTCGGGCGCGAGGTCCGTGGTCAGCCGGGTCTGCGGGAGAGGGGGGAGCCGCGCGTTAGGCACCGCCGGGGCCGGTTTCGCCCCCCGGAACGCGGCGCCGCGCCGGCGCCTCCGCCGCACTCACCTCGGAGTAGCACAGGCTCTGCTCCTTGGACCTGTTGAGCTTCGGTCCGTGCTCCTAGGGAGGAAGAGCGGGAGGAAGGCTTAGGGCAGGTGCACCCCGAGGCTCTAGCAGCATCGACCCCCAAGTTTCCCCGAGCGCTTTTATCCGCTGCAGCGATGCCCCGGGGCTGGGATGGCTCCGGCTCCGGCTCCCAGCGAAGCACAGCCCCGCTGCTCTCCCGGCGGAGCTTCCCCCGAGCAGCGAAGCGTGAGCCGCCAGGCGCTGCCACCGCAGCGAAACGCAAGAAAACACGTGTTTTCCAAGGTTCCCCAACCCGCATGGAGTGTGAACGGTTGTTTTCACTCCGAACCAGCTGCAGCCCGGCCCCGGGGCCGCAGCAGGTGATGCCGAGCCGGGTGGCCACAGGGAGCGCCGGGCTCCAGGAAGGGGCTCCCGCAGCTCATCCCGCCCGGGTCCAGCGAGGACGAGCCCGGAGGGAGAGCGGGGCAGGAGAGCGGCCTCCGAGAGCAGCGCTTGCGGGGGAGGAAGAAGAGCAATAGCCAGAGCCGCTCCTCGTCCGGCCCCGAAAGGCCTCCGAGCGTGGGAGACGGGCACGGAAGCATCTGCAGCCTCTCGGAGCCAAGCGAGGTCGGGCCGCCAGGTTTGTTTCCATCTCGGCTCCCTTTCACTCCCCGCCGGCTCAAGCAGAGTGCAAGCGATGGGGACGTGGGGGGACGAAGCCCTTTCCCACGGTGCAGCCCGGGGCTTCCCTGGCCGCGGCTTTTCCCGCTGCGGCGAGCGGGGTCCCGGTGCGCTGCAGCGTGCACCCGAGCTGCTGGTTATCTCACGGAGCGGTAGCTAGAAAACAGGAGATGTCATTACTCGGGCACGCTGCATCTCGTTAGAGGCTGCCCCGGGGTGACAGTGGTGTCTGCCGCGTGCCGCAGGCGGAGCGGGCGCATCCCGCGCGGCTCAGAGAGCCTCTGCGTGCTTCGAGCCTCGAGATGCAGCCGGAGAGACCACGAAACCGCCGCCGCACCGGGCCCTACCTGGACGGAGGTGCAGGTGGTGATGACGCTCGTGTCGTACATGGTGTTGCTGTCGTTGATGTCGTCGGGCAAGGCCGGGCTCTTCTCCAGCCTGGGCGGCGCGGTGACGGGCGGCGAGGGGTTCTTCACGGAGGGGCTCACGTCCGAGCCGTTGCCGAAGGCCTGGATGGCGTTTCCTGGCCGGGGGCGAGAAAATTATTCGGGGCTTGCCGTAACGCCGGGGCTTCCGCCGCGGTCGCCCGCTCCTCGGCACCCGGGGGACGGAGCAGCCGAGGGCTGCGGGTGCAAAACCAGCATCATCCCCCCCATCCCTGCACGAGATGATTAACTGAGCCGCTCGGTGCGGAGAGGTGCTGCTCCCCGCCGGGGGCCGGACGGCAAAGCCTTCCGATGATTAAACCGGATAACCCCTTAAGTTATGGGATATACACGCTAACTGGTGTGCCGCCGGCGGCGGGAGCCTTACGGAGGCAGGGGTTCTCCGTGAAGTCTCGCAGGAACTTCTCGCACTGCTCCTCCAGGTTGCCGCTGCCCTTGCAGGAGCACCAGGGCGAGACGGTGATGCCGGCGGTGCTGGCGTCCACGTAGTTGGGCGTCACGTCGAAGCCTGCGCCGGGAGGAAAGCGGCGGCGTGAGGCGGGCGGACGGGCGGCCCCCGGCACCGCCGCCGCGGCACTCACCGATGAGCCCGGCGTAGGAGCCCAGGCACGCCTGGAAGTTGTCCCCGGGGCAGCCGGTGGGGGCCTGCGGCGACGCTTGGCAGTTGGCGTGGAAGTCGGCCAGCCGCGACCTGGGGCCGGGAAACAAGAGCGAGAGGGGCCCGAGCTGGGGCGGCGGCTTGCGTTTGCCTCCTTCCCCGAAACGGAGAAACTCGGGGGGAGGAAAGCAGCAAAGTTTGGAAAAAAACCCCAAAGGAGACAGGGGAGGATAAATGGGAGCGCAAGCGGGGATCTAAACGAGATCTCGCGGCGCGGGAGCTGCAGCCCGTTGTCCCCGAGCCGGGCACGTCTCCGACACGGGAGCGCGGTCCGCCCGGGAGCACCGGCACGCCGCGCTCGCCTGGCCGCGCTGCTCCTGGCACCGCTGCACGACCGTAAAATTTCACTGCTTGTTTTTATCTCCCCCTGAACCGTTACAGCTTAGCGCGCAATTAAAATGCCGGAGGTTGGGGGTTGCATTTTGCTGCTTTTCAGCTGAGAAGGGAGAAAGGCAACGAAGCCGCGCGGAGACGCCGGGGGCCGGGTGCCCTCCGCCTCCGGAGAAGCGGGGCCGGGGGGAGCCCGGGAAGAGGGGCACGAGGGGCAGCAGAGCCCCTTCCCAGGGCACCTCGGCAACACGGCTGACGCAGCACCAAAATCACGGAAACCACACACGGCCACGGCACCGCGTTACACGTTTTTGCATGCAGCACTTTGGGGGGAATTCCTTGGGATGGGCGGGATCACCTCTAGGGAAAGATGAAGAAATAAGAGGGCCGTGGAGGGGCACGGGTGGACGGACAGATGGACCAGGCAGACAGACGGATGGGTATCTGTTTTCCAGATTGACTCAGTCATTAAATGAACAGACACGAAGCTGAACTGTGGCCTGGGCTCGATCTCAATCACACGGAGGAATTGCCGCTACGTGGCCAAGCTGCTGACACGGCAGATGAGACCTGGCCTTTCGCAACAGAAACTCTCCTAGGCTCCTTTTTTCATGCTTTATATAGGGAAAAAAAGCCATACCTCATTTTCTTTAGCTTCCTTTCCCTTCCTTGTTAATTAAATGTCATTTTTGTCCCACCAGTGATTGAATCACACAACAGCGCCTGCCTAAAGCCATAAGAATTGATGAAAATAAAGGGTAGAAACTGTTATTTTTTTAAATAGGAATGATTTGTTTTCAGAAGGTTTTCATCAAATTAGACGGAGGAACAAACGAAGCAGTGATGGAGCGAGGTAGCGGGGACCCGCAGTGACGCCTCGCATTTATCCAGGACTTTCCATTGCAACGGATGCGAGGTCCCCAGCTACCGAGGGCTTCGGCGAAAGCTCCCCGCGCCCACCGAGAAACGGCGAGCTGGAAACCTCCTCGCTGTTCTTTGCGCCCTCCTTTGGCCACTTTCCAAGGCCGGTGGCGCCGGGCACGCTCGCTTTAGCCTGCCGGCGGTGCCGCTGACATGATTTTCCCGCTGGCACCAGCTGCCTGACCCACTTGCAGGCTCCCGGCAGACGGCAGATTTCCAGGGCAAGGTCGGCCTCCTCTTCTGGGTCACCCGAGCAGCGGCAACGCAGCTGGCTAATGAGCAGCGGAGATGCAGGCCCCCAGGACGGCATCGCCCCGGCACAGGCTGCGGAAAGCCCCGCATGCAGAAAAAAAGGGGTTTCACGGGCAGCTCTGCAGCCGAGCATCCGAGAGGCGGCTGCTCGCAGGCTGCAGGGTGCCGGGGCCGCTCGGCCGGGCAGCAGCCCGGGACGGCTCGCGGCAGCGCTTCGATGCCCCAGCAAAGCGGGCGGGAGGTGCGAGCAGCAGAGACGAGACGGGTTTTTCTTTGCACGTTACTCGCCAGCTCCCGGCTTCGCAGCTCCCAGCGCCTGGCAGACGGCGAGGGGGAGCGCGCCGGCCCTGCCGCGCTTCCCGGGGAGGCGATGGCACGGCGGGGTTTTTGGGAGGGGGGAAAAACCACAATCCTTTTCTCTCCCCGTGGAAAGTGTGAGACTAGGAGCAAACTCTTCCCGCAGCGAGGAAAGCTCGGCAGCCCTCGGGAAGGAGGGAGGCAAACACGGAGCTCCGCTTCCCTCTGCCCTCGCCTGCAGGCAGGCGTCCGCGCGCTCCTCCTCCCTCTCCCCTCCGACGGACGAAGCTCCCGACAGCGTTTCCCTCTCCCCAGATCGGAGGCGAAGGCTCGTCAAGTCTCCCAAGAGCGGCAGCAAGTTCATCGCGGAGCGCCGTGCAAATCCGCCGCGCGGCTCCCCGGGGCCCCGCTCCTGGCTCGTAGCATCCTCCAAGGCAAATGTTCTTCTTTTCATGCTACATGACAAGCCAGCTGGTAATCCTTCCCGAATATCCAAGCCAGATGTCACTCTTTCCGCTGTACGCAAGGAGCTCGCCGGCGCTGGGTGAGGCTCTCGCTGCCAGGAATAAACCTCCCTGGAACCGGCCCAGAGCTTCGCAGATCCCTGCTCTTAAGCGCCCGGGCAAAAAGGAGACGGAGCCAAGTCCATCACGGCGGAAACCGGCGGTGCCAGTGCCAAGCGGCTGCTCCGGCGGCAGGTGGGCCCGGCCTCGGACCCGGAGCGCTGCTCGGGAAGAGCCGCACGGCCGCCGGGACACGGCACAGGAGCCGGAGCGCAGCGCCCACCGCCAGCCCGGCACCTTCCTGAGAGGTCTCCAGGAAAAATGAGAGAAAGAAAAAGGAGTAAAAAGCGATTAAGAAATATATATCCCGTCCCGAGCCCAGCCAAGCGCTGGATTTCCAAGTCAGGGTTTTCCGAGCAGTTTCGCTTTGATGACGTCATCCAGAAGCTGCGCTCGGTGTCGGAGGGGCAGCCAGGACGGGCGGGAGGCACAGCGGAGCATTTTTTGATTGCTTTTTCACTCGTTGCTTCGTTGCAATTTCTAAGGCGCGAATTCCCCGGAACAGATGCAAGGTGCCTAATTGGGTGCTAATTGCTCCCATCACCGGGCGCCGTGCGAAGTCCAAGCCAGCGCTGCTGATAACTCGGTACCATCAAAGCGAACAGCATCAGGCTCCTGAATATTTCATGCAGAAAACATCCAAGATGCGGAGATTACTCAAGACGTGTATTTTCACAGGCAATTTACAGGGACCGAGGAAAAATGGCTTTAATAGACACGAGCATCGGGAGGCGGCTGGGAAAGGCACCTCCCTCCGGCCCCCGCTCCCGCCGCGCCGCGGGTGCTCGAGGAGCTGCGACGACGTGCAAAGCTCAGCACGAGACGGAAACCCCAGCTCGCCGGGCGTCCTCCTCCCCACGCGTGCGCTGCGGATGAGCGTTTCCAAAGCTGCGAGGTGCCGAGATTAAAAAATATATATACAGCCTTAAACGATGAGAGCAGCACGGCCAGGCAATGCGAAGCAGGGGCTCCCAGCGAGCTCCCCCAGCCAACAGGAGATTTATTTGAAAATTCAGTGGGGAAAAGAGGCTGGAAGGGCAGCTGGGGGCTGCTTTCTTCCCCCAAACTGCCCTCGCCCAGGAACGCGGGAACTGAAGGGAAGAGGCAAAAGGAGAGAGAAACAGAGAGATGCAAAGGAGAAACCCCAAGCTAGATATCAAGAGCAGCAAGAGAAAGAAAACGAGGACAAAGAGACAACAGACCGACTGCTAAGTTAGGAGCCGTTAATGAGGAAGTTTAGTTATCCATATGTATTTTTAGGACGCTGCATTTTGATTCATCGTGGATAAGAGCAGTTGAAAGACTTTCTTATCCTCTCGTCTGTGCTCAGACCTATCATTACCGGGAAGGGAAGGGAAGAATTAAGCGCACGCATCATTTGATTTTAATTGAAGGACTGTTCTATTTCATTGAACTGCTAACTAAGCCGAACAAGAGATTGTGTTTACATAAGCAAACCCTGAGTCAGTATAGACTTGCTGTCACATTAAGTCAATACTTATGAAGGCTCTCTATTTAATTATTCAGTGCGGATTGACTTATTATTGTGTTAAGAGTGCGGTTAGCCTTGAGCAAGGTAGCCGGAGCCCAGCGTCCAGCTGCCTCGGCGGGCTGGTGCCGGCCCAGCGGCTCGCGCGCCTTCCCCTCTCCTTCCTTGGGAAGCAAAAGCCACCAAACCTTGCAGGTTTGCAAGTTCGGGGCCGATCCGGAGGCTTTCCCTGCCCGCAGAGCCGCCTCGAAATCCGGGGGCAATTTTTCCCTCTGCTCCCTGCTCTTCCCCGACAAGCGTGCGGACGGCTGAGCTGCTCCTCCGCGCCGCTCTCATTACCGGGCGTAATGAGAAAGTTGAGCCGCGGCGCTGCTGTTTATCAAGGCAACATCCATTACCAATGGCACTTTGCCGGGGCTCGAAGGGCGCGGAGACAAGGACGTGGGTTAAGCGAAAATAGGGTTTTGCTCCCACGTTTTGCGTTTAATCGATACGGAGCCGGGAGGGACCTGCTCCCGGCCTCGCGCGCCCCTCGGCCACCCCAGCCTAGGAGCCCCGCTCCCTGTCCCAGCACCAAACGGGCCCGTTTTGGGCCAAGGATGCCGCCCTGCAACCCTTGGGTTTTGGGTGATGGAGCAAAGCTTCCCCTCCCCGCTGCCTCTCTCGTGCGCGGGGCACGCGCTAGCCAAAAAAGCTGGTCGCCAGCCCGGGGTCCGCTCCTGGGAAAGGGACCTCACCGATGCACGCAGAGATGCAGGGGACCACGGGGCCCAGCGAGGAGCTGGGCAGGAACTGGCCCCCCCAGCCACAAACACTGCCCGAAATACATGAAAAAGGGGGGAGAAAACTCAAGCAAATGAAACATTGCCCTGCCTTTGGGTGCTGAGGAACAGCAGCCAGCGGAGGCTGGGAAATTCTTCAGCACCAGCACCAGCGAAGCATATAAGAGCAGATTATTTGTGTTCCTGACTTGCTGATGCAAGATGAAAAATACAGCAAACTGCAGCTGCTGAAATCAGCTCTCTTCTCCCCTTTCCTTCCTTTTCCCCTTAGCTGAGGTTAGTGTTTTGCAAAAGGTTTTTATATTCTGGGAGCTAAAACCTGTCCGTTGCAATCAGACACAAAGCTCGGGGAGTTCGTCAGAGTCCTCTGTTGTGCCGGGAAAAGCTTCCCGGCACGACAAGCTTCACAAATTGCACCGCTCTGTGCCTGATTGCTCCCCGGTCGCACGGCTGGGAGCTGCAGAAAGGGTCAGGGCTGGGGACAGCGAGTCTCTCGGGGGCTTTTCAAAGGCCTCAGAAACAGGGAGGAAGAGCAGGAGGGTTTCGAGCTACCAAGAGCCACCTTTCCTCCAGGCAGCCCCCTCCCCTCCCCAAACCTTCTGTCCAAGTGGTGTCAAAGAAATGCATTAGATAAGAAAAAAGGCAATATGATATTACATTGCACAGCATCTCCATAGGGGATAGGCCGAGACCATTTAACCTCCTTCACCCATAGCCTGCCCAGGATTTCAGCGCAGGGAGCTGCTGCCAGGAGGCTGGAAAAACCCCAGCACGTCCCCGGGGCTCCTGCTCCCGCGGGGCGGAGGGGCAGAGGCTGGCGCTCACGGCCCCCCCGCGAGTTAACACACCTCCCTCCGAAGCACTCAGAGTAGCTCTCTGCAGAGCTGCTTTCAGCTGTAATGAAAAACTGATGGCTTTTATCTCCCCAACTTTATGACTATTGATGGGGCAGCGGCTGGCGTTTGACGGCCGCTTAATAGCCAGCCCCGCGCAGCCGGAGAGCAGCGGCAGAAAGCCATGAAAGCTCCCGGCGGTTGTTTTGCTTGCTGGACCTCGGTGGCAAGTTTTCAGCCAAGAAAAAGTAAATACATGAATTAACACACACACCCCCAACTCCTCTGCCTCTTTCCGTCCGGGGGTGGGAGCGAAGCAAGCAGAAAACCAAGCAAGCTCCTTGCAGGAACGGCCCTTCATGAGCACAGTCACTTCTGTCCGGCGGCACCAACCTGCTCCCATCCAGCATCTCCCGCTCTTCCCGGCTCTCCGCCGCCCTTCGAGCCTCTCCCACCCAGCCGGCCGGGCGCGTGGGGCAAGGAGCATCCTCCGGCTCCTCGCCGCCCTTTCGGCTGGGTCCGTATCCGCCTGCACCCGCGGCGGCGAGGCTGCGGCAGAAACCTCCCCGTGGCGGGCCCTCCCGGCGCGGAGCCCCTCACCTTTCGTTAGGCGTCCAGCCGGGAGGCTTAATTACGCTCCCAGCCCGGTGCGGGAGCGTTATCTGCTCTGCTGTCACCGCTCAGCTGCTGATTTGCTTCCCAGCTCAATCGGCCTTGCCAGGCGCAGACACCGATAAGGGAGACGAGCATCAGTCACGATGCCGGCCGGATAAGCGCGGGCATCCCGCCGAGGGGCATCCCGCCGAGGGGCATCCCGCCGCGCCTCTGGGGCGGCTGAGGACAGACCGCCCGCTCTATTTATACCCCTTCCCAGCACCCAGAGCTGGGATTACAACCTCAGCGGTGGCTTTCTGCCAACGCTTTGTTATGTACAAGCGCACGGGGCCTCGGAGACAAGGGAGAGGCCCTTGCCGTGACGGGCAGGCTGACGTGCCATCCTCCCGCAGAGCGAGCACGGAGCCGCCCAGCGAGGGGGGATGCCGCGTGCGCGGGCACCGGATCCGCAGCACGGCACCCGCGTGACGGGACTCTGCACCAGGCCAAACCCCTCCGAAACACGGGCACCTCGGAGCCCCCCGAGCAAGCACGGACAGCGGCTGCCAGAGGAGCTGGCGCCCGGCTGCGCTCCTGCTGCCGCGCGGAGCTGCCCGGACATCACAGCCTTGCAAAACCCCGCGGCGCCAGGCTTGGCTGGATGCAGAGCATCCATCATCTCCGGAGAACGACGCGCGCGGACAGGAGGCTCCTCCGGGCAGAGCCGGAGGGAAGGACGGAGCAGCGGGCAGGGCAGCGGTAAAGCTCGTCTCTACACATATAGCAAACTCGGTGCATATACGCAGGCTGCCTGCTGCAGGCTCTGCCGGTGCCACTGCCATCCCCAGCGCCAGGGAGGAGAAAGCCGGACCCTCCTCGTGTGCACGGCAGCCTCAGCAGGGGAAAAAGCCTGGAAGATTTTTCCGGGGTGCTGGGGACTGCTCGCCTGCGGATAAGGCACCGCTTTTACATACTCCCGCAGCTGCAGCCGCCCCGCGACGGGAGGCATTGCCACCCCCAGCCTCCGCCGGGACACGCTGCTGCCGGCAGCCGTATTCCGAGCGCGGAGCAGCCGGGCGAGCGCACGGCCCTGCGCGGGGGCGGATGCCACACGCCCCCACCCTCCTGCCGCTCCACCTCCGCCAGGCGGAATTTCATTTCATGCTGGAATAGGCTTATAATTACCGCTCCGCGGCCTCGCAACACGCTGCTGATGCGGGTTAGTCCCCTCCGCGAGCCAGGGGCAGCCCCGGCGCTCGAGCCAGCGTCAGGCCGCTGACGCAGAGGTGCTGCCATTAATTTGGCCGCAACTCAGCGCGGCTCTGATATCTTTTATTCATAGACGTTGGCTTATTGTATTACTTTTTGATAAAAAGCCACATTCCCACATCGCAAACACGCTTGCTCGCAGCGAGCGGAGGACCCGGAGCTGCTCTTTATTTATTTCGCCACCAGGCTCCGGGAACCTCCATCACCTTGACGGCAGAGAGACCCTCCTCCTCGTAGGGAACGAATCCTTTACGAGGCTGATCCGGCCCCTGGAGGGTGACAGGGTTTTATTTTTTCTGCCATGTGAATAATGAGTTTCATAACGGAGTAAAAACCTGATCTCCCTTGACTTCGCGCCGCCACGGGGAAAACACTGCTTTCACCAGCGAGGAAATCGCAGCTAGGGATGCTGCGCGCGCGCCGAGGGATGTCGCCGCCAGCGGGGCCACGATGCCCCCGGTACCCTGGTTCCCCCGGGGCTTGGCGAGACCGGGCCGAGCCCATTCCCAGGTGGGGAGGGAGACAGCAGCGCTGCCCTGGGGACCCTGCGGCAGGTCCAGGGGAAAGGCCGCTTCCTCCGGGTGGGAATGCGCATCGGCAGGCATCGCTCCCTTGCAGCCTCGGGGCAGCGGCGGCAAAGCAAGCGGCACCCAGGGAAACTCAGCCAGCAATCCCAGCCCTTGGAAATCACATGGTCCTGGAAAAACCCACCGCTGCACCATTTTGTGCCGTATCAAACGCAGTCCTGGTACCAGGAGTCCCGTGGCAAACGGCACGCCGCGCCGGGGCAAACTGGTATATACATATATATATATATATGCAACGAGAGCACCGCGGCCCCGCCACGGAGCAGCCCCAAATCCCCTCCGCGAGCCGCAGGTCTCCCGGCGCCGCGCAGCCCTTACCGGCAGAGGTGGTCCGTCCGGCACACGCCGCGCAGGTCCAGGCAGTTGGGTTTCTCCTTGTCCTCGTAGGAGCAGGAGGGGACGATGGTCTGGCGCCGGCGCTCGGCGCAGGCCTGGTCCTTGCAGGAGCAGAAGAGCAGGCGGTAGGTGTACTCGCTGGGCACACGGTCGAAGAACTGCCGCAGCGCCTTGTGGCACTTGCGGCGGCTGCAGTGCTCGGCCGCCGAGACCTCCTTGCTGCAGGTGGAGATGTAGCCGGAGCGCAGCCGCTTGCAGTTGTCGTTCAGGTTGCAGGCTTTGGCCGCGTCGAGGCAGTGGTTGCTTTTGGAGTTGGCGGTGGGGTCCATTCCTGCCGGGGAGCGGGAGGAGAAGGGGTGAGCGCCGGCCGGGGGCCATTAATTTATGCCATGAATTTGCAATATTTTTCCTAGTCAATTATTTAAGGAATAATTATTAATTATTCAGCCCACTACAAAGCGGAATAACGCGTTGTGCTGCGCGGGGCCGCTGCATCACCTCCCGGGGCTCCCCGGAAAGCAGGTGACTGCGGAGCATCCCGGTGCCGGGCTGGGGGATGCTCCCAGCCGCCTCTCCCCGGCACGAGCCGCAGGCCCCAGCGCCCGCACCGCCGGCCAGGCCCGCGCCGGGAATCCCGGCCATCGGCACACCCTGCACGCAGGCAAACGGACCAAACCGCTGCACGGGAACAAGCACCGATTTTTTTTCTTTTTTTTGTCAAAATGATGAATTGCCCTTGGCAAGCCAGGTGCTATTTTAAAAGTCACCTGACTGCACCAGTAATTTCTTCCGTAATTTCCCCTCCTCTGCAACCCGACCAATTTCTTGGATTCTTCCACTGTTCCCTGGTTTCCACTGGCAAAGACAAATGGGAGCAGGGAGGAGGGTTTCCTCGCAGAAATAGTCCCCGGCCCCGGTAATTAGCAAACGGCAAGCAGCTGCCTGCGCGAGCCCCGTCCCCTCCTCGCTTGGCCGTCCCGAACCACCTGCTGCAAGGTGCCCCCGGCCCGGCTCCCCCCGGCCCCGCAAGGGAAGGGGGTCTCGGGGCCGCCAGCCCCCTCCGCGCCGCTCCGTCCCGGTGCGCGAGCCCCCGGCAGCACCGCGGGACCGGCCCCGCGGCCGCCGGAGCGGGCGGAGGAGAGCTGCTCGGAGGAAGCCCTCTAAATGCCAGACGTGTCATCTGCGTGATTAATGCACCACGTGGAGATCTGCCACGGCAGCAGGGACGGGGCGCTCGATAAGACATACGTAAAGTGAATACTTCTTACGATATATGATTTATAAGTAGATCTGTCTTGAAAAATAGTGCAAGAAGGTCATTCGAGCTAAAAGAGACATTTGAGTTAAAGGATGATGGGAGCGCTAAGGCGCGCCGAGCCGGGGGAGGAAACCCTGCTCCCTGCTCCTCACGCAAACGCGGCACGAGCCTGCCGGGATCGGCACCAGCCCTGCCGGGATCGGCACCGCCAGGGAGGAGGCGGAGGGGAAGACAAGTCCTTTGGGGACCCGCAGCTCCCCGTCCACCCAGCCCCCCGACGGGACGGGCAGCAGCTGCCATCCCCCCGCCTCGGTGGGACTGCAGTGTCCTGCAGCCACGGGCTGAGCCCCGAGGCAGCTCATCACTCTGATGGCAGAGCAATAAAAGGGGAAAAATGCATTTTGGGGGGGAACGTGGCTCTCCTGCTGCCTTGTCCAGCCACTGCTCCTGCCCTGTGCCCCGCGGCGGCTGGCGGCAGCACGATGCGCCCGCGGGAGCACGGCTCTGCAAAGCGCCGGCTTATTGCCTGATCCTCGCGAGCCGCCGCGCCCGCCCTGCCCGAGACCTGCGGGGACCTGGCTGCATTTTAATAGAGCCGCCGCTCGGAAGCGCAGGGTTTCTGGGGAGCTCATTAATAAAGCGCAGGCATGAAAATTTCATGAGGCGAGAAAGAACCGGGGGCCGAGGAGCCGGGGCATCTCGAGCGAGCGCCGGGGGACGGAGGTGGCAGGACCAGCCGTCCCTCGCGGTGCGGCACGGGGACGGGGATGGCCGGGGGCAGGAGCAGGGCGGCGAGGGCGCACGCGGCAGCTCCGTGGTGCCCCGGGCGAAGGGGGCTGGTTTGGCAGCAGGGCGGAGAGGGGCCGGAGCCGGCAGAGCCGCGCGGCTCAGGCACGTGCCGGGCACCCGGGAGAGGCTGCAGCTCAGCCCCCGGGCTGGCCCGGCTGCTCCGGGCTCGGCCCGAAACGCGGGGGACCGGCGCGCTTGCTGCCGGCACTGCCAGCTGCCCTGGGCTCGCAGCGCTGCCCCGGCAGCCGAGAGCAATCGGAGCCCGGCGCACACGCGGGTGCATCGCCTCCCCCCTCGCTTATGCGGCCCCTTTTTCTGGAAAGGTAATGTAATCCCTCTGCTATCCCCACAGGCAATTAACGGCGCTCCGGCTCAGCCTCCTTATCGAGAAACAACGGTAACAGCTCATGTGCTTCGGGCTCGGGGTCGGGAGGGGGCTCCGGGGGGGCTCGCTGCCGCGCTCCCGTCACGCTCGCTGCAGCCGGCCGGGCACCGGTGGAGAAGGGCAGTGGCGGGGGTGCAAAAAGCAGCGCTGGCCCCGCCGGAGCCGAGCAGCAAGTCGCGGTGCTGCGAGACGGCGAGGGGAACCAAAGGACCCCCAAAACCAGGTGGCGCCGGGCGGCTTTCGGGGAACGGGTTAAGAGGAGGAAGAGCGCGAAGAAGGCAAGGCACTGCCTGACCTAATTTGGATCAGTGGAGGGAGGAGAGGGACAGCAGCACTGAGGGTTGTCATGGAAATAGATGGCAAAAAAGAGTTGCTGTCGGACCGCGGTGCAGTTGGGGCCCCAGGAGGAGGAGGAGGTCGAGGCAGCGATGCTCCGAGCGGCCGCGGGGCCGTGCCGCTATCCCACCTCCCGGGGCGCAGCCCACGCACCTATTTTCCATGACTTTCTCGGCCGGTTTCTGCTCCCATCCCCAGAGTCCCCCTGCCTGGACACGGACCTCCATCGTGGACACCATCCCCCTGCCTCCCCGCTCGCCCCCGGGCCCTCGCTGCCGGCGGGTGCCCCGGTCCCCAGCTGCAGCGAGGGCTGCATCGCAGCGTCTTCCTTCGCTTCATGGAGGTGACACTCGGCTGGGCGAGGCAACGCGTCTGCCGTGTCGGCAAGACAAACGAGGGAATTACAAGCTCTCCAGCCCACTTTATCAAATCGTTATTTTCCCGTGTCTGGAGGCAGCTGAGTCCAAAAGGGAAAAACCTAAACCGCGACCTGGGGAAAACAAGTGCAGCCCTGGGAAGAGCCTGCTGCCTGCAGCGCTGCCGTGTCGGGCGCTCGCAGCGCGCGCCAGCCCCGGCCCGGCTCCTCTGCTCCCCACCGCCTCCGGGAGCCGGGATGGCCATGCCTGATCCCTCCGGGATGGCCTGAAACGGGGAGGATGTGTCCCAAAGTCCTGCTTTGCCAACCCGTCCCCAAAATCGCTCCCCGCCGCCCCGCTTCGGCACCGCCGCCGGAGGAGGCAGGGCGCTGCCAGGGGACGATGCTCGAGGCATCGTGTGCGGGAGACGGGAGAGGAAACGGGCGGAAGAGATTTAAAGGGGGCCGAAGCGGAGCTGGGGGGGCAGGAGCAGGCTGCGGGGGCGGGAGCCACAGGTTGCACTCCCGGCGAGCTCTGGAGCAGCTTTATGTTCACAGGCGGGCGAAGATAAACCGGCGGAAGCATGTTGCTTTTATTACCTGAGAAAATTGAAGCAAGTCTGAATATATCAGAGAGACGAGAGGTGACCGGCTCATAGGGGGAAGCTTCATAAAATTCTTCTCCTAGAGTGGGAGGAAAGAAAGAGAAGGGAAGAAAAAGCAAATTAAAAGACCACAGGAAATAATCGCAGCCCCCACAGAGGCTTCGGCTCCCTCCCCGAGCTGGTCCGGGGACAGCTGATCCCAGGTCCCCGTCCCTCTCCATCCCCTCCCTCGCGGCCCCAGGCTGCTGCGGCCAGGATACCCGCGGCCCCCCCGCATGGGAATTTCCAATTCAGGAATTGAAAAATGATACAGGCTTTAAAACCATATCCTCCAAAAAAAAAAAAGAGAGGAAAAAAAAGAAAAAAAGCCCATTTCTGAGCAGCTCGGGTTTCATTCTTGCTGGCTGGGAGGTTTTCGAGCTTTCCTCCGCACGGCTGACTCAGTGCAAGCCGGGCTGGCAGCCCGCGAGGGCAGGTTCGTGCCGGCTCGCTGACGTCTGGATCCTTCCACTAACTCAGCTCGTTCGAGTCGGACTTGGCACGGGCTGCGCTCAAACTGGCTTCTAATGGTTTGGTGGATTTAGATTTAAAAGGTCAACGTTTTGTGGATGCAGCCGGAGAGCTCGGGCCAGCTGCAAGCTGAAAGTTTCAGGGTCTGTACTCAATCCTGGATTTTTCTTTTCTTTTTTGGTGTGAGGAAAGGCTCTGCTTAAAAGAGCACTGTAAAAATCACTTTCTGCCTCTGATGCACTTTGGAAAAACAGCACTATTTCCATGATCATTCCCGTGATGTGGAGGAACGTAGGCCTGGCTGGATGGCCTCGTCGTGTTAGCAGCAGAGCGTTCCCGCTACGACGGGATCTGCCCGCCGCGCTGCCCCGGGGTATCGGGCTGCCCCGGCCGAGGGGGCTCCGGCGCCCGCCGCCGCGTCCCCGGCGCGAGGAAGAGGAGCTGGGACAGCGGAGGAGCCTGCGCGCCGCAGCCCTGCAGCCCGCTACCCCGCTCTGGCCCACATTTGCTCTACCAAGATATTATTAGCCCAAGGCAGCAGCATTTATCCCTGGTAATTAAGGAGCCACTTGAAGCCTTGTGCTGGAAAACAAGCTCATTAAGAGGCGGGGAGCAGTGAGGGAGCGCTTGCTCCAGCCCCAGCTGCTCCTCAGCACCGTTCCCTGGAAATTTGGAGGTGCGGAGCATCAGCGGTCCCCAGGATGGGGGCCGGGCCTGGCCAGGGACCCCCCAGCTGGGCACGGGATTCGGCTGTCCCTAACAGCTTTAAAAATGGGGAGCAATGGAATTTCTAGGAGAAAAGGGAGGAGGGATCTCTGGAGCAGCCTCTCCTCCGCCCAGTGGCACTGCCGAGGCCACGGGATCTGCAGCCGGGGACATGGGGGCTCCCAGCCCGGCCCGCGGCAGCCCGTTCCCCAGGGCGTCGGGGGTCTCCAGCCCTGGCTGGGGCAGGAGATCTCGGAGGTGGGAATACCTGGCAGCACCAGATTTGCTCCGAGGTGCCGTTACCTGGGAGCAGCGGGCACGGCCGGGGGCACAGCCGGGCGCTGCCTGCCCGTGCCGGTCACGGGGAAGGAAATACGCTCCGGGCAGCTTGCAAAGTTCCCTTTCAAGCCAGCCCCATTTGCCTTGCCGGGTTTCCTAATGCTCTGATGACAAATAGCACCTTTATTAAAGTGCATTTAGGAAACACTGTAACCTCCCGGTATATTGCTTTGCCGATGCAATAAATAATTAAATACTAGCTGAACCCTGCTGCTGGCTAGGAAAATTACCGAGCATTAAAAGGGCAGTGGACTTTTCTTGAGCTAGCTGAGATGCAATTAACCTCCAGGAGCAGCACTGGAGTGAAAGCAGCCCTCCCTAATGGCAGGGACCGCCTGGCTCCCGCAGGCGAGGGGCTGGACAGAGGGCAGCCGGGGCGGCCGGCGCTCCGGATCGTTACTGCGGGGTAGGGCAGGCTACACCTCGGGCTCCTCGCAGCTCTTACGCTGTGAACCACAGCATCTCCCCCAAGCTTCTCCCTCTCCTTCAGACCAGGTAAATTCACTCCTCTTCCCACCACCTCCTCCTCCTCCTCTTCCTCCCAGTGTGGGTCCTGGAGTCCCCAGCAGGCAGTAAAGCTTCCCTCATTCATGTTTGCGGAGCCCTTTGAAATCGCTGAATGAAGGCTGCTAACGAGGGGCCAAGAGCAATTAAGCAGCGAGTCCTGCCCTGGGCTGGTTTTCCGGCTGGCTAGTCCGGGAGCTGACCCAGATTTGGGGGCGATTTCTGCGGGCCGCCCCGGGCAGTGCACCGTGCAGCTCCACGCCCGCCGCAGCCACCAGCAGACCCACCACAGCCTTCCCCCGCTTTAGTCCGAGCTGGCATGGGAGGTCGGGGACCCGCGTCCGCCGCGGAGCCGCCTCTGCCCTCGTGCTGGGGATGGAGGCTCCGCAGCGGAGCGGTGAAATGAACTGCGGCCCCGGCCGCTCGCTAAAGGAGCTGGCTTTAAGCCAGGGCCGTGGAAGAGCAGAGCAGCAGGCACTGTTAAGGGCCCAAATCGACGCTCGAAATGGAGCCAAGCTGCCAGCGCTCTTGGTGCCAGCGGCGGTCGCAGGCCTGGCCCAGCGACGCGCCTGCAGAGGGGCAGAGATGGACCCGCCGCCTCCCCGGCACCAGATGATCCTGCCTTCAACGAACCGACCAGCCCAGGGCTGGCAAAATCCAATTGCAATTACTCACACTGCTCCAGCCTCTGATTTACTCCTTCACCAGCCTGCAATCACTCCGTCCCACCCCTGCGTCAGGTTTCTGCAAGCCGAGGTCCCACCGAGCCGCCCCTGCCGTCCCCGGCCCACCAGCCCCAGCGGAGGAAGGGCCGGGACGGCCCCTGCAGCACCTAAGGCTCCCACGTCCCTTCCTGAGCTGCTGCAAAGAGCTCGGTACCGGATACGGGACCAGCAAAAGCACCAGGGCCCAGGSCCAGGGCTGGATGCCCTCGAAAGCACCCTCCTGCCCTCTTTCTCTGTTGATCTCAGAGCGCTTTAGTGTCTCTAAAACGGGAAGAGGGGAGAAGGGACTTGCCCAAAACCACAGGAAAAAGCCCCTTTTTCCTTTAGCATTAGTGACGCATGAGGACCTGGAGCAGCTGCCCTTGTTTCAAAGCAGCTGCAGAGATGTCCCCCCTCTTCCCAGCCTTTCCTTTCCCACCGGAGCGGGAAACAGCCTGCAAACATGGGAATGACACCCCTGCGACCTGCGGTCCCCGGGGAGCCGGCTCCCAGCCCGCAGCTGTGCACGCCGCTGGGATCAGCGCGCAGGACGCGGGCGCTGCACGGGGCAGGAGCACGGGGCAGCCCTCCGAGGCGAGCTGCACGCGAGCTCGCAGCCCGGCTGCAGGAGAGCTCGCCGCCAGCACCCCGCTCCGGGCCCTCGGTGCGGGGGCACGGCTCCCCCCAGGACAAGGCTGCCGGCCGCCTTCCCGTGGGACGTGCATGCAACGCGTGGGGCCGCCGGGCAGAGCCAGACCGCCCTGCCGCCGGCATCCTCCATGCCGCGGCCACCCCGCCGCAGCCCCGCGGACCGGCCGGCCGCGCCGCCCCGCGCCGTACCTTCGGTCAGCCCCAGGTGGATGCTCCAGTAGATCTGAAGGCACTGAAGCTCCTTCTTCATGCCCCGCTTGCAGCGGCAGTCGTAGAGCGGGCTCCCCTGCAGCACCTCGAGGGCCGCCTGGCACTCCTTGTTGGCCAGCATGGTGTTCCTGTCGCGGCCGGCCAGGCACTGCCGCAGCGTGCGGTAGCGGGAGCTGCAGCTGGGCTCGGCGGCGCACAGCTCGTTGGCCCGCGCGCAGTCCACGGGCGCCCGCCAGCCCGGCGGCTCCGGGCCGGGCAGCGAGGACGGGCCCGCCCGGCAGCGCAGCAGCTCATCTGCACCGGGGCAGGGGAAGGGGGACAAGGGCAGAGAGCGGTGAGGCAGGGCAGGGTGGACCCGTGCCCCGCGTCCAAGCAACCCGTCTCCTCCCGCCCCGGGGCCCCGTGTGCAGAATCACGGGCCGGACCATGCCTGCGGCTGAACACGCTGGCGAATCCCTCTGCCCCTCGCCTGCACCGCCGAGCGCACGTCGGAGCCACCCCAGGCTGCCCCGGCGGCCGAGAGCCTCCTCCCACCGCTCCCGGGGGCAGCGGCTCTTAACGGGGGCGGAAAGATGGCTAAATTCAGCTGGTGGCAAGAAAAAGCGAGCGATGCCGCAGGGCATCCCAGCTCCTCCGTCACCCGCGGGACGCCCGCCCGGGAGGACGCCTCGTGCCACCGCCGCCACCGCCGCCGCGATCCCCCACGGGGCAGAGGACGGTGCAGGGTTAACCGAGCGGCCCCGGCTCCCGGGGTCACGTGCTGACACGGGACTCTCCGCTTCTTATTAAAACCAAACGCGCAAATAAACAAGCCCAGCATGTTTCCAGCGCTGGTGCTTGGGGAGAAGAGCCTCCACACGTGACCTCTCACGACTCAAGGAAAAGAGGCGGCCAGCCCAAACTCCCCCTGCGCGCTGCTGCTTTGTTTTTATTTTGTATCTCCTCATTTTCAGGCCCACCACAGGATTTTTTAGGGCATCTGACTCACGCTTTTTCAGCCCTTGAGCTTGGCCAGGCTGCAGATTGGATGCAGCTCGGTACACACTCTTCCCCCAGGGTCTCTTCTTGCATGCCTCCAGGCCAGCCCCCCCTCGAGCTCGCCCCGCGCCCGCCCTGCACGGCCACCGCCTTCCCGCACCCTCTCCTCGCACCCCGCCCTGGCAGCCGCTCCATCCCTCCACTTCCCAGCAGGCACTCCCCGCACTCCCACTTTATCCTTTCAGCATTTTCCTTTGCTTTCCAAAACAGCTTCTCGCCAAGTCGGACTGCAGGCAGGGCCACTGCCCCGTCCCGTTCCCGGCGCAGGGGCAGGGATGGGCTGCGCGTGCCCCGCCGAGCCCCCCCATCCCTGGGAAGCCCCCAGAAGAGGGGTGCAGAGCAGGGGATCCCCGATGCTCTGCTCCCGCCGCCCCGGAGGGCGAGGGACGGGGATGGCGGCTCCCGCTTCTGCGCGCATCCCCGCGCCCTCCCGCCTGTGCAGGGGGCCAGGGCGAGCGGCTGCCCCCCGCCGCGCTGCCACCCGTGCTGCAAGAAGCGCTTCCCACGTCCATCCCCGTCCCCGTCCCCTCCGCCGCGCCATGCAAAGCGCCAGACCGGCAATGCCAGCCTGGCTGAGGCCTCCGGCACCGTCCCGCTTCCCCGCTGCGGCCACTCGGCTGGGTACGGCAGGGCGACAGTGACACCTAGAGGCATGTGACACCGGCCACCCCTGTCCCCTCCACCACGCCGGTGCCACCGGGGGCCGCTTCGCCCTGGCTACCTGCCTCCGTCCAGCACGGCCCGGCCCGGGGCTGGCACCGCCCGGCCGCCCCGGGGCCCCCGGAGACAGGCGGGAGCAGGCGAGCCCCGGGCCAGCCGCCCACCTGGCCGGGTGGGACACGCTGGGTGCGTGGGGGAGGCGAGGGGACGCTCTGCGGGCACCCGGCGTCAGCGACCTGGGTGCAGACACATCCACCGCTTGCGTCCAGGCCAGGGAGTAGATCCTGTCCCCCTGGTTTTCGGCCGATGCCCCCAAACAAACGTTGCATTCAGAGAGGTCTGAGGGTGTCCAGATAACCGGGACCAGGCGCAGAGCCCCTCCGCCCACGTTACATCCACTTTTGGCTCGCGAGCTCCCTGGCGAAGGCCCTTTCAGGATTATATTCCACACGGGAGGCAGCAGGATCCACGAAGGGTGCAGGCACGCTCCTCACAGCCTGGACGCCCAGGAGACACCGGTGCCCCAGGCTGGAAACGAAGCTCTTCACCAGGAGGTGGATTAAGTTTTGGGGTGGAAAGGAAGAGCGTCTCCATAGCTCCCCAGCATCCCACGTCTCCTCCATCCTCGTTGAGCCTGGCCACAGATCCCTTTGCGTGATAGTCCCAAGCTGGGCAGACCCAGATCTCAGCTCCAGTTTTGCCCTCTCCAGGTGATGCCGGGAAGCCTCTTTGCACACCCTTCCCAAACGGCACAAGGTGGCTGGAGCCTGCGGAGCAGCATCCTCGCGCAGGGCGCCGGCGTCCCCGCAGCACGGCAGGCGCTCGGGCCACGGCGGGACGCGCAACGGTAAATCCAGCCACCGGAGCCCAGCCGCAGCCCCGGCCTCCAGCGCCGGGCTTGGGCACGGCCGCCTCCGCCTTGCTTCCCGGGCTCGGTGTGGCGCAGGGCGGATCCTGCCCCTTCCCGCGGGTCGCAGCCCGCCCGGTCCCCCGAACGCAGGAGGGCACCCAGCCCCACGCAGGGGTCTTGCCGGGACCCTCCTCTTCTCTGGGCCACGGAGCCGGGCAACGCGCCCCAGGGCCCCTGCAGAGGTGCAGGGCGGGGAGTTTGGACGGGGGGGGCAAGCTGAGATGTTTTTCCTCTACCCGAAGAAATTGCCTCGCAGACGCACACTCCCTGAACTCCTATCAATAAAACATCTGCAGAGAATTTAAACCTAATCCCCAGCAGTCTCCGGGGTGTCAAGCACAGCCAGGATTTGCAGACAGATGCACAAGCCGCCGAGAATCCGCCAGCGAACAACGCGACGGCCTGCTTTCCTCTCGCTCCCGCGGCTCCCCGCAGCAGCGCCAGGCTCTGTCGCCTCTTCTCTTTGCTAGCGCTAATATACGTTTCCTTCTGCTGGTCATGCCAGAGACCTCTGGACACTGGCAGCTTTAGCGGTAAATATTTATCCTCACAACTCGCCTCAAAAGCATTGCTCAGGCACATGCAGCCTCCCAGCCTTGCCTCTGCGGTAGCGGTTGCTTTATCCCAACCAAAAGGGCTTTTCTGGCTCCTCGGGAAGAAGAGCCCGGGTTGGGAGAGCTGGGCTTCCTCAGCGGCCGCGCAAGGGGGGCCTGGCTCAGGAGGCCCCGGGACGACGTCCTCGGGGACCCCATCCCCCAAGCCCAGGCGAGGGGTGAGCGTTCCCGGCAGCGACGGCTCAGCGCTTAGCAGCTGCTCTCGCTGTGCTCGGACGCCGCACACCCATCCGGGCAGCCCCGGAGGCACAGAGCAAAGCAGCGCCGGAGGCTCTTGCTTTAATGCGCCCTCCTCCACCAGGGCGAACGGGCCGCGGTTCGGCTTCCCGGGGTGGAGCATCCTGCCGGTCCCTGTCCTCGCAGCCTAGCTCAGAAGTCCAGCAGCGAGGCAGACACGTCAGCGAGGCAGGGCTGGCGGTTCCCCGGCACGCTCGGCTGCTGCGGGTCGGGCACAAGGACGATGGCCCGAGGAGGGGCTCAGCGCCCGGGGGCAGGCCCGCGCCCCACGGAGCTGCTGGCGAGGGAGCCTTGCCTGCGCCGGAGGCTGCTCGTCCCTTGGAGACTGCCGTGCTGCCCAGCGGGATGCCGAAACCCACCCCGTGCACCAGCCCGCCCGGGAACAGCCGCCCCGCTGCCTGCCTCCCCCGTGACAGTCCCTCCCCTTGCAAGCGAGCTTAAAGCGCAGGCAGGATTGTGCTCGGGAGCACTGGAGAGGAAGAGCATTTCATCACCCCCCTCACCCAGGGACCGGCTGAGCATGCTGTGCACGGCGGGGTCCCTTGCCGGCCCCCACCCCGGCCCTGCCAACGCAGACCCCGCACCGCTCGACGCCCCCGGGGAGGTTTGCTCTCCCAACCTCCGGGTCTCCCCAGCCGAGCCTGTCCCTTCCCTCCCGTCCTCGCAGCCCGGGCTGCGCGCCGAGGCGAGCTCGGCGGAGTTTCTCCCGGGCACTCGCTGCTGCAGTGTGCACCGGCTCGCACGCTCGCACACATGCACACACACACACACGCACACGAGAGCTGGCGAGACGCGGGCGCTGCTGTAACCGCGCCTGGAACATGCCATGGCACATGACCGAGGCAGAGTCATACGTGTCCCGAGGAGCGCTGCCTGCCTTGCAGGAGGAAAACAGGGACCTTCCTCCTTCGCTTGCTCTTCACCCCAGATCCACCACAGTCTCTGACTTCTCCCCTTCCCCCCGTTTCTGCCGCACCTTCCCCGTCTCTGTAGGAGGCTGCCCTAGAAATGCTCAGCTTTCTTCCCGGCAGAGACATGCTCCTAAATAACTCACACATGATCTCGAGCAACATGCACTGGAATTGCAACAGAGGGGACAGCAATTCCCTGCACACACACACGCAATTAGCTCAACTTTCTGAACCGATTCTCCACGCCGAGCTCAAAGCCGCGAGCAGGAGCGGGGGAGCCGGGAGCCACAGCAGCCGCGGACGGAGGGCGCTGGGAGTCGGGGGGAGCGAACCAGGGGTGACGGCCTCCGAAACGCACACCCACGCAGGCGGACACGGAGAGGGGGATCAAAGACACGCAGGGCTTTCCTGCCACAGGATGGAGGCTGATCCTCGCGTGCACCCTTGGACAGCAGTCTGGCCCGGCAGAGCAGTCGCCCCGGCACGCCGCCGTCCCCGCCACCGGCCTGCCCGTGCGGTGCCATGGGGGGGCTTCCCGGGGGGGCGGCTGGGGTTTTTCCCCTCGTCTTAAGTTTGATAAAGGAAAGGTAAATAAAGTTGCCCCTAGTTAAAATCCTGATTGACGTTCTCTCGCCTTATCCCTCTCCCGATCCAGAAGGAGAGCCCGGCTGCCCGGAGCACAACAGCCGCCTCGGAGGAGCGCGGCTCGCTCTCTCCAGCCCGCACAGCCCCGTCGCCGCACGGGCACGGGGAAGGACGTGTCCCCTCTCCTCCGTCCCCGTCCTCTGCCGCGGGGCGACCACCGCCGCCTGCCCCCGCCAGCCCGGCCGGGACCGCGGGCACCCCCGCCCGGGCCACTCACCTACAAAGAGGACGATGCAGAAGGCGTTTGCCAAGATCATGTTAGTAAATCCAAGAGTTCCTCCACGTGCGTAAAAACCAAAAAGATAAAAGGCGTGGCGGGGGGGTGGGGGGAGGGGGTGGAAAAAAGCCCCCCCCAAAAACCCAGGGCCGCCAGGTAGATCCCAAATCCGGGCGAGGACGCCGGCGGTCGGCGGCGCGCTGCGGAAGAGAGAGGTGTGTGCGCTCCGCCCGGCGCGGAGCCGCGGCCGTCAGCCGCTGCGCCGGGCACCGCGCCCCGCCGCCTGCC
>PTFA01000091.1:2117298-2133095 GCA_003342895.1 Casuarius casuarius
GATGCATCCCTCCCTCCCATCCCTGGATGCACAGGAGATGCATCCCTCCCTCTCCTCCCCTGGTGCACAGGAGATGCATCCCTCCCTCTCCTCCCCGTGCAGCAGTGCAAGGAGAGGGCGGAGGGCTGCAGCAGGCTTTTAGGAGCTTAGGCAGTGCGATCGAGGGGGGACAGGTAATGGGGGGAAAATCGCAGCAGCAGGTGAAAAGGGCAATTAGAGGAGCTGAAATCACAGTGAGCCCCCAGCCGTCACCGCATATTTTAAACGCCCGGCGCGGCGCAGCTCCGCCGTGATGCCCGCAGCAGAAAAGGCGAAATTGCTCCATTACGAGCGATGTGGCTGTGGCAAATGGGAGGCAGGGGAAATAAGTGGCTGATTTGCTAAGCAGCTCTTTCAGCTCCTGTCTGCTCGGAGCGGCGAGGGGGCTCAGCGGCAGCCCGGCGCGCCCGGCCGGCGGCGAGGCCGGGGCACGGCAGCAACGCGGCTCCCAGGCTCGCAGGGGCATCGCCGGAGCGGTTTGCGGGTGCCGCCTTCATCGTCTTCTCTCCTCTCTGCCCCTCCACGCCGTTTCCCAATAGCCGAGGGCTCTGCCTCTGGGTCGGTGGTTCAAGGCTGCCGCGGTCCCACCGGGCTGACGCGGCCCCGTCCCGGTGCTGCCCGGGGAGGAGGCGAACCCGAGCCGGGACTTCGCCGCGCCGGAGCGAGGGCTCAGCGCAGCGCAGCGGCGGTGGCGGGGGGATGCTTTAATTAGGATGGGAAGCAGGCTGCTTCGCTTCGCACAGCTGCCGTCACCCTGGGCGGAAGCTGCGGGGTTTGGAGGGCCGGGGAGAAGGGCCGGCGCTGCTGCAGGTGCTTTGCGAGGGCTCTGCCTCCCCTCGAGGCCGCCGGTCCCTCGTCTCCTGCGGAAACGGGGCTGCACGCGCTCCCGCGCGTCTGGCAGCCTCCCGCCTCCCCCCAGCGCCGCGGGGCTCGGCGGCAGATTCTGCCGCGTTCGACAGGGTGTTAAGCTGGCAGATCAGCTGAGGCCCCACGAGTCTGATAAAGCCGGCTGCAGGGCAGGGGAGAGAGCTCGGAGCAGCGTCTCGGCTGTGGGAAAGGCTCCGGCGGAAGCGCAACCGCGTTATCAGCCATCAGAGAAGACACAGCGGCGGCTCCCCGGGAGGGCCGGGCGGATAAGCCGTACTTTGCACAGACGCATCCTCCCGTCTCCCCAGGACTGCTCCCGCTGCCTCTCCCCGCTCCGTCCTCCTCCCCCGAGCCGCTGCGGCAGAGGCAGGGCCGGGGAGGCGAGCGGAGCGGCTGCTGCCAGCACCCGCTGACGCCTTCTCTCCTCCTTTGCTTTGCGCGGCGGCGAACACCCCCCTTAGCCCTTTGCAGGCCTCGTGGAGATGTCTGAAGCTATTTCCTGCTCTGCTGTCGTGATGTGCCCCTCGGGTCCCTGGCAATATCCCCAAGTCCCTTGATTATTTTTATTGTCTCTAACTTCCACTCGGAGCCCTGCTTGCTGTGTCAGCAGCGGTATTTATAGCATCCCTCGTCTCCCGCAGACGGGCGGCGGGAGCATCCTTCCCCGCCCGGGCGCTACCTGCCACTCCAGGCTCTTCCACGCTGGGCCGGGCGCTTCCAGTTGAAGCCACTTTTCCTCGGAAAAGAGGTTCTGCTGTCGCCCCGCGGAGCAGGGACGTGGCGGGCCGGGCCGGGGCTGCAAGGCAGCGACCCGCAGCAGCGGCCTCAGCCAGCTGCTTCGCCCTCCCCGGCTGTGATTTACCGCCTTCATTTGCCTTGGCATTGGGAGCCGAGCTTAATTACAGATATTTTTATGTGCATTAATAACATGCAGCTCTGCAAGCTAAGGCGGCGGGGCGAGGGGAGCAAGGACCGCTGCTCCGGGCAGAGCTGCTGTCGCTGAATCCCTGGTTCCTCTGAGAAGCGTCGAGGAGGATAAAAGGGTGCAAAGAACAACGACGGTATCCAAATAATCAAAAACCTCGCCGAGAAGCAGATCCTGCCGACTCAAAGCGAGTCTCCCTTGGGAAAGCCGCTTCAAGCACCATCGAAAAAAGATGCCTGTCTTTTCTAGGAAAGCCCCTACCTCAGTGGCTCTCTGCAAAGGAGAGCGTTCATCTTTTATTTATAGGCCAAATAATCATAACAAAACACTAATAAGCTGCGAAGGCAGGGAAAGGCAGCCGCCCCCAGCTGAGCGTCGCCGGCGTGCGTTTCGTGAGCCCGCGGGAAACACCGAGATGTGCCGGGTCTCGGAGGGTTTCCCTTCGGTTTTGAGCCGGGTCTCGGAGCGTTTCCCTTCGGCTTGGCTGCAGCAGACGGGTTGCTCCCCACCGCAGGCAAACGGCGAGGCGCTGAGCAAGCTGCAGGGAGAGGATTTTGCAGGGGAGAAACCAGCGCAGTGAAGCGCCGATGCCCCCTCGCTCCTTGGAGCCTCCCGCGATGGCATTTTGGCGCTGGCACCCTGCGCCGAGCGCCGAAGACGGCGCTGGGTTTCGTTAGGAAAGCCAGAGATGGCCTAATTGAGCTTCCCAAGGCTGCCGCAGACACAAATTGGATGCGCCCGGCTCCGAAAACAGGCTGTTCCCTGGCTCCTCGTGTGCGTAGTGCATCTTCATTTAGCCAGCCGCCTCCGCCAATTAGCTCGGGGCCTCTCGTTAGGGCCCTGGCACTGATGAGCCTGCCGAGGCTCCCCAGGGCTGGAGGGACCGAAACAGGCTGGGAGCCAAGTCGGCAGGTCCCCGTGCCCCCCCGCGCCCCAGGGCAGGGCAGGAGCAGCCCCCGCGGGCGCGCGGGCTGCGGAGCGAAGCCGCTGGAAACGCGGCTGCAGCTGACTTGCTCTGGGTAATAGCTCCTGATTATTTCCCTGCAGCATGCTGAGGCTGCAGAGTAATCGAATTAGGCAAATATTATGGGGAAGAAAATGGGCAGATAAGTAGCTTAAAGTGATCGAAATGACCTGAAGGTGGCCATGCAAATGGTCTGTATAATATCCTGTAATAACCCTGCCCGGGCAGCTCCGAGGCGGCTGGTTCCAGGAACGGGGCCTGACGGGGCTCGCTCGCAGCCGCAGGGCAGGCGGCAGCGGGGCCGAGCCTGGGGGGCTTCCCGGGGGTCCCCGCGCCGGCTCAGCCTCAGCCCCGGCCGCCCCCGCAGCCCTCGCCGCCGCCCGCTGCACCAAGCCCCCCGGCGCGCTCACCGGGGCTCGTCCCCATCCCCAAAAACGCCGGGCGAATCTCCGGGACGGCGAGCATCACGCGGGGCAGGAGGGACCGGCAGCGGCCGGCGCGGAGCTGCAGAGCCGTCTGCCCCCGTCCCCCGCCGCCCCGCGGCCTGTGCCTCCGCGCAGGCTGGGAAGCCGGGAAGAGTGAAAGATGATAAAAATAGCATCGGAGCAGCATCTCCCGGCATCGGAGCATGAAAGAGGACTGAGCCGTCAATCCAGCTGCCGCTGCCCAGGGAGGCCGGCGCCGGCAGCGCGCGAGCCGGGGGAGAAAGCCACTGGCCACGGGAGCTGCACGCCGGCACAAAGGCTGCTTTCCCCCCTTTATCGAATTCATCGAGGGAGATCAAGACAAGACTCCCTTCATCACTCAATTTGAGAGAGGAGCAAGAATAGTTCTGGCTGGAAACCTGCGTGTGACAAAGTCTCCTGTCACTCGTCCGCAGCGAATGCAGCAGATAACAAGATGCTTCCTCCGGTGCCAGCCCTCGCCACGATCAATTAAACCGACAGCGTCTGCCAGGCCGTGTTTCTGGGTACAACCGGAGCACCTGGGAGCCGAGCGAGGGCCCGGCGCCCTGAGTGCGGCCAACCTCGGGCACCAGCCGGGGAGGGAAAGGGCGCAAAGGCGCCCTGGCGACGTCCTGACATCATTAAATGCCTGGCTGCATTCGGAGATTGCTTTCCAGCTCGCCATTCGGCACTGATGCCTCGAAATCAGCCCCAGCCTGGACGCCGGCTCCGGCCGGGAGCCGCAGCCCCTGCGTCCAGCTGCAGGAACAGCTGTGCAGCCGCCCGCCGGCCCGGCGCTCCCGGCGCTTGCTCTGCCGCGTGCCGGCTGAACAGACCCCTTCCGCCCCGGGAAGACCCCGGGATCTGCCGTTCGTGTCCGTGCCGCGCCGAGCGCGAGGAAGCCCTGATCTTTGGCCCAGGTTTTCGTGCACAAGAGTCATGGTCATTAACCCAGAACAGCTTTGCGAAACGGAATCAGTTTGTGCAACGGCGTTTATTTCCCTTCAGAGGAAACAGAACAAGATATAAACCGAAAAACAAACCACCGCAGACTGCGTGCCCCAATAGAAAAGGCATAAATGATATATAATCCGTGGTGCTTGGGGAAGCGGCTCATGAAAGAGATTGACTTTGACAGCCTAATAAATGTCAGCTTCTGACGGGCCCCGGCTCCGAGATGAATCCTCCAAACTTTAATTGGAGACATGATGCTCCGTTTACCCAGAACAGAAAATCCCACCTCCCCGCCTCGGATTTCGCCATTGATAAAATCATGTTTTTATGCCTCTAACTGATCGCAGTGCCGCCCTTCCCCTCGGCGCGCGGGGACGCGGTGTGTGGCTGCAAGGGGCCGTGCGCGCGGGCAGGGGACGGCAAGGGCCGGGGTCCCCGGCACGGCCCTGGGAGCTTCTTCCCAAAATTATGTCCTCTTTGGAATTGTTGCCTAAGATCTTTGCTTTCCTTGGATGTTTGCACGCTTGCTGGTGCCCGCGCAGCGCCGGCGGAGAGGGATGCTCCGGAGTCCCGCCGACATCGGGGGAAACAGCCAGCACTGCCGCGGGCTAATGGTCCGTGTTTTGTTTACACTTTCCACTTTCGCATCTAATAGCTGCTCCCGGCTCGCTGTCATTCCTCTCTCCTTGCTGCTCCCGCCAGCAATTACCGCCCGCGTTTGCATTCGGTGACGAGGCCGGGGCCGGCGTTTTGCAGGTGTCACACGATCGGCGCCTTAGCGGGAGCGCTGCTGCCAGCGCCGGAGGAGCGCGGGGCAGGGGGGAGAGGGTGGGGGCCAGGGCCGTGCCATGCACGAGCCCGCGACGCTGCAGCGGCTGGTGCACGGAGCAGGGCTCGGGGTGGGGGGTATTGGAGGAGCGGAGGGGAGGAACGTGGAAATTAGCCTCCCTCGCCAGCAGGGCCCTGCTGGTTATTAACGATTTGCTTTTAATTAGGCTCTTCTGCCCGCTGTGAGCCGTCCTCTGGCGTCTCGGGCACCAAGGGGCCCCGAGCGCGGCCGGCGGCGGGGGCGGCCGCAGCCTCGCAGCAGAGCTCGGGAGTCACCGCGCTGCTGGCAGCCGGCAGCAGCCCTTCCCCGAGCCGGGCGCGAAACCCCTCCGCCAGCGAGCGCGCAGAGAGCCCCCGGCTGCTCGAGGCCATTAACGAACCCGGAGCGCTTTCGCGAAGCCCCCGCGCTCCCGCAAAGCCCTGGCCCGGCTCCAGCCTCCGTAATTGCACTCTGCCTCCTCCGATCTCCCCTGCCTTTGCAATCAGGATGGAGAGGAGCATTAGCGTGCTGCTCGGCGTCGGCTCCTGGCCCCGGCCCCTCTTCCCCCGCGGCAGGCTGCTCTCGGGGCGGGTCGCGTGTCCTTGCAGGGGACCCAGGCAGCCGGGGCCTTCGCGCACCCCATCCTCATCCCCAGAGCCGGGTGTCCCTGCACGGCCGGCCGAGAAACGGGCTGCCCGGAGCCGGGAAAGCCTCCTGCCAGAGGGAGGGAGCTTTGGCAGGGCAGGGGCAGCCCCGAGGGGCCGGGGCGCGGAGGGAGGGAGCTGAGGGAGGCCTTCGTCCCCCCGCCGCCGCCCTCATCAGCATGCGCCGGGGCTCGGCGGCGGAGCAGCGCCCGTCGGTGACAGGTTTATGCAAGATGAGTTATATAAGCCGTGCGGAACCGGAGTCAGCAGTAATGAGACGCTTGTGAAATCTTGCACCGATCTGTGTCAGTGCCCTAATCGCAGGCGACAGCTGGGCTCTGCGGCTGGTTGGAGATGATAATATTAATGTCAGGAAGCATCAAGCGGAGGATGCGCCTTTCAAAGGGGGGATTACACTCCTCGCGGAAGAAAAGGAAACAGCCCTAATCTTTGCTGCTGGATCCCGGGTGCCGGCGGGAGCCCCGGGAAGCGGCTCGGAGCGACCCGGGCTGTTTGCCCTTCGCGTGCAGGCGGCGATGTACGTGCACGCACGTGCGAGCGCAGGGCCAGCGCGTGCACAGGCACTCTGCGGCACGAACGCTGCCGCGCGCACGCGGCGGTGAATTCACAGCCGCATCCTGCTGCTCCTCTTATCCCGGTCTCCGCATCCCACACCGCCGCCCGGCCCTTGCCCCTGCCCCGGGCCGGGGGACGCGGCGCGGTGGCACATTCGCCGTCCCCCGGCGGCACCAAGCGAGGCCCGTGGGAAACTCGGGCTGAGAAGAAAGCCCAGGTGCAGGAGCGAAGCTCCCTTTGTAATTCAAGCTGCTTTTCCCTGTCTCCGGGTGCTGCTGCCAATCCTGAATTTATTAGCATGCAATCTGCTCTCATCTGGGATGCTGGTGAAAGGGGAGCTGACAGGCGAGCGCAAACAAACAAACAAACTACAAAAGCCCAGGGCCTGGGATGCTGCGGATGCTGACGGATGCACGGCACCAGGGCGCGGGGGGAGCGGGGCACCGGCAGCGCAGGTTCGGGGGGAGCAGCCCTCGAGGAGCACATTTTTCTTAGTTATTCATTGTAAGAAATCTTCGCTCCGTGGCTCGCAAGCCTCAAAAAGCCTGGCGATGCTTTCCTGGCCAGCCAAGCCGTTCTCTTATCCCAGAACTCCTTCCGCTCATGAAAAGACGGCTGCGAACCCTGGAGTCATTAATATGTATCTCCCCGCTGTAGGTACCGCGGATCAGAGCCGCGTTCGGGCGAGCTGCTCTCGGCAGCGGCGGCCTCGTCTCGGCTGTGAGAGCCGCCCCCCAGCCGGGCCCGGGAGCCGGGCGGGTGCCGAAGCCGCGGGCAGCGCGAGGAGCCGGGCGCGAGGTGCTGTGGTTGAGCCGCCTGTTGCAATAGCTCCGTTTCGCTGTGCGTGACTTAAGCGTGTGTCGTGATTTCGGTGTGTTGCTGTATCACTCTGCTGCATCAAAACCCCGTGTAACATCAAATACCTCCGAAGCAATCTTTAATATTAAAGATTACAGTGTCCATGTGCGGGATATCCAAAAGGAGCTGGTCGGAGAGCATCGGACTCTGCCACCTCGCAGCTCTGTTGCCTCGAGGCTGTTGCACGGACTCGGCCTCTCCCGAAACCCGGCGCAGGCTCTCTCCCAGCCGTTCGCTGCCGTCTAGCAGAGATGGATGTCGCGCTCCCCGCCGGCTCCTGCAGCTCCCCCGGCCTCTTCCTGCGGCGCTGGCGGGAACTTCGTGTCCCCAAGCCCTGGAGCCCCGGTGGCGCCTGGATGAAACGGCTCCAAGAATGGGCCAAGGGGCCCGTTCGCCCCCCGTCCTGCCCCCCGCGTCCGCCCCGCTGCGGCAGCCCGTCCCCGCGGTTCACCTTCAGCAGCCAGAGGGGAGGAGAGGCGGATTTACGGCGGGCAGGCCAGCTGCCGGGGAAAGGACTCCGCCGCTGCAATCTTTTAAACAGCTGTAGCAGCTTCTGCTATCTTTTAATGCACCAATATTTCTTCGAGATTGTGCTCAGTTGCTTCTCGCCCCATTATCACTCAAATGTATATTTTATGTGGCTGCAACAAAGACAGGTCATTCGCGCGGCGCACGGAGGCAGAGCGGCTCGGCGAGCCGGGGAGGCGGCGCGCGCTCCCGCCGGGATGCTCCGTCCTGCCCGGGGTCCCGGCCGGAGCGGGACACGCCTGGGGCCGGGGGCCAGGGGGTGCCTGCCCCGAGCGCGGGGCTGGTGCAGGCAGGAGCTGGCGCGTGCTGGGTGATGGCAGGAGCGCAGGCAGCCGCGGCCACGGGTGTTAATTAAAATTAACCGTTTCCAGCAGCCCCCGGACACGATTATGCAGTCAGCAGGCACCGACACCGCCGCGGCCCTTCCCGGGCCCCTCGGACGCGGGCCCGCTCGCCCCCGTCCTCTCCGCGAGGCGCCGGGCGGCACGGAGCGCTCGCACCCCGTGCTGGGAAGCATCACGCAATCACAGCGCTCGTGTCAAGCCAACCCCTCATTAAGCGCCGTGCCCCCGCTCGAGTAATTACTCCTATTTATAACCGAGCGGTTGCAGCCTGCCCTCGATAAACCCCCGGCTGCTCCCCCTCCCGCGCTGGTGTCACTGGCACCGAGAGCAGCAGCTATTTTTACCCCTCTGCCCTGGAGATGCATCTCCGCCGACTCCAGCCGTGGGATTTGGAGAAGCTCCGCCGTTCCTGCCGCCGCCTCCCCGGGCTCCGCGGGGGCTGGAGCGACGCGGCCCGTGCAGCGGCTGGAGCCGAGGCCGGACAAACCCGAATGAGCAAAGCCTTAGGGTGGCCCTGCGTCCACGGGCGGCCCCGTTCCTGCAAATCCATCTCTTTTCCTTCGGACTGGCTCCCCGCTGCCCTCGCCGGGGCTGGGGGGGGCAGCGCCGTCCCGGGGCCGGCCGAGCCGAGCGGAGACTCGGCGCGCACCGGATAACCCGCGGCACCGGTAAAAATAGACACCGCTCTTCATTTTCACACCAGCAATTTCGGATGCAACTGCTGCTTTTCAAAGAGGAAACGTTGCTCTGAACTCGGCATTAACACCTATCAGCGTAATTTCGCACGGCGAGTTAGGGAGGCGGAGCAGCACTTCGCGTGCTCCCTGGCTTCGCAGCAGCCCGTGCCCAAGTGCTCGCAGATGCTCCCGGCGCTCCCGGCCCTTCCCTGGGAGCCGGGCGCAGGTTCGGCAGCGCCGTCTCGGCTCACGGCTCGGCTGCGTTTTTTCCCAGCGGATTTTGCCTCCGGCCTCTCCGGCGCCGCGTGCACCCGCCCGGCCCCGGTCCCGGCGCTGCCGGCGGGGCGCGGAGCGGCGCATTAATCATTCCCACGGCATGCGGAGCCATCTGGATGGCGTTGGCCCTTCTGCCACACCGCAGAGGATTGTTAACACAAAGCATATGCTTTGTTTGAAATTAATAATAATTTTAGGCTCTCACCAGCTGCTGGTAATTGGCTCCCCTTTCGCGGAGATAACTGAGAGCAGCGGGGTGGAAACGCAGCCGCTTGCCCGCTCCCCCGCCGAGGAGGCGCGCGCGGCCCGGGGGGGCGGCCGGGCTGCGGGGGCCGGGGCGACACGGGCAGGCGGAGGGGGCTGCGACGAGGGGCCGCGCGGGGCCGGCGCAGGCAGCGGTTCCCGACGCGGCCGGTACCCGTAACGCCCCGAGCGGTGCCGCCCGGCACGCCGGCTCCCGGCCGGCAGGCAGCGGAAGCGGACCGGACCGGGAACGGTTTCCGCAGCCTCGTTCGCTGCCTAATTACTGCCGTCAGCAGCAGATTAACACCCAGGGTATATTTTTACATTTTCTCGCTTAAGCATCAGTCTGGGCAGGTGGGTGTTGGGAGGCTGGTGGAGATATTTATATTGCAGTCCTGACACAATCTGCATGCGGAGGATCTCTGTAAAATATACACGGTATTATTTTTGTTCAAACAGTGCATATTAAGGCAACGGGAACATACTAAACATATCCGCTGCAGCAGAGACATACAGCAGCTAAGGGCTTTTAAAAAACTCCGGGTTTGAGCTAGGCTTCTCCGCGCAGCACATCCCGTGACCGCTTTCCGCTCGCGGGGAGGAGGCACGGGGCCGGCAGCAGGACGCGGGAGCCGGGGCCGGCCCCTCTCGCTGGCTCTGCGGAGGCTGCGGCGTGCAGAGCCCGTGCCAGGCAAGCAAAGGAGATGCAAAGTTGCCGGGAGGGCCGCAGGGACCGATCCCGCGCGGGCAGGGATGGCGAGCTAATGAGCCCCTTCCCTCCTTTATGCGTCCGCGAAGCCCCGTTTCTCGGCGCCGGAGCCCTTCGTGCTGCCGGGATGGGCTGAGCGCGGAGCATCCCGAGAGGGGTAATTTTTCCAGCAGCTCTGCGCGTTGGAGACGGTTTCGCCGGCGTTAGTATAAATCAGCGCCGGCAGCGCGCTCCTGCTCCCTCATTAGCCCCGCGCTCGGCGGAGGAGCCCCGGGAGGCCGCAGCCGGCTCCGGCGCCTCCAGCTCACGGGGCCCCAGGATGCGGGAAGCCCCCGGTCCCGGCACAGCGGAGAGGCTGGGGCCGTTTTGGGGACAGAGAGACCTGCCCGGGGGCTTGTCCTCCCCGCCCAGCCCGTCCCCGGGGGCAAGGACCCAGAGGGATAAAACAAGCATTTTTTATTTTGGCCCAGATTAGGATTTTCCCCAAAGGAAAAGCAGCAGGAATGGGCAGGACTAATGCAGTCGGGAGGGATTTGGCCAGCCCGGGGCTGTTCCCATGGGCTGCTCCCGGGCGGCTCCATCCGGGCACGGGCTATAGACCTCCCTGCAACCACCCCATGGGCCCAGTTATCCCCCTGGCCCTGGCGTCCCTCCGCAGCCGCTGCCTCCACCCTTAACGCAGGCAGGGATCGCACCCCCCCCAGCCGGCACTGGGGTCCAGGTGACACCTTTGATGGGATTCCCATAGTGAAAGTGTAGATCCATGTGTGCCGGAGGGCACCGGTCACACTGCGGCCGTGTTTCCCGTGTTTCTGCCCCAAAACCGCCCCGGATCGATAGCGGTCGGCCTGCGGGGGCCCATCGCTCCTCCCCAGGGCCCCGCCGTGGCCGGAGAGGCCGCGGGATCAATGCGGAGTGAAGGAAATACGGCTGAGGACACAGCGCTTTACAGCTTCCTTCCCCGAGAAGGGCGAGTGCTTATGGCCTTCTGGTAATTGCCAATTAATCCTGCCGAAGCCACTCGAAGCCGGGGGCAGGAAACCTCAGGAAAAAGCTGGGGAGCAGCCGGGGGGGGCAGCTGGGGGGGGAGAGCGGAGGTTTTGCAAGGCCGGCGTCGCAGGGCAGGGCTGGGCGAGGAGCCGGCCGTGGCTTCGCTCTGCCCTGCCAGCCGCCGGCATCGCCCCCTCCCAGCTCCGCTTCCCACGACTTCCCATCGTCTCCTTTTCTTCCCCATCCTCATCCCGACCCAGAGCTCCAGAAACAAGACAGGCGCAGACGATCCAGACCCTCCCAATTAGGCAATTTTTCTGAATGAAGGGCCCCGCTCCGCCCCGCGCGGGGAAGGTGATCGGCATAAATCCCAGGGCTGATTAGGAGCTCGTCATTTAGCACCTATCATGCCTCCCTCGTAATGGCATTAGGGCCTCCTTGGCGAGACGCTAATGCAGTTTGCAGCTGCACCGTGGCGCCTGGGATTCGGCCGCCGAGCGGGGAGCGCGCTGCGAAACGAGCGCATCCCTAATCCGAGGAGACAGTAATGAGGAAAGGAGCTGCCTCGGCAAGGCGGCGGGCTGCAGCGGCGGACCCCGGCCGAGCCTGGTGCCCGCAGCGCGGCCCCGAGGAGCGGCTGCTCCCGGCCGCGGGCTCCCCACCGACGCTCCCCCAGGGCCTCGGCTCGGCCGTCGCGCTCCTTCCCTGTTCCTCCAGCCGGCCCCGCGCTGGGAGACGTCCTCACCCCCTTTTCCTCGCTCTGCTCCTCCAAACCTTGCTGGTCCGGCCGTGCTCCCGGCATCCTCCGGGCTTTCCCCCCCGGTCCGTGCCCTCCGGTCCCCCCTGCCCTTCCCCGCCACGAAGAGCGAGAGGGATGGAGGATGCGACCCCGAAAGCTTTGGACGAGTCTCTGTTTTGATTAGGCTGAGCTCCTAAATGATTTATAATCAGCATCAGACAATGATGACAATAACTCCCTAATCAGATTAAAGCGCTCTGCTCCATCTGGGGCTCTGCGCTGCAATCTCCTCCACCCCTGCTCGCCGTCGGTTCTGCTTTCCCAGCTCCCGCTCTGCCCCGCTGAGCCCCGGCAAAGGGGTTTTCCAGCCCGGACGCTGCAGCGGGACGTGACCGGGACGGGGACCGATGCTCCGGCAGCTCAACGGAGCTGGGAAGCGCCTGGCCCGGGACAGGCAGGGCACAGCATCCCTGGCTGCAGCCGCAGCTGTGCACGTCCCCTTTTCCACCCCAAAAACTGGGCAGAGGTGGAGAGCGGTGGAGGCGGCTGGGAGGAGAGAGCGGCTCGCGCGCGCTGCCAGCCGGGATTGCACCAGGGAGCAGCAGCCAGGCCGGAGGACGGTGCACAGAGAGCTGTGTTAACACTGATTAATAATAAATAACCACCGTAATGAGTACTAATTAATAATTGCACATCCGTAGGCAATTGATTACTGGTGAAGGGGATGATGCCGTGAGGAGTCCCTGCTGCTCCGGCCAGCCAAGCCTGCCTTCCCACCGGCCAGCCCCAAAATCGGACCGGGAAAAGGCTGGGGGAGCCGCAGCTAAAGAGCAATTCCCCCAGATGCGCCCTGCTGCGTCCTCTGCCCCTGCTCGGCTCGTCGCCGGCCGGCAGCAGCGCCGGGGCGGCCCGCGGACCAGCGCACCGCGAGCCCGGGGCACAACCGCCCCTTCCCAGCCGGCAAGCCTGCACCGCTCCGATATCGCAGCAACAGGCTGCTCGGAGATGCTGCCAGCACAGTTAGCCCCATCCCCGGGGAGCTAGATGACAGCTGGATAAATAAGCTGCTTAGAGCCGGGGATTGAGCTCTGCAGTGCTTCGCCCTCTCCCTCACTCCGACTTTCACTCCGTGTGTAAGCAGCCGCCCGGTGCCGGTGCCAGGGTGGCTGTGCCGGCGATCACCGGTCTGCTTTCGCGCCCACGGAGCTCCGAGGTCGCAGCTGAGCCCCCGAGCGCTGCCCTGCAGGACGCCCAGAGCCGCCCGGGGGGACCGGGCTGGGGAAGCAGGTCCTGCTCGCTCCATCTGCATCCCTTCCCGCTGCATCGCACGCCAGCCCCGCGGTGCAGGAAGAGCAGCAGCTCACCGATGCCCTGGGAATCTGCTGCCTCCGGCGCCGGGGTCACGTTAGGGAGTGGGAGCGAGGTCCCCCCGCGCCGCGCCGGGCGCTACCTGCGCGGGAGGCTGCGGCTGCTGGGGGTCTGTTTCCCAGCCCCGGCAATTCCACCTGTGATAGATAGATTGATACGGAGCTTTAATCAGTGTAATATATAAAGCACTTAATTTGCCTTATTAAAAGTCTGCACTTTGGATTTTCAGGATCCAGGAAATTAACTCAAGCACCTAACCATTTATTTGATTGAAAGAGATTATAAATAATTCATGCCTTTTCTTTCCCTTTGGTGGAAGACCCGCCGGGCGAGGGGGGAGGCCGTCCCAGAGCGGTGCCTGGCTTCGAGCCCTGCTCGGGGCCGGCGGTGGCAGGGTCCCGTCCCGGGGACGTGCGCTGGCCACGGCCCGGCCGGCTGCCGCGGGGGCGACAGGCATCGGCAACGGTGAAACCGTTCTGCGCACGGGTTCGTCACCGAAACAGCAGCTGATGCTCAACCGGAGCCTGACCTGGCTCCTCTGCGACACGCGTGTGTCCGAGCGCGGCTCTTCCGCTCTCTGGTCTCTTTGCAAAGTGCAAAGAAGAATTATTGCGATTAATTAGGACTGCTCCCCCACCGAGAAGAGGCTCCCGCTTCCCGCCCCGGACTACCGCGGCGGTGCATCGCCTCCACCGGCTAAGCTGCCCGCTGCCCCGGAGCCCCCCCGCCTCCCGAAACGGCCTCTCCTTCCGCCTCCCCGCTCTGCAGAGGTGCCGGGGGTGGAAATGTGCGGCAGCCCTCTGCCCCGCCGGGGCTGGTCCCGGTCCCCGTCCCGGTCCCCGTCCCAGTGCCTGCGGCTGCGGCGAGGGTCTTGCACCATGTCCCTGCTCAGGGGCCGGTGGCTCCTCTGCGGGGGGGGGGGAGATGGGGTGTTACAGGGCTGGAGATCCTCTTGGGGAGGAGGAGGAGGAGGAGAAGGAGGCGGAGGAGGAGGAGGAGGAGGAGGAGGAGGAGGAGGAGAAGCGATTAACTCCGCACAAGTCAGTCTGTGTCAGGCCTGGTGCTGGGCTCCGCGTACTGGGAGGAGAGGAGCCAGCCGCTACAATCACCATGACAATAAAGCTTAGTATTTCATTTATAATTCAGAGGCAGCTGGAAAGTGGTTTTATAAAAAAGAAAAAATTAAAAACCTAGCTGAGACAGTAGAAATTTATGCCGCGGTACTTGCTGAGCGAGGAGGCAGCGTGACCTTCAGGCAGGGACGCTGTGCCCAGCCCGGCCGAGCCGCTCGCCGCCCGGCAGCCCCCAAATCGGCCACCGCCAGCCGCGGGGTGCCGGCCCGGCCGAGCCCCGGGACAACCCTCCACGCTGCCGGAGGCCCGGGTGGGTGGGCGCGGGGCGGGGGGAGAGCTTTGCAGTGGGCTCGGGCTCTGAGCGTGGCCACGTCGCTGTCCCAGCAAGGCTGAGCACGTTAACATCAGCGCAGGGGTGAGGAAACCTGCAGGCAGGAGGGCTTTGCCCTGCGAGAGCTGAAGCTGGCAAACTCGAGGGCCACGTTGTGCATCACCGGTCAGCCCGCGCGGTGTGTGCCGTGCATCGCCGGGGCTGTGCATCGCCAGGACCGTGTGTCGCCGGGGCTGTGCATCGCCGGGGCTGTGCATCGCCGGGGCAGTGCATCGCCAGGGCCGCGCACCGGCAGCGCCGCGCATCGCCCCGCCAGCCCTCGCGGTGCAGGACGGGTTGGGCAGCAAACAGAGAGGGAAGAACATCCCCGGGTGCCAGCGAGGGAGGAAGGGTGCTGAGCGCGGCGCGCGGCCGGGCATCGCGGGCGGGAGTGCAGCGTGGGCGCCGGGCGCGTGCAGGACCCCGGGGGGCCGCGCCGGGCTTGGGGTCCGGTCGGCCGCCCCCAGGCTCGGGGGGTCGGGACGGGCTGCGGGGTGGGAGGCCGGGGGGGGAGGCCGGGACTGGGGGGGTCCCGGTCCGGTCCGGCCCGGCGCGGGGAGCCGCAGCGGGGCCGCCCGGCGGTGGCTGCCGCGGGCTGACACTGCCCTCCAGCGGCGCGGCGCGGCCCCGGCGGCGGCACAGCTGGGCAGATGTGCCCGGTCCCGGCGGCGGCACAGCTGGGCAGATGTGCCCGGCCCCGCCCGCCGCGCCCCGAGGCCGCCCGCTTCTCCGGCCGTGGGTGAGATGAGCTGGGCGGCCTCAGCTGCCCGCCGGGGCCGGGGCTCCCCGCTCCCGGGCGCGCAGGACGGGGAGAGCCTCTTCCTCCCCTCCTCCTCCTCACTGCAGGTTCCTCTTCCTCGCAAACTTGAGGGCCACGTTGTCGTACTCGGTGTCCCCCAGCCACTCCTTGCCCTGCACCGCGAAGGGCTGCTTCACCGGCACGGGCCTCTTGGGCACGGAGTAGTCGTCCCGCTGCGGGTTGTAGGGGTACTCGTGGCCCGGGGGGTCCTCGGGGGCCGCCTGCAGCCGCCAGGCCTCCCCCTTCACCTCCTCGGGCTCGTCGTACACGGAGTGGGCCGACAGCCCCTCGGGCTCGTCGTAGATGTGCTCCGGCCTGGCGGCGGGGGGCGGCGGGGGCTGCCGGCCTTTCCGCCCGCCCGCGGCGCCGATGCTGTCGTAGAGCGGGTCCGGCGGCTCCGCGGCGCCCAGGAAGCCCCCGAACTTGCCGCTCGCCAGCGACTTGGCGATGGTGTCGAAGGGGACGGCGTAGTCGGCCTCCGCCGCCTCTTTGCCCGCGGGCTCCGGCTTCCTGCCCTTCTCCGGGGCCTTGGCGCCGGCGGGGCAGCCGGCCCGGCGCAGGGAGTCGCAGGGCTCGGCGTAGGGGCTCTCGGCGCCGCGC
>PTFA01000091.1:2140912-2197578 GCA_003342895.1 Casuarius casuarius
GGCGGCGCGAGCCCCGTTTGGGGGGGGAAATTCGCGACTTTGACACATGTCAGCGCGGGGGGGGTCGGTGCCGGGCCGGCGGCGGCGGGAGCCCCACGGCGGCCGGCGCCGAGCGCGGCTTGGCGGAGCGGAGCGGAGCGGCGGTGCTCGCCGGTGTCGGTGTTTACCAACACGGCGGTGTTTACGCGGTGCTGCTCCCGGTGTGGCGTTTCTAGCAGCGCTGCTGGTAAACCCTTCGGGAAGGGACACTCGCCAGACAAACCCCGTAAGTAAACAAACCGCTTTATTACGGAGCGGGCCGCAAGTTCTCCAAACTATCCCCTTCTATCCCCCCGCCGCGTTGTTTTTGCCCGGACCGTGCGGCCACTTTCTCCGGCTTTAGCTTTGGGTTTGCATCCATGTTTGTTTTTCCAACTGTGAATGAGACTCGTTTGTTTGTTTACTTAGATAAACTGTTTTTATTGGCATTAAAAACAGAGCCCTGCGTGGATAACCGTATTGATCTTGCAAATGTAAACTGAGAGCCGAATCAAAGATGACGGTGCCTTTAAACAAGTCAGGCTTCCATGGTAGTATGAAAAACATTCTGAAGAGTAGTGCTGTCACTGACAGAAAAAGTAAAAATAGATACAATCGAGGAAACGGGGGGGCTGGGTTTTTGCATAATGCAGAACTTGCGCAGAATTTGCATGGTGTCCAAACGACTGGCTAAATTGTAATGACCCCGATAGTTATATATTATCTATGCAACTTTTAGATAAATATATTCTTCATCTGATACTCTTGTGAGCCACAAGGGTGAGCAGTTTATTAACTCAGAATAGAGCTGTGCAACGCTCAGGTTGTCTGGCATGGTTGCTAGCAAATGTCTCTTGGGTAATCCCTGGGGAGGAGAGGAATTACTGCATTATTAAACAATTCACAAACTCTAAATTTACTGAAGAAGCTCTATATTTATTTGCCATTCATTTGCCATTAGTGGAACCCTACCTTAAAAACTTAGTTGGTGACCCTGCAGCTTGGCACTAAAGTCTGGAGAAACTGCTGCTTGTGTTGCTTTAAAATTGTGCTTCATACCGTGCTTTTCTTTGTTAAATATTGAATTGAGCAAATGGAAGTTTGAGCCATAAGAACAGGGTTGAACTTCATTAGTTAAACTTTAACATCAGTTGTGGGGAAGATGTTCCCCTCAAAGGAAAACATATTTGCAAATACTGTTAAGACACCTGCAGCTTGGTGCAGTTCCTGTAGAGCACAAACACAGCTAACGGAATTCTTATTTATTGCAACTAGATGGGGTTTTTTGCTTTTTATTATCTCTTTCGTCTCTGTATTCCAGTTAAAGGCATTAAGTAGTAGCAAAGGTTCATTTCAAAACTGAATCTGTTTTTTGTGGCTGGAGGAAGTAGTGGTTTATATTAATAAAACTCGGTTTTTGGTTAGAGGTATTTTAGTAGCCTGAAATTCCAGTCTTTTGGACATTGTTTGAGCAAGTTGTACAGGCTCCCCTGTCAAACATAATATTTATTTAACAGGATGGATACTGGATTATCCAGTATCATGGGAAGATGTTGACTATCAGTTTGAGTAATTGAGAGAGTTGTTTTTATGGCATATGCTGTGGGAGTTGGTCATACTTCAATGGGAACAGGGATTTGCAAATAAATACTGGCTGTCAAAAGCTGTACAATGTCTAGAAGGTTAGTAAAATCTTACTGCTACTTCATGAAAGTCTTCACTTATTTATTATGTGTTAACAGTGTAACTTCATGGAGTTACAAAGAACTATAACTGGTATGCTGATACTTGATGAGGCACAAATATTATTTGTGAAAGGCATCTGTACTAAAGTTTATTTCCTTTGCAGTATGGGGCACTAGTAAGAACAGAGATGAACTTTTGAGACCATATTGACAGAGAATATCCTGTTCATAGGTCCTTAAAAAATAGGAGGTTATAGAAATTGTGAGAGCCCATCAGTTTTGTTAGTGATTTCACGTAGTCAAAGCTAGTTATGATGCTTCCATGTTGAGCAGCCCTTCAAGGGGGGGACTGTTTAGTATATAGAAACAAAGGATGCAGTGATAGTGGTACAGGAGCAGAGAGAACTGGATGATTTTGTATGGCTGGAAAGAAGTCCTGCAGTCTTAGAGAGAATTGCTGTAAACCACTTCTTCCATTTCTCAAAAACCTCCTATGACCTTCATTTGGATTAATATTTCTGTCTGCTTTGAGTCTTGTGAGCATCATTTAACCTTGTTCACAATAGAAATAGAGAGGAAAGTAGCAAGGATGTTGTTATAATTAGCTTTGTGGGCAGAGTATAAGTCCCCTTACTTCCACCCCCCCCCCCCTTTTTTTTCCCCTCTCTCTTGGAGGTGGATTTATGTCATCTTTGTTTTTTCTTCCCCTTACCTTCCCCTTTCCTTCCCCTTGGATGTTTTCCATGTTGTTGCCCTAAAATGGAATACAGTTACTGAGTGAGAATATTCCTCTGGGCGAATGTCTGTTGTAGGATGATGATTAATTCTGTGACTTTGTGTACTGAATGTTTCATTCATCTTGAGTTTAAGAAGTCATTGCACCAATTAAAAATTGTTGTCACTTGCAAGTGACTTTATTATTACCTGTTCTCAGTAACCTGACTCTAAGTTGAAATGAAAGAATTTTATGTCCATGAGATGTAACCAGACAGATACTGAGGTGGGTATTTTTAATAGAAAAATAAGGAATCTGGCATCTAAAGAGGAAATTGGGTGACTAGCGTCCCTTTTCTTGATTCTGCATCATCCGAATTTAGGTTCAGGCCTGGTTGTTTAAAATGTAAGAGATAAGCACAAAGTTTTCCATCTTTTTAACTGTTAAATGAGCTAACAGCTCTGTACTCCAAGCTGGAAAAATTCATGTTTGGAGAAGTCCTGTAATTGTGTGTTTCAGTGGGTTTGGGTATTCGTCTGGGGCCTTGAAATGCACTGGATAGGATGCAAACACAAGTTAGTTCTCTCATCTCAAAACCATTGAGTGGGAAACTTGGTGGAAAAACTTGTTTGGATTCAGTGTATGCGTTAAATGAACAGGAGCATGGGTTTAAGGAGGAGACATGTGAGTCTGAAAACCAAGAGATGGTAGTTTTCTCGTTGACCCTGTGGAAGGTAAGGAGAAACCTAGATTAAGAAGCTGGAATGTGTCTGATCTATATGTGTGTGTGTATATGATGTATATGTGTATACACACATACATAAAATATGCATTTTATGTGTGTGTGTATATATATACACATGCCTCTATCCATATTTAATTTATATAAAAATGTGTATTTAAACATATATCCCATGTTGAGATGGGTTCTCCCATGTCACTTTCCCCTTGTGTATTGGTAACTTACAGAAATTGGTTGCATCGGGTGTGAATGTAACAGGGAAGAACATCAGGATTTTCTCACAAGTGTCAATGGCTCCTTTGTGCCATTCTTAAGTACTGTCTTTATGGGGGGAGGAAAGGGGGCTTGTTTTGTTTTAAGACTGTTTCATAGGGGCAGTTCCCTCTCCATCCTTAATAGGACCTGATTTTTTTTTTCTTGTGTATTTCTGTATTCTAAAGGACATTGTTTTGGCTCAAAAACAAAATCTAATTTGGCTCTAGAAATCTATAACATTCAGCTTGCTCCAGAGGAAACCCTGGAGACTGGATGCGTGTTTCCCATTTGATATCTCTGTAACCTTGCACTTGCTTGGTAAAAGAATCACGATTTAGCCTACTGCCCAACTACGAATTGCTTAGAATACTTCTTCGTTTGTTTTAGTTCAACCTTTTTCCTTCAGTTTGTCATTGGACTCACTGAAAGCTCTTGCTAAGGACTTGGACTTATCTCAGAATAGCCCAAGGGAGTACTCAGGAACTGGGGAGGGGGAGGCACTGGTTCAACTGAAAATAGAGTTGGCAGCATTTCTTTTGCAAATTAGGCTTTTTTTAAACTATGCCTTTTTTTAACCATGCTAACTGTCTGGGCGCTCAGCAACAGAGTTGCAGAAGAACTTAGTGATAGGTGTTCAGTTGGGTTTCCACTGAAATCTAGAAGAATATAGTTGCAGAAGCTCAGGATCTCTGCAGTCAAACTTTGAAATAAAACAAAGTGGATGTTCCTTTTCTGCTCGAGGGGCTCCCAGCACCAGCAGTTTATTCATTGTCTGCATCTGGAGTATGCTTCAGAATAATCCTAGGTAGCAGGTAAGGCGCACTGTCCAACAGATAGCTACTCACAGCAGCCCTGGCTCACTGTATCTCGCCTTTAGATGACTGTGTTTTGAAGCAGTCCATATGGGAGAGGAGAATGTGCTGGCTTCTTTGTGATTTTTCACACTCATTAGCTGCCTGCTGAGAGATGGACTCAAGGTGAAATCCTAGCCTCATTGAAGTCTGTGGGAGACTTTGTCATTGAATTCAGTAAGCTGGAGTCTCACAGTCTGTTTTCAGGTAACAGTACCTTCTATAATACTTCATCTGAAGATCTCAGAACTTTTGTAATATAAAGCAAGCTTTGGCTTACCCCATTTGGCATAAGCTAGATCCATGTTACGACAATAAAAGAAAGGCAGAGAGAAGTGAAATGGCCAGGTCATGCAGTAAGTGGCAGTGCTGCAAATGTGGTTTTAGAAGTCTGGACTCCTTTCCCTGTTTTAGTGACTGAGCTATGTTCCCTCTGATAGCCAACACTAATACAATTAAGGAGGCTTTGTTCATTTTAATCATCATTTTAAGAGAACACTGAATGCTCTGTAGCTCAAGAACTTTACTGCTGTTCATAATGTCTTGTTGCCCATGGTTTTGGACAATGCACTTGTTTTTTTAATGAGTCTATATGGCTCCGGCCTACTAAAGCAGAGTTCAAGGAGTTACATTTTACTACTTGAAATTGCCATCAAAGATGCAATTTTCTATCTTCCTGCTTCTAAGCTGTGGTTTCAAGAAATTTATGAATAGTTTGCGATGCTTTTCCGGTGATGTGGTTCTGTGGTTTAGTTGCAAGAGTCTAGCTTTTTTGTAAGAGTAACCAGAGTAATATATGATGCTGGTGCACCTTTTGTGTAGTAGCAGTGCTGGTAAAATCTGACCCCTGTGAAGGTCTCTGTGCCTCTTCAGCCTTGATTTGCAAGAGAAATTTTGTTACTCCTTTGCTCATCTAACTTTGGCACAGTTGGCTTTCTCTTGATAGTCAGTTTGAAGCCCTGGAAAGGACTACCTGAAAAATGTTTTGGTGCTGATCCAAGTCTGGTTTGTGTAACCTCTTGGAAATACAGGAGTGAAACTAGTCTGTTGAATAAAATACCAAATATATCCAGAAAAATGTCTGTATACTGCAGGCATGAAATATGTCCTCCCTTTACTTATGGCTAGTCACACACAGTGCATCTGTGTATTAAAGTGGTCAGGTGTTGCTTAAGTCTTAGTAATTCTGGTATCTCTAAGTCAGAGCCCACTGATCGGACAAGTAACGTGCAGCAGTTACTTCCTGGCTTACTTTGAGTTCTTCCTGTTCTTGATTGTGCAGCATATATGGTTCGTATAACTTAGAGGGAGGAATTTTAATGACATGCATCTTTTACATTCCAAATCAGACTGGGATATAAGGATCTGTCTTTCATTCACTGAATTACTAGTTAGTGTTTTTGACTATGTTTGGTGTAACCTCAGTTGTATGCAGTTGATGACGATAATGGTATCTTGTTGATTGTTTTCAGTATGTTATTTCTAGCAAAATAATAAAATACACTGTTGAAGGAAGGTTGATAACCACTCACAAAGTATCTCTACAGAAGTCCAGGCAGAAGCTTGATACTTTTGCTTTTATTTCTCATAAAGGACAAAAAGTGGAATTTATTCCATGGTTCCTATTAACTACAACATCATGGTTTACCAGTGGGAAGCTTGTTGCCCTGATGTCAGAATATAAAATATCAGCTTTACACTCTGGTGCTTAACATCTTATTTGTGGCATATTTTGAAAATTGAGTAATGTGCGATCTCTATTATAAAAGCCTTTTGAGAGTGTAATGTGTTTTGAGATGTGAGGGCAGTGTTCTGCACTAGCTCTTCAGATACACTGGGGAAGATGTTCCTGTCCTTTCTTCTGTGCAGCAGGTATTGCATGGGCATCAGGATGCACCTGCATCTGTTAAGTTTCTCATCTCTCCCCCCACCTGTTGTTCTGCTCTGGAAATCAGAGGTGATTCTCCAGGGTAACAAACAAGTTGCACTTGAGGAAAAATAACATTCTACAGTCAATTAGCTGAGTGCTGTGAACAGGAAATATTTTTTAGCAGTTCTTTGATGCTTTAAACATTCTCGGGTGCAGTTTGCCAAAGATTGCACTCTAATGTGTACTCTTGTTGTTTATAGCTTGTCTGGGCTGTGTCTTCTGCAGCCTTGGCCATGCTGCAGTTGGGTTCGGAGTAGAGAGACATGCCAGGACGTCCGTGTATGCCACTTGGCATATAATGCTACGGTATCTGGAATGGGAACACTAGTTAAACATTATATTGTGTGCTCCCAGAACAGTTTGGCTGCAGTGTTTCAGAGAACTGGAAACTCACCTGGTGTGAGTCTTGCATGTAAATCAGATCCCTGCTTGTGATAGCAAAAAGTGATGTTTTAGCACTAGAATGTTTCTGTAAACTCCCTCCTTTCCCTTTCCCTTGTTTAAGACAGTTCAGACTGCATACAGATAAGATCACTTATTCTTCCTGCTTATAGCATTCTTGTAGTTGAAAGTGTAACTGAATTTCTAGCTGACTCTTTTAAATTACAGTTTACAGTTCTTTTAACAGAATAGTAAGTATTTGTGTATAATTTATTAATAACACAAGAACAAGAAAATCAAACCAGAAAGTATTTACAAGAATAGAACAGGCAAATTGTGCACTGACCTGCCAGTCAATTAACTACATTGCCAGTTTGAATAGAATCTTAATTTGGTTTCTGGTAGTGGGGAACTTGTGGTTAATGACTCAATTCCGTAAAAGGAGGTTTTTTGGTTTTGTTTTTTCCGAATGGGAGTGGGGATGCTTTGAAGATTTGTTTCCTGCTTTGGCAGTCAGAAAAACCTATAACGTGTATGTGTCTGCGTAACCAGATAGCAGGAAAATGATAGTGAGGTTGGGAGCAATGGCTTTCTTTTCTGTTTTTTGTCTCTTTTTTTCTCATGCCTAATTGACACAGCACCCATAATTTGCTGTTAGCTTATTTTTTCTAAGTCTATAAAAGTTATGCTTTTTCCTAAAAGTTTTTTTGCAATAAAATTCTACCTGCCTTCTCTCCTTTTTTCTTTATCCTCTTTTAACCTTGGTACGCTGAAAGAGCTGAGCGTGACATGTCTTCTGAGGAGGAAGGAGGGATCTTGATCTCTCCAGAAAGCCCAGAGACCAGTAATACTAACTCATCTAGGCATTCAGTGACTTAAGACAGGGCCGGAATGAAACGAGATTCATGCCTCCCAGTCCTATTCGGAAGCCTTAGTCTAGTTGCTTCTTGCATTTCTTGCTTGTACATTTCTCTACATGTATTTTAACATCTTTCAAGATTCAGTAATAGTCTGGGATGTTGCTGACTGATCAGCACAACTACTGTTGCTGTTTTCCTTATGCTTATGACACACAAAAGTGCTGGGTAACTTAATATGTTGACACTGGGCAGTCATGTACCTTTTTTTTAACTGAATAATCTGAAGGGCCTGGACTGTCTGGCAGTAGTAATTGAGTTTTTCCCTGTAACTGTAAGTACTAAAATAACATGGTTCTAGGAATATTAAATTGATACAGAAGGCACAAAGCTTTTGAAGTGTTTCATGGGTGATTCTGTGTTGCACATTAATATGATATCTCTGTTTATAAATGAAATGGGTGTTGGCCTTGTAACTGAGCATTAGAGGACAGGCTTTAACCTGCTATCATCTGATTTGTTGGTAGCTCTGGAGTCATGTCTCTTGAGATGAGAGAGTAGATAAGGCAGTTTCTTCTAACCTGAACTGAATTTAATGGGGCTAAAGAGCCAGATCCACAAAAGCACCTGATCTAGAAATCTGAACCTTTTAATGCCACTCTTGGCTTCAGTCAAATGTCTTTGTAATCTCTGAAGTAAAGAATCATGCTATTGCAATAGAAAGAAGATTCAAAATTTTTCTTTTCCAGCTGCCTTCCATACAAAAGGAAGGAAGATGTACTATTTTCTGCAGCCCGTTTAACCCTTTTTACTTCATTCCCTCTACCTAGTGTCTAGCAAATCTGATAGCTGATTAGGTAGAATCATCAGAAAGATTTTTCTTGGTAGAAATATGTATCATCTGGTATCTTTATCTTGTAACAGGATTTCCAGCAGTGTTTTTTTTCTCATGTCGTAAGATCAGTTTATGAAGGGAATAGCCTCACATTTTTCTGCTAAATACCTCCACTTCAGGCTCACTTTTTAAATCTTTTCCATCCTTTTTATCTGTTGCTAGTAAAAGGAGCTCTGCATCCATACTCCTGTGGACTCAGAACTGTGGATCTACAAAGGATTTGTCTGTCTTGCACTGGCATTTCCTATGAAGTGAGGTTCTTGAACACAGTGTTTACGTGGTTTATTCCATAGCCCATCACTCTGAGTTAGTTGCTCTGTTTCCTCTGTTCCCATTGGACAGCACTGTTGTTTCTGTATTGTTTAAGTGTTTTGGTTAAATTTCCTATTTGAAAGCTCTTTTATCATTAGTTCGGTATGTTTGTGAACAGTGGTGATTACAGGAGTTACAGTCCAAGGACATTGTACTGGAAAATACTACTTCTGTTTCTCTTCTAGCACTAGATAACGTGTGTAGCTGCCTTAGTTTAACCAGTAAGCTGAAGATAATTTGCAGTCCTTGAATTTCTTTGCTGTTTCTGGATGATGAGTTTGCGCAGTCCTATAGTAGCTTCAGTATTTTGTGTGATCTGAGATGCTTCCAGGCTTTTCAGGGTATTTTGATTTAGAGGGTTTTTGTTTTCTCCTGAACCATCATCTTGGAGCTCAGCTTTGTGTTTCTGAATTGACATGCTGTGCGTATGGGGCAGTCCTGTTGGTGTATGTGGCTTGGTTTTGAGTGGTTGGGGTTTTTTGGTAGTAGATTCCTATTTGTGTTCACTGCTTACAGTGCCTTGATGTATGATTTTGATTGTTGCACCTGAAGGTGGTTTATTTTGCAAAGCTAGAGCCCTGAAAGTTAAGTTTCTTAACCGTATTAGTACAGGAGAAAATGCAGTCCAGCAATCCAAAGGCCTGTTTTTTTGCTTCGCTGCAGCTAGCTTGCCCAGTAGTGTGGTTGTCTTAGTTCTTCTCCTTGAGTTCTGGTATCTGCCATGAAATTCCTTATTTTTCATTCCATTTTGTCTTAAATGTGGTGGAAGTAGGTAATGTTGAAGACTACTTTTTCCTCCTTTGTAGCCAAATGCAAAGTAAGCAGAGGGATCTGTGACTTCAAAAGCAGTGTTTTAGTTCATTTAGATTATTTTGTAAATGATTTCTTCTTCAGAGTTCAAAGAATGTTACTCAGTTAAAACTATCAGAAGTCTAGGAGTTTTCTTATGTGGAGCCCCACAGGGGTTATTGTTCTATCTGAACAAATTGAAAATAATCCTCCACAGCGCTTAAGTCGTACTGTTTACAGTCTCCATCGGGTGGCATAAGCATTGTTCCATAGCTCCAGCTCCTGCTCGGATCATGTAGAGGCAATGCTTTGACTGTGTCATAGATCCTTACAAACCTGCAGAGGTGAAGAACTGTGGCGACTGTTGCCAGTTTTCCAGTTCCTAAACACAAAACGTTGCCCATCCTGTCTCCTTTCAAAATAATCATTTAAAGTATCTTAGAAGTGGCTTTCAGCCTAAATGCTCAAAGTAAGATTTTGTTTTCTGAAATTGTTTGTACATCTAGATGTGTCAGGGTACTACTGTTATTCCTAATAATATAAAAAAATTTCTATTCACTGTGCGAAATAGTGACCTTTGTACTTCAGCAAGATTGAGTGTCCAGTCTTAACATGCATGTTACTGAAATGGGGAATGTCGATTTGCGTGGCAGGAATATGCTTTCTTTTTATAATATGTTCTATAGTTGCTATCAACAGGTAGAAGTGATTTTGAGAGGGAGGTTTGTCTCAGCTGGTGGTTGCAGCTTTCCCTTCTCCATGTAGTTTTGAGCACTGTGTTGGTCCCATGTGCTTGTTGTGCTTGCTCTTTCCTAATCTTCTGGTTGCTGCTAGCTAGGAAACGTCCAGCCTTCACCACATCAAAAGCCCACAGACACACAGGGAATGTTCAGCTCTCAGAAAGGGTGCTTAAAATCATGTGATTGGAAAAGCAGTCAGTATATTAGCTGTGGCGTATAAATAAAAAGGTAAAGAAATAGGAGTGACTCATTCTCCATTGTTGTAGCAAAGGTGTTGGTGCTGCACTAGCCTCTCTTGTTTTTGTTCCAAAAAATGAAGGAGCACATGGTTTCTGCACTTACTAGGCTGACTGTACCGATGTCCTTGCTTAGGGCCCTGCTGAGTTTTCCCACTGAGACACAGGCCTTTTTTGGGGTAGAATTCAGCAATTCATCTGTTCCTAGATGTAGGCTTGTATTACAGCACCGTGGTTATCTTTCATCACTACTTCAACAGCATCAATGGGGATCAAACTTGGGAAAAATTACTTTAAGCTTAGCAAACATCTGTTATGGTATAAAGATAGCTTCTTCAGAACAAGATATGAGATATTTCAGAAATTAGCTAACTTTTAAAGAAGACAAGTAAATGGATTTTTTTCAACTTAACCTTTTCTGAAGTAGGTCTGGCAAGTTTCCCATCTCTAAGTTGCAAGAAACAGCTACTACAATTTACAGCTGTGTGTGTCTTCTGAGCCTGCTCCCTTTTTCCTCTACTGATGGCCTAGTCACTAATAACTCCTCTGAAGTTGGGCGTCTTGAGCCATCTTATCTCTGTTTTACTTTTCTCATTTGTTCTACAACAAGCTGTTTGCTGTCTCTTACCTGAATTTTATATTTGGTTGAGTAACACTGGAGGATTGGACACTAGTGTTCAGAGAAGATAATAGATATGTTACCATTTTTCTGTAGGAGTCAGACTTTTCAAATTAGCAGTTAAAAAAAATTGTGCGTTGTATCAGACTTGGTACTACACGTTAAGGGAAGCAAAGATGCTGTGTGAACACTTTTTGAATTGAGATGGGTAATGAAACTGCTTGAACAAATACTATGATGCAGAAATTATAGATTATCTGAGCAACTTTATATTTTTAGTGGCATTTTTAGGTTTATAACTAAATATTACCTGGCTGCAAGAACAAAATGCTAAGGCTGCTTTCATGTGAAACTTTTAGTCAAATTGTATGTCTGTCTGTGTGTAGAAAAAATTCATCAATATCTGCCTTTTTTTTTTTTCCCTCACTTTCTGTGTATCTAAAGTTGATGTTGTGTCTGTGGCTTCATGAGATAGTAAATTTGCCTTTGGGCATCTACTGCCAAATCAAAGAACACTGCAGCTGCATGGCACAAAGTGCTGAACACTTGCAAATTCACTCTGCAGGTTCTCTTTAATCCTCTGGACACTTTTCAGGTGCAGCTGTTCAGCACACTTTAGGCTGTTTGTCCTCCTACAGTCAGTTTAAATGCTGTGTTGTGCCCTGGCTAATTGGACAAGTCCTCGGTGGTTGTGTCAGGCAGTTCGGTATGGAACAGGTAGAGTGTGAGTGAGTGCAGAAGTGCAGTGCAAAGATGTGAAGACTCCTTGTTCTGTGAATTCTGGATTCTGTCCTACCAGAGAAGTAACGAGCGCTGGGGTTGCCCTCTTGGTGCGCTTATTTGCATTGGATAATTAAATGCATGAAAACTGCAAACCCAGAACACAATCAAGGTGTAATAAACATTACTTCCAGCTGGACAGACAGAACAGAAAGCTGTGTTAATTCCCATTTTTACTGTGTCTGTTTCATCTCCTTTTTAAAAAAGATCCACTGTATTGTTAGCCTCTTTTTAATTTATTTCGTGGTATGTGCAAACAGCGTATGAAATGTGTTGCACACAGATTCCGCTAGCATCTGGAAGTCTCGCTGAAGCACAAATGCAGAGGTTTCTTTTGGATATTTTAGCCTTTCATCTGTTCTCAGTGTTGCTGGCCTCCAAGGTATGATTAGCTTCAATTTCACTTAAAACATATCCTGTATTAGAAAGCCAAGCTCGAGATTGCCTTCCCTCTCATTTCTTTGCTGAACAAATTGCTGTCCTTAAAAGAAGAATAGAGCTAAGCCTTGATAAATACTACTGCATAATTTTATTTGCACCTAGCTAAAATATTGAAAAGTTTCTGCTGTAAGTCAACAGTTTTACCACCCACTAAGGTTCTCACATTGCTGTTCTTTAGGGCAGAAACAGTCTTTGTTTCAGTGTACTGTACGATGTTATGTGTTGTCAGTACTAGATTATGGGAAGTGTGAGCAAATGTTAAGTTGAAGTACAGTGCTTTTGCAGCCAGTACCAGGTTTGTACTTTTTGTGGATTCCTGGAGGCTTATCCTAGGGATGCTAGCACATCTTTCTAATCAGAGATCTCGGCTTTGTGGCAGGAAAATTCACTGTTACAGTGGTTCTGTGCTTGGTGTATAAAGATGGTACTTCAACATATGGTTGATTTCCAAATCTGGGAATTGGTTCCCAATTCTCTGGGCTGACCCAGAGAAAACCCTTTGGAGTTTTGTGTAGGTGGGTTTGTTCATCACTTTGAAGTACGTGTGTGGAGCTGCTCTAAAACATTGCGCAGTAAAATGGCAGGGCTGAATCCTGGAAGAAATTCTGTTCCATCTTAACTTGAAGGACATTTCTTGTACAGAAAGAAATGAGAGCTTTATTGATACCCTGAGAGATGCAGGGAGATGCCTGAAAATACTACTGCAGTAAATAATACTGAGATATGCTGGAAGGGCATAAGCAGGCTTGTTTTCTCTGTTGTTAGTAGGATAAATGGAAATGGGGCAATTTATTGTTCAGATTCTCTTAACAAATGAGGGTGATGAGCCATGAGACCTTGATTTTACTGTGATGTGCACTTATGAAGTGCATCATACTGGTCCTTGGCAGTTAATAATTGCGGCGTTCAGCATAAAAGCTTTTTTATTTTTGGTTGGAATACCTGACATTGATCAAGTGACCTGAGACATTCTCTAAGCCTTAGTCACTTAAAACACCAGTGCCCTTTGACTACTGTGTTGCAAGGCTGGATTTGCTGAAAACCAGTGTTTCAGAGCCCTGCTTGCTGCATCTTTCTTCTCCCCGTTTTGCTGAAAAGGAAGCAAGCAACTGAAGAAAACTAGTGAACTTTCAATAACAGAAGTTGACGTAAGCTGGGCAGCACATAAAGCCAGTGCCAGCGTAGGACTGATGCAAGCCTTCAGGTGCTTCATTAGGGAAGCTTGCACAGCCCCTCCGTCTTCTCACTCATTTTAATGCCATGGGTACTACGAATGTGCGTGTTCATTGGCAGCTGTAGAAATTGGTATCCTCTAAACCGAAGGAACTTAAGGCAAAGGAAAAGTATGGATAACCCTCTATTTTCCCCACCCCTTTATTCCTGAGGTGACACATCCTGCAAATAGTAACGTGGTTAACTGCATTCATCTGCTGCATTGTTTAGAATACTTTAGCGTAGGCATTGATGCTGTTGCATATCTCATTGCATGCCCTGCAGCTGCCTGGTGCTTGCAAAGTCTGACTTTAATACCCCCATTCCCCCATATGTTATAACCGAAATGGATGAATGTGCTTGTGACAAAAATAACTGTATTAAACATGTTGCAGACTCTCTGGCTCAGGGAGTCAGTAACCATAAGGCAGGAGGAAGGAATGTCTTGGACACGATATGTGTCTGAAGGATTTACAGCAATGCACATCCTTCAGGATAAAATCTGCCAGGCATCAGGAAAGTTTGGATTGATCTTGTTATGCCAAATACTCCATTTTAGATGTCTAAATCTGTGAGGTTATTGCTTGCCTCCTTCCCCCAGAGCGATCTGGTCTTGCGGTACACTCGTGCTTACTTTCTGGCCCTGCCATCTTGAGTATGCCAAACACAGCATGCGTTTCCTCAATTTTCTGAAATGGGAACTGTCAGCATGGCTAAGTCAAACTCTGAACTAAACCTGCCTGGAGCTTATTGCAGCCTTTGGATGTAAAGAGCGTTGCTTAAGCAACCGTGTAATATAGGATCAATTCCACAGCCATCCCCTGGGGACTCCTTTTAGGTAGCTGTTACTTTCCTTGTAGTATTTATCATTTTAAAGATGATCACACATTGTTTATCTTCACCGTGGGGAAAACACTGAACAGTGAGTTTTATTTTTATCTTGTAGCATAAATGAGATTGATAGGTTGTTGAGTTATTTCAATTTTTGAGCTTCACAGCTGCTCTCAGTGGACAAGCATCTGAGGCTAAGATCTTAAAAAAGGGTGCCTGAAGTTAAGTGCCAAAGTCAGGAAGCCTGATTTCTCTGGATTTTGTTTTATCTTTTCTAAGTGTCAAAATGTAGCAGCAAATTGAGGTCTCTGGGAGCTGCTTGATCTTAGGGTGTTTTTTGAAAATTGGGTTTTTGGCTTTTGCCTCTGATTCTTGTTTCATCTTACTATTGTTTTCAGTTAGTCTTGATAGAATCAACAGCGAATCTTGTATAACACTGCATTTCAAAACAGAAAAACAGCCTCCTGAACTTCAGAAATGGTTAACATGAGTCAACAGTGTCGAGGGTATTAAATACAGGCTTGCAAGTAGGGGCCTTTCTCAGGCAAACATCATGTGGCATCTACAGAGGAAAACTCATTCCTCTTCAGCATTTGATATTACTAAAGAAATGAGCAATAATATGACACAAAGTTTATATGAGGGGTTGCTGGACTGGCGATTCCTACTCGGGAGTGCTCAACCCAGGCTCTCAGAGCTTCCCCTGAGCCCATGCGGCAGCCGCTCGGCTGTCGGGCTCCGGCTAGGAAAGAGGCAGCAGCCGGTGAGCTTGCTGTAGCAGGCTGGCGTGCTGCAAGGCTTCCCTCCCAGCTCGTGGCTGTTAGGAGGAAGGGCAGTGGAAGCTTTGCTAATTACTTTTGCTGGTTTCAGATAAATAAACTTTCCCTTATTGAAAAACATTTCTACCACATAGGAAACAATCATTTTGGAGTAAAACGCAAGGTATTTTCAATAATGCCGACTTGGAACCAATGTCTAGTGCTTTGCAGTGTTGGTGAGAATGGTTGTCTCTTAGTGCTGAACCTCAGTTTGGGGAGGGCAATCAAAAATATGTTCTTTTTTCTTTCCTAGGAGCGCACACAAACCTTCTTGAGCTCTGTTTACATCAGCACAGGGGTTGTATAATGAATAGACACAGTAAAATGACCTACAAGAGGAGATTTTGTCAACTTTCTCTATTGTTGGCACCCCTGAGTCAGTTCTTTTAAATACAGGTGGGCTAGAGAAATAAGGATTTTAAAACAATGCAGAAAGTGACATTTTAATTAAAAAAAATGTTAATTTTAAAATAAAGCTATCAGAAACTGATCTCTTTCATTACACATCATCTTTTTTCAATAGTATCCTTGCTGCTCATAAATGTTGTAGTGGGGGGGAAGACATGTTTTAGATATATTTCATTATATAATGAAAACATTAAATGAGTGAAGCACTTAAAGACAGCAGCTTTACAGAAGTGTAAAATATGCTGGGGGCAGCGTATGCTTGTTTATCTAATGCCCTATGGGTGGCAGGTCCTCCAAGGCCTCTGGGGAAAAGCTGTGCATGCATATAGGAGGTGATTTTAAATGATCATGGTCCATTCTGATCTTGGAGCTGAGGAATCTGTTACGAGCTGTGGCTATATGGAAAAAATCCAGAGGCAATTTAAGCTTTTAAGTATGTATTTAAGACAAGCACTTCCCTTTGGTCACTGACTGTTCAGGCTCTCAGTTTACCTTGGTATAGCGTAGGGTATGAGAGAAATTGGACCAAATGGCTTTTCACTACTGCATAAAATACTTTGGGCTTACTTAGTGTGTGTTACTAGAATGTGGTATATGCACATGTAGGAAACTCCTAGGATTTCCATGCTGCCATGAGAGGAGCACGTGAGAGAAACTCAGAAGTTTGGGGCCCAGTGAGGGAGCAGGTTTCTGCCTTTGGTGCCTTCTGTGAGTCAGCAGTTTCTCATGTCAAAATGGCACCGAGTTGCTGTCCCACTCTCGAGAGCGTGGCTGCGAGTCGGTAATCCTGCCTGCCCGCTTGCCGCTTCCCGCTGTTACACTGCTCTTCCTTGGTCTCCATGGGTACAAAATAAGACTAGTTTCTTCTCTTGAATGGGTTATGAAACTTTGAACAACTCCAGAACTTCTTTAAAAACACTGCAAAAGGAGCAGTGAACAAAATTAGCTGTAATTATTTGTCTTTAATGCCGTCTTTCTTTCTGTTCCCTGACCACCTCCCTTCCTCTTCTGTAATTCAACACAAGCACCCAGCGCTCGCAGAGTTCCAGGGCTGTTTCAGTGTTTTGAGTACTCTGCTGTCTCATGCTTTAGTCCTTATCTAGACTATGCAGGGCTCTTGCCCTGCATAATCGTTCTACTAAATGGTATTTTTATCTTGTTTAAAACAGTAGATATTGCCCAGTCTCTGCAGTGCAGTAATCCCCGCCTACTTGTTACCTCTAACTACAGAACAGCTCTGACATTCAGAAAGTTAATGCTAGAGCAAAGCTAGCCTGATTTCTCCTGCCCTGGAAGAGGAGAAAGGAACTCCACTGATCTGCCATTGTATTTGAAGTATTAGGATGTGCTGAAGCTTAACGTTATAAGCCTAGAACGCAGTATCAGCATAAGTTAACTGTTCTGCCTATTGATGTAACAGATAATCGAGTTAAGGCACATAAAGAGAAAATAAGTCTATTGGTGAGGCATTCCTAAAAATTCTGCCTAGAGGGTTTTCATCAGAGAAATTTGAGTGGATTCCAGCTTAGCATGAATGTTTTCTGGCTGTTTGAGCATGTTAAATTAAAAAATAAAATTACCATCTACAAACTTGGACAAATGCATGAAAATTCCACATTCAGACATCCACTCTCACTTTAAGTTGCCCTAGTAGGTTTTGATATTTCTTCATATGTGCTCTAAAATATTCTCCATCCTGCAGCTGCCTCTGCAAATATGCAGCTGCATATTTGGGGATAACCGGAGGAAGAAGTATAACATGAATTTTAGCTTGAGAATTGTCTGGACAGGGATGCTCAGGAAAACTGACATGGCTCGTGGCTTATTGTAGACATGATATTAAAAGTGTGTTTTAAGCCCAGTGTGAATGTTGGCTTAATCTAATGTGAATGGAATGAACTTTTATTCCCCAGTGAGTTTATAGATTCACACTTCTGGATAATATGGACTAGCATTTCCAAATCTGTGTCTCTTCTCCCCCCCCCCCCCAAAAAAAAAAAAAAAAAAAAAAAAAAACAAAAAACCTGCTTTAATGGCCACAGTGTCTTCTAATGGGGTATGTAATGGTGACCTCCTGTGCTGTGTGGCTTTGGCAACACCAAAGAACTTCCGTAGAATTCCTGCTCCTATTTACCAAGCCTTCCTTTAAAAAAAGGGGGGGGGGGGGCAAAAAAAGCCCACCCCAAGTTGTAACGTAGCCCTGTAGCGTTCTTGGTATGCACGTTTTACACAAGGCATTTATTTTGATTACTGCCCTTTTGACCAAGGACTGTGTAACCTCCTCAGCACCACCACCAGATGCTTTTGCTGTGTTTTTCTGAAGTAGACTGCTGAATCATCTGCTTTGCCCCCAAATTGCTTTTGAAACACAGCCTGTGTCCTTAGAGGCTAAGCCATGGCCATCTTGACTTGTGCTGTGTTTTGAGCCCAGGCTTGCAGGGGAAGGGGGAACTCGGTTCCTGGTGTGACAGAGCCATTTAACTGTTATTCCATAGGGGACTGGTTTGACCTTTTGAGTTTGGTTGCCAGCAGGAGCATGGGTTTTTTCCTTGGTTTAATGAAGTCCAAGAATATTTTTATTTCTCACTTCCTTTACTACTGTTACATTCCCAGTATAGTGTGCTATGTGTAGAGTGCTATGTGTAGAGTTGACATAACGCAGCTGCTGCTGGGATGTTGCTGGGGGAGAAATCACTTGGCTGCTGCTGGGTGTTTCTACCTGTTAAACAGTTAAGTAGCCCAAAGTCTTGGCTACTCTGTAGACGTGATGCATGTTCACTAGAAATAGCTTAACTACAGCTGCCTTCAGCTTTTGTCTTGTAATAATTAACAAGACAGTTGTGATTTAATGTCTCTTGTGACTGTGAATGTTTGGGGGCGGGGACTGGCAACCACAGCACGAGGCCTACCTTGAAAATGTTGAAGACAGATGCAGATGGATCACACAGTTGTTGGGGCTGGCTTTTTAAAGCGGCCTTGTTTGAGCCCTTCAGGTTGTGTGTTCCTCCTGTGGCTCTGAGGGAGTTAACTAACCTCAAACTGCAAGAGGGCTGGCAGCGATCATGCACTGTGCACAAACAAGGGTGTTTTGTCATGGCAGTGGCCAGTAGTGTTAAACAAAAGGAGCCGTGCTTCTTTCAACTAAGTTCAGAACAGTAGGGGAGAACTAGCATTTGTCACAAGTGCGGAGAGCTCACTAATAGCAAATAGTATGTCTGTGCTTCTCAGAGAATTAAAACAGAGTAGTGTAAAACTAGGTACAATGATCTCTTTTTAAAAATAGATACATTTTTCTTTCCAAATTTGTAAAATACAGTCTCTAGATCAATATTCATTGGTTCAGTTTGGGACCACAGGCTGTGGAAAGGGTCCCCAAGAATTTGGTCCTCTGTGTGTACTCTCTGTAGGTAGTGTGATTCAGTACGGTTTGCGTAAAAAGACATTGTCTTCTGGCTGCAAGCATTTACAAATGTTTTGTAAACCACATATTTTCTAACCCTTTATTCAGTATAAAGTAGTAGAGGTCATATGACGCTTCTCTAATTTTTTTAGTTTTGTCCTGCTTTATTAGCAGGACACAAATCTGAAGGATGTTGTGATATATTTCTAACAGTTTTAATTGCAAAGGACATTAGCAGAAGGACTGTTGTCCAATAAATGTATTCATTACCTAGCAAAGGTTTGCAGACTCTGCCCTTGAATTACCCTTGGCTTCCCCCCCTCCTCCAGGTCTGGGTATTTGCTGTGAGCTAGGTTGTGTTTGGGGAAGGACAAGGCAGACTGATTGGCAGACTTGCCTGGGAAGATATGCAGAGAAGAATTGTGCCCTTTCCGGAGAGGGCGGTGTGGAAGAGTTGCTTCGTGCTAGCTTTTGGAGTTCATAAATGGTCACAAGTATTTTGGAGGTTTGGAGAGAGTGATACTTTGTTCTTGGGCTGGAGGTGATGTACATAACCAACATCTTCCTGCAAGGAAACTTTGCCAACCAATTTTAAATAGACAAAAATAGACTTGTAATAAGAAGGGGTAGGTGCTGCCAAATGCTTAACCATGGTTATGTGAACAGTGTTACCGTAATAGTGAAGAGCTAATGGAGCAGATTGGTAAGGCATTAAGGAAAGCTCTGCAAATACATGCTGCACGTCCATCAGCGTGGCCACTTAGCTGCTCCCGCGCACTCGCAGCGTGTTGCTGCAGCCCCTGCTTGCTGCTGCCGAGATTCCGTGTGTTCAGAGAATAACGTCTGTGTTTCTGGCCAAGGAGAAACATCTACTTGTTCATCTAGTGACTTCCTTGCTTTTAATTTAGTTCCATCTTTGGTTTCTTCTACTTTTAGGTTTGGAGCATCAGTTTAAATTCATCTTAGATTTTTGAGGATTTTCTTTGAGGAGTTTTAAGTTCTGGGCTTTTGGCTTTACAAAAACAAAACAGTGTACCTTGAACCACTGAACTATTCTGTATGATACTTGGTGAAGTTCAGTCTGACAGCTGTCGCTGAACACAAAACCAGGATACACAAACTCATTGCTCTTTTTACTACTCTGTGCTGGGCTGTGAGAGAATTCTAATTATTTGTTGCAAGTTGCTTGTTCATAGAGTGAAAACGAACCAACCAAAGAAACCTAGAAGGGAGACCTCCTCAAAGAAATGGATGTAATGTGTTCTTAGATGTTGAAAGGCAGTATTTCCCAGTACATTGACTTTTCTGGGGCAAAGAGACTTGGTAGGAGCAATATAGCAGCCTACATAGTGGTTTATACTCCACTCTGGTTTATACTCTGCCAGAAAGGTGTCTCTTTTTCAGTCGCTTTAAGAAATCGAGTTGGTCTTAGCATAAAATGCCCCTTGGAGATGTTTCTGCATTCCTGCTTTCTGGAATGGCATTAACCCAGAAATGGATCTACAGGACATTTGTTTGGCAGTCTGTCTTTCACCAGTGTTTCTGCGCTTGGTGCAGTGACTCTCTCTAAAGTAGCGAAGCTGACACGGCAATGTTTTCCATAAGATACAGTTAACAAAAACCCTTTGGAATATGGTGCAAGGTAATAGGGTTTGTGCAGAGGTTCACTCTCTGTTATTTATAACACCCTTTATCTGTTGATCACCTCAGCAACAGAGCATTGAAGACTTGTGTATTTTTGGCCTGGGATTGCTGTACTTGTGTATAAGAAAGCATTCAGCTGTGGGCTGATGTGGTGCTTGAATTAGTCACCTGACCGTGTCAGTAACTTGGCTTTTGCATAACAGTCTCTCTTCTCCAGAAATTAAGCAACTGATGCTATGCTCCTTTTTACAAATGAAGTCAAGGAACAAAGTTATGGTATGCTTGTAATGATTTATCCCTGGAAACCTAGAATATAGCCCTACAGCAGCTGAAAATACCTGCCTAATCTATCAGGAGGACTGTGAGGGAATAAATACCCATCTGTGAAGCCCCTCTTTAACTAGGACACCTAAGATTTCACTGGGGGAAACCATCTGCCTGGATCACAATTTATGGCAAATATTTTCCAGCTGTTTGAGCACACAGAATCTGCCTGGTAGTTTTATTTTGGTTCTGACGTGTGCACAAAGGTGCCGCTCAAAGGCATTTGTCTTATTCATTGTTCGTTCTGCTCTGCTTTAGGTATTTTTGGCACATGTAGCGTATAAGATTTCATATGGGATCATGGAACATTGGGGTATGTTACGGTGCCCTGTAAAGGGAATGTAAAATAAGTTTGTGGGCGTTTCGAAGCTTTGACAAATAAACCAGACCTGATGTTTCGGGTTGTTTTTTCACTATTTAAGATGGGTAGGTTAGGATTATCACAGTTAGAGGACACGCTTGTTTTCCAGACCGTTTCAGTCCCACTGTGGCTCGCTCAGGCTGGATGGGAGCTGACCTCCTGGAAACACCTACTAGAGCACTGGGAGCAGTGCTGGAGTTCACTCACACTCTTAGGAGACACACAAAAGTAGGGAGGCAGTGTGGTACGTTGTTAGGTGTAGTACCTGATAGAGCATAGAAATACTGAGAGGTGTCTGAGCATGGATTTGTTGCCAGTCCATCTGGAGTCATCTAATTCTAAACAGAGATAGCTATGAAATTTCTGAGGAGGTAAATACAGGCTTCATTTAATAAGCCAAAGAACAAAATATGAGTTGAATATCTTCCTCCTTTTTCACAAATTTTAACGTGTATGTGTGTAGGTTGTGGAGTAAACTACTACATAGCTAAACTGTAAAACCTTGTTTCTGATTTCTTTCTTTTTTCCTGCATTTCAGAGCCTAGCCCAGCTAGAGAACCTGTGCAAACAGCTGTATGAAACTACGGACACTGCAACACGGCTTCAGGCAGAGAAAGCCTTGGTTGAATTCACCAACAGTCCAGACTGCCTGAGCAAGTGCCAGCTTCTTCTAGAAAGAGGGAGTGTATGTAAAACCAAAAACTGTCCAATATATGTCTTGGTATTTGGGGCATTGATAAGGGTAACAGCCCCAAGTTCTGGTATGCAATGTTTATATTGTATAGCCAGTATGCTGTAATGTATTGCAATTTGTGGACAGCCTCTGCCAAAGAAAGCATTGGCTCCGGTGTCTAATTATGCTGCTGCAATGGTTACTACGAATGGTTGTCAATTCTAATGTCTTGTAGACCGTGCTGCATTCCTCACTGACTGCCACACAGACATGTCAAGCTTTAAGTTGAAAATATTATAATAGCAGTGGTATTCCATAGACTGCAGTATGTGAACCACTGCCTTCTCTATTGGCTTGGGGGGAGGAAAGGGGGGCAGATACATGCACAGAGGTTTCCCCCTTCATAGGGGATAAAAACAGCAATGTTTCTTCTAGAATTTTTCCTCAGAAAATTGCCCTTGCTATAATGTTGCTTTAGTAATCAGTGATTTAAAATGGGGAAAATTAGATCACATGCTTCAGAATTAGTGTTACAGAGGGGATATAAAATATGCTAGCAGTAAATCCTCCCTAACTTTTCTTCAGCTTTTTTCTAAATAGCCATTTGCTTTTACTTTGTGTCAGCACAAATCATGTTTAGAATGGCTTGGCCACATGATCTTTCAAGGTTTGACTTATGGCAGAATATACATGCAGCTTTTATATCTATCAGATGGGAGCCTTGTTCACAAAAATAGGAAACATTAAACAGCCTATGGTAAAGAATAAGTCAACCAGGAGGAGGCAGTGATGAAGGGAAGGGGAGGAGAGTGACACTTAACACTTAGTATAAATATCCTGTAATGGGTATTGTGCTCCACTGTCTCATAGCGTAACAGGTATTACTTTTCCTATGTTGTGCTCCTGAAGTCAGTCCGCTGGGTCTACTTTCCTTGGTCACGGGAAGTACTCTACACCTGCTGCAGCGCTCTGCACCTAGTCCTTACTTGGTAAGGTGCACCTGCACCTTACTAGGTGTCATTTTGCCTCTCCTATGTGGAGCATGTGGGTGGAGCACATGAACTCTTGCCTTCTGTGGCAGTTCTGTTGTCTTACTCTCTTTAAAAGCTTTGCCTTTCTTTCTTAAACACTTTTAAAAAGTGTTTTGATTTACCCTAGTGTGTATAACAACACAGAATGAACGCTATCTAGAGCATTTAGACTTATCAATTAAGTTAATGCTTTAGACTCTCATTTCCAGGGAGCAGTTAGCTTAATATTCTGTTCTGCTGCTTGATCTTCTTGTTCTGAAGTGTATAGTAAACTACCGTTTGTGGGTTTATTTCCTTTACAGTCATCCTACTCCCAGTTATTGGCAGCTACATGCCTTACCAAACTTGTGTCACGCACAAACAACCCTTTACCGTTGGAGCAGCGAATAGACATTCGTAAGTACAATTTTTCTAACCTAGCTAATGCTAATGTGAATGATTGTCATGCACACTTTAACCACGAGTGGGAGGCTTTTTGCAAACAACTGCACTTTACGGTTGTTTGGGTATCTTAAGGTACACAGTGAAAAAGCAGCCTTGCTCTCAGACAGCATCTTCACAGCATCTACCAGATTTCAAGGCCAGATATATAGACCTTTTCAGTTGCGAGGGAATGACATCTCTGCAGTCTTTTGAATAAACTGATATTGGGGCAGCTGCTCTGTTCTGTAGGAAATAGCCTTTTCATAGAAATGTGAGGCAAAAGGGACTCCAAGATATCATTTAACCAAGTGATTGTGCAAAGTCATACTTTATCCCATAATTATTCCATAACAATCCCTTGATTACAAGGAAAGGATCTTAAATCCAGTGAGTATGAACATTTCTTTTGTATTTCCTCGTTTGCTTTTGCATTTCACAAGTTATGTGGGATATTTTCTCCTTGTTTTCTCTTTCAAGTCATTGAAGGAGATCTGGATAAAGTTTGTGAATCAAAGAGTTTTTTCTGTTCATAATTATGCCTGTGAGATTGGCCAAAACACATCAGTGTTGTAGCTCTGCTGTTGTCAGGGGATCATTAGACAACCTTGGCCTGAGTTCTTACCATGGCCTTGCCTCTAAAGAATGGGAAGAGTTAGAATAGAAGGCAGCTTGAAAAAGAGAGGATTCTGTGATCCAGGTCTGAAATCAACTCTTGCCTTAAGACTGGAGAACGTTCCCATGTCCTGTCTTGCTAAATAGTGATCAAGCATGTGGGATGACAGAATAAGAGCAGGTCTGTGATACTTTTCTTCTGGTATATTAAAATATGTATGGTGCTTGACTCTCCTGAGGACATGGTTTCGAAACTGCAAATCCTTTGTGGGGGTCTCTGAAATACCATTTAGAGCACCTCCAAATGGAACAGTCTTTCACAGCACACTTTCCTGGAGAGTGACTGATGATACTTTTCTTCCGAGGAAAGTGTCTGAATGCTATTCAGTCTGCTTTCTTTCTTGGAAGTGATGTGGTAGATGATCAGACCTGAGGGGTCTTCAGACCTTTCCAGCTTTTCTTGTTATTTGCATAACTTAATCAGATAATACAAAATAAATTGAGGGCTTTTGGGGAGAACTTTTACCTGAGTCTCTAACCGATTTTCAGATTTGTTCTATTGTGTTTATCTAAACCACCACTGTGCTGGTTTTTTTCTTCTGAAACAGCTTTGTAAAATACACTTTTTCCTAACTCAATGTCACAGTTTCGCCTCCATCTGCAAAGTCTTTCTCTACAGATATGCCTCTTCTCTGTATTTCAGGGAACTATGTGCTCAATTACCTTGCCACTAGGCCAAAGTTGGCAACGTTTGTTACGCAAGCACTAATCCAGTTGTATGCCAGGATCACAAAGTTGGGCTGGTTTGACTGTCAGAAGGATGAATATGTCTTCAGGAACGTGATCACGGATGTCACAAGGTTTTTACAGGTCAGATTTTTTTCTAGATGAATACCTATCTTTGTGGGATTTGAAAGCTCATGTATTTTCAATTATTAATTATCTTACACCTTAGTATCCTTTGTCTAGTCTTCAGTGCTTCCAAAACCTTTGTGCGTTGTTAATAACTTAAAGTATTCTAAAAGCACATTTAAAGTTTTCTGCCTTTGGAATTTCTTGTAGGCTTTTTCCAGTCATAGTACTATGAAGATGAAGCATTAGACAAACATGTCCAGAAATCTTCTGAGCAGAAAGATCTTTGAATGACAGCGAAGCTTAATGAAAACAGCCTGACACTGTTAACTCCTTTCCCTATTCTCCCTTTCTTTCATCAGGATAGTGTAGAACACTGCATCATAGGAGTGACAATCCTGTCCCAACTAACTAATGAAATTAATCAAGTAAGTGCTACAGCCTTCCTCAGTGAAGTAAGTGTCCAATTTTCTCATTCATATTGCTGTGTCCTGCTGTGTGTCTGTGCTTCTGTGCTTTTTTTCGGGGGAGAGGGGTTGTTTTATGCAGTCATGTGTTTTTGTGGTATGACACTGTTACCGCCTGTGCTGCGAAGAATTGTTTTGCTTCTCTCTGGCATTTTCCATCTTCTGTCATATTTTGGTGTAATCTGAGATTTGAAAGGGTAGCAAAAAGAATAAGCAACTGGTGAAACCTCCTTGGTGAAGACAAGATCCCAAGCACGAAGACTTCTTTAGCATCTTTTGGTTTCAACCCCTGTACGTTGTTTCAGCTTAAAGCATTCTTGTGTCAAGAAGTGAATAGAGCATGCCCTTCCCAGTGTTGACCAGAGAGAGAAAACATAGAGAATCTGTCAAATTGTGCAGACTTTAAAGCGTCCTTTCATTTAATACCAAATTTCCTGGTGTTACCAGCAGGCAGTTCTCAAATAACCTGGGTTCATCCGGGTCAAATGCTGTATCCCTTGCACAGCCCTAGCCTTGGAAAGCTGGCAGAAAAAAAGACTGGGCACACTGAGTCCTTGGTGTGACACCCAGTCATGCTGGCTGCAGCAGGTTGTGCCACTCTGATGTAGAAATCTGTCCAGGTTAGTTAGTTCTGTGCGCTGTAGAGCCCTCTGTGGTCCTTTTTGTGTGTGGTATGTGTGGGGGGTTTTTTTGTTTGTGTTTTTTTTTTTTTTTTTTTCCAATGTTGAAAGCTGGAATGAGTGGCATTACTTGATGCCACCTAAGCTTACATGATTTTTCTAATCAGTCAGGCAGACTTTGCAGCAGCAGTGTTCATTGCTATCACATGTCCTAAGAAGTGGCTTGGAGTGGCTTACCATTTATGGAATTGTCTCTAAATTTGCTAAAAGGACCAGGAGTTAATTGGAGGGGAGGGATTGGTTTTGATTTTAATATTTTGCTAAGGAAACTAACATTTTATTTTTGCTAGCATATTGATTAATCCTGGCACTGGAATGGGATCCTTGCATGGGATTTGAAGGCTGATTACAAATTGTTTTCAGAACTGGAAATGTAGGAAGAGGCTTTGTCCTGGTTAGAGCAGAGCACCTATTCTTTATGCTGGAACTGATGAAGTTCAGCACCTCTGAGCATTTGGGAGCTACCAAGCAGAACTTCCCAAGCCTTACGCTGTAATCTAAATGGCTTCTACATCCATTTCGTACCCCAAATTGACTTTCATTCTTTAAGCCTGGCCTTGTCAGTAAATCAAATTCTGTAGCTCTTCTCCTAACTCTTATGCCATGTGTAACTACTGTTACAATTTCCTTGCATAAACTTTTGTCAGATTTTAACTCACTCTACACAGAGAGCCAGTCCTTCATTTCCTCATACCAAGGATGAGAGCAAGTCTGCTTACCTCTGTGAAGCAGTATGCATCTGTCAGCATCTTTGTACAGGGCTGTGACTTCTGCTTGCAGGAGAAGGAACAGCACGGAAACTGTCACCTGTTCCAGTTCCAGAGTATCTACAGATTGATACTTAAATAAGCAATGAAGATAGACTTTGATCAAAAATCTCTTACTATCTTGGATATTAAATCTGCCACAGTTTACTACTCATTTTCATAAATATGCTTTATGCCAGCAATTGCACAGGGCGGGATTCAGTGACTCATCTTAGAACATCTGAAACCACTACTACTTGCGAAAGTAGAACTGTCAGTATGCCTGCTCGTTAGAGTGGGGTCATGTACATGCATGTGGCAAAAAACACACCTGTGGGGCTTCTTCAGGGTTTTTGTGATAATTTTTTAAACTTCCAATTATGTTACGTGAGAGCCAAGCTTGCTAAAGCTTTGTTTCCTAAAGCTTGTTCTAAAAGCTCATGGTACAAATAAAATAGAGTGCTAGTAACTATGTTGAAGTATCACTTTTCATCCTAAAATACTGCACAGACTTGCCCAGAAGTACTGAAAGTGTCCACTGATTTGTACTGTGTGGCAATATGGTGAAGGAAAGGGAATTTGTGGCTGATTTGCCACAAGCCCAGAAATACAGGAAATTTGTAATAATCATGAAGAGAGTAAATAATGCTCCTCTTCATTAAGAGCCTGAAATCTAATAGCGAGACCAGAGGAATGATAGTCCTGTGGTTAGAGCATCTGACGGATTTGGGTCCAGTTCTGATCTGCTACCCACTACTGCATTGTGCAGGGCTTCTCTTTCTCATCCGTAATGTGACAGACAAGAGTTTGCCCCCTTCAGGGGGTCACTGTGAAGGTTAATACATTAAAATGAAGCCCACAGCATTGAGGGCTGCACTGGTTGCAGCAATGTTGGATGAAGTGTATGTATAACTGAGATTAACAACAAGCTAGTAACAAAAACATAAACAAAATGGAGACGCAAATTGTGTGCGTCTGCACTGGGATGCAAGTGTCCTTGCGCTTCCCTGATGTACTACAGTGACTCACTGCCTGTCAAATAACTCATCTCGGGCAAGTGGCAAGTAGAATTTTGCCAGCCTGCATTGAAGTAAATTAAAAAGATTTAAAGTATCACTTCAGTCTTCTCCCCTGCCTAGAAGGTAGTCTACAAAGTGATATAGCCTGTGCTGCTGTCAGCCTCTATTAGTCAATGTTTAGAATGCATTGGTTGAATTGAGTACGATTTTGTTATGCTGTGTAAAACCATATGTGTGTATTTGTCTCCCAGATCATATGTCATCATCTTATTCTAATATGGTTAGAGGTCCAGTGCTGGAGCTTTAACAGATGTGGCAAAGTCTAAACTGGCTGTCACTGGTTAACTCTCCTTGTAGTTTTCTTCTCATCTGTGCAGGTTCAGGAGGGGATATGTAAGTGACCTTAAAATTACTAGTAGTTGACCATGTATCTGCCCAACGGCTTCAGGTAGGATTTAACTCTTAGGAGTTCAGAGCACTTCAGAAAGTCATATTCAAGTTTCTAAATGATTTAAGTGCTGTTTAAAATATTACCTTTAATTGTGCTTTGGAAGAGATTTAAGTAAACTTAGAGTAAAGTAACTGCTTTGTAGCAGGGATACAGTGGAACTGTGCATTGTAAATATATAGGTAGAATGTTCTGTCATAAGTCAGCAAGGTGATTTTTAGCAGTGGAAAAGTTAAGGGTAATGAAGGAACCATTGCTCTATAATAAAAGCACATGCTACAATGATAAGATGTCCCTCTGGTTTAGCCAGCTGGTATAACATGGTTCTGGGGAGGGAAAGCCTTGATGTCCCAGTGCTTTGACAGGGTTCCTGAGTATTCTGCTTGTCTTGTTCTGTTTCTGCCAATGAGTTCTAAGCACTGATTTCTCTCTCTGTTCAGGCGGATACTACTCATCCACTGACCAAGCACAGGAAAATAGCCTCTTCCTTCCGAGATTCCTCCTTATTTGATATATTCACATTGTCATGCAATTTACTGAAACAGGTAAGAAAATCAGTTTGTCATCTGCTCTATTGATACATGTTGGGGCTGTAGATTTGGGGCTGAAGTTCTCTTTGATGTAATTCCTTTGGAACAAGTGTTCTTGTTCTAGGAAATGTTTTCTCATGGCACAGAGAAGTTTGTTTATCTGTAGAGCTGTGTTCCAAGTCAGTTTTTCAGGAAAGCTTTGACTCAGGTTTGCATTTTTTTGAAAATGAACATCTATCACAAATACTGAAATATTGTAACCTTTTAAAAATTTTTTGATTGAAAATACGTGCTTGGACCTTGAGGCTTGGGTTTAAATGTTCCTGGCTTCAGGCATCAGGAGAGAGATGAAGTATTTGTTATACGTTTTAGATATCTTTGATTTACAATCCTGGCAGAGAAAACTTGCTATAAAACAAGTCTTTGTTGTAACCTCAAATTAAAATCCACATGGTGAGAGAAAAATATCCTCCTGAAGATGAGAAGTTTAGTAGATTAAAGGGAGACTAAAGGGTTGTCCTTGATCTTTTTACACATGATAAGTATTAGATTGTCTTGTGTTCCCCAGGTCTTTGTTTTTGTGCTAATTATCACATGCTAGCTCACTTGCTGCGAGAATATTTACCTTGAGACAAGATGACAATATTCTGTGAGAAGGGTGTATGGGGTTTTTGTTTGTTTGCAAGAAGAGTAGCTTTTCTTTCAGCTGAAGTACTGTTTTTGTTAGAGAAATAACGTGTATTTTATAAGCAGGTAGATTATCTGAAGAAAATTCTTGATTCTGCATTTGGTTTCTTTTCTAAAAAGCTGATCTATAAAGTTCTAAAGGTGCATTCAAAAGAACAGCATTTTATAGGAAGGTCTAGCCCAATTAACTGAGTGGCAGTAGCACAGATTCGATCAGTTTAACTTTTATCCTTCAAGCTGACTGAAGTGTCAAAGTTGACAAATAGCACAAAGCATGAAAAGCAAATTTTATTTTAAAGATCTTTCAAAATGAGCAGTTCTGGTTCTGTCAGTAATAGAGGTGGGTATGTGGGTGTAACTTGATCTTTTTTCTTATTCTGGTTTCCAAAGGAAACAAGGCTTGTACAATTATGCTAGTCATCCTTTCATATGCACCTATCTGCCTGACCTGTAACAGCTCTAGTAAGTTTTGGATTCATTGGCTTATTTCATCTGCATTTGATGGACAAAGGTCTCAAAGTAAAGGCGTTCTCCACTTTTGTGAAGAGAAGTGTCTGGTTCGGTGGCCCAGCTGTGGAAAGGGCTATGGTGCAGCCTTGCATGTATTTACATGCCGGGGATTGCAGGCAGAACAGAGTCCTTAAAATGCCCAAACTTGTAGGAGAAAGTTCTACAAGCACTTGTGTTCAACCAGGAGACAAAGGCTAGGCCTTATTAATTCTGGTGTCCCCAGAACTGCCCTTTTAACATTGCCCTGTATGTGTAGCTCCAACTGTATTAACTACACTGCTCTTGCTGTGTGACCATGTGAACTTGGAGACTTGAAAGACATGGCTTGTTTGAGGAGGAAGCCTCTAGTTTCCACCCTAACTCTTAATCATCCTGCTTTTGTTTCTTAGGATGCTGTGATTTAAGACAGATTGGAATGTTTTCTGTTGTCTCACGTAACATCCTTGTTTTTCTGTGATTAAACACCTTCTACCCAAGTTACTTCTTTTTTTATCTAGTTGGCAGCTGTATCAAGCTTCTGTATATAAAGCAGAAGTTTCCAAGGTGATCCTTTTGAGTGGGGAGGGTGATGGATTGGGCTGCTAGAAACCAGTGATCATGTCTACATCATTGTCCGTAAAACAGCATGCAATTAGGCAGTCACCGAAGAATAAGTCTTTGTGATACACGTGCTGGAGAGAGTGAGGAAGAGATTTCGGCAACCAATTGCACTGATCTTGGCAGCCTCAGTACAGTGCAAAACATCCTTTGCAGTAGGCTTAAGCTGAAAGAAGTTAGCTTAATTTTAAGCACAGAGCAATAGCGCAAAGCATAGACAGACTGGCCTATCCCTGGAATACAGTCCTGAGTGCTACATGTAAACTGCTGTGAAATGACCTAGTATTTCGTATCCACTAAGTTCTTTGTGATACTTGAGAATATCCATGTTTTCCCTGCCCATAACAGAGCTTTGTAACCGGAGCAGGGCTTATACGAATCTGAGCAACAAAAGTGAATGTGCTCATTTCCATGTGAGGGTTAGGTGGAGCAACAGGATTCCCTGCTGTTAGGTGCTTGTCAAGCAGAAAATGTATTCTTGTGTTTAACCTTAATAAGAACTTCCTTATCTCATGAATCTCCCAGTATAATTGCAAGTTGGCAAGCCTGGCTCCTTTTCTCCTGTGCAGTACAGACTGAGTGAAAAAGGAGCCGCTGTCTGTTCACTTCATTTGTGTAAAGACTAAGTGTGTAAATACACATGCTGTCTATAAAAGCGTGGGGTAGCTGGGATGGGGGTCTGTGGTATATGATCTTTATGATTGTCACATCCTGTTGAAATTAAATTACTGCCTCAAACTCAGCTGTCACCTTCTTGGGTGCCCCCCCGCCCCCCCCAAATCCATTGTATTTCACAGGCTTCTGGGAAGAACCTGAATCTGAATGATGAAAGCCAGCATGGTCTGCTCATGCAGCTCCTTAAGCTCACCCATAATTGCCTGAACTTTGATTTCATTGGCACATCAACAGACGAGTCCTCAGATGATCTCTGCACAGTGCAGATCCCAACCAGCTGGAGATCAGGTAATGTTCCTGGAGGCTCATCTTCTGTAGCATATCAGCTGAAAATGTGGGTGACTTGCTAGGGCCCACTCTGCACCTAACAAACTTCTGCAGATGCCAGATGTAAAATCCAGCCTTTCCTTAGCATGATTACAAATGCAATCCAGCTTGTTGTGTTGGCTATCATGAGTTATACAAACACTCCTCTATCCTTTATTTTACACCTGTCAATTCAAGAAACAGCAAACTGTTTAAAAAAAAAAACAAACAAAAAAAACAAAACAAAAAAAAACCCTGAAATGTAAATAACAAACAACTCAGCACCTGTTGTTGACATCCTCGTATTTTTCACCAGTCACTCTGCAGGTAGTTCCACAGGTTGCTTTCTTAAAATATTATCCTGTAATTTTACCTGACTACCAACAGTTTTACTTTATTTCTGGGAAAGGCAATTGTGGCAAAACTTAGAAATCTTTGTTATTAACATGACAAGCATGCATGCCATTCTTGATTTGGACACATAAGCATTAAATCTATGGAATGTATTAAATGGACGTGTTGTCAGTAAATTGCTCCCTTCTGTTTTAGCATTCTTGGATTCCTCGACCCTTCAGTTGTTTTTTGATCTTTATCATTCCATCCCTCCTTCGTTTTCTCCTCTGGTAAGTTTTTAGTGTTCGTTTTCCTTACAAAATCAGCTAACAATGTTTTTTGTAGGATTAATCTGGGAGACTTCACTGGTTAAAATGTCATAGAATGATTTCAGACAGATTCCCAAATTTTGATGGCACTGCCTTATGATGTATAGACAAAGAGGAGGCTGGTCCAGTTCTGCTAGTGCTGAGAGATTTGATGGCATCTAGCAGGTTTTCGAATGGATCTAAGAGCAACTTGTAGGTTGGAAGTTCACCCTACTACTTTGTCCTTGTGTAGCATAGAATCTGTCTGCTGAATCTGCAAGCATGTCCTTCTGGGTGGATGCAGCTGATGCTATTTCCACTGTACAGCTAACGTAGTTGATCCTAAAACCATGCTACAAGTAGGTAGCGAGTCTGGGAGTGCAGCTAAGGAATTAGAATTCCCCTTCCACACTTTAAAACTAGGCCATGTCCCAGTTGCATGAAATGGCCAATAGCACAACTGAACTAAAAGTTGGATAACTTCTTTCTTGGAAAAAAAAATTTGCCTGCCAGTCACTTATCTGTCTAATAAATATTTTTCATAATTAATGCTACAATGAAAACTTGCCCTTTGGCTAGGGAGGGAAGGGTCCTTCAGAAGTATTTTTACCGCTGAGACTCAGCACTGTTCATTATGTTGCAGGGTTACTTAGCTAGTTCTGAATTTAGAGCCTCAAATATTCATGAGAGACATTAACAGTGTGAGACTTTTTTTGTTACTGAACAGAAATATGAGGCAATTAAGCCTGTAATTGTCCTGAGTCTTTGATCATTAAATGTGAGAGCCAGCAAGAATGAGAGGCTTAACAGCTGAGAAGATAGTAGTTATACTGGTCAGAGGGAATGGGGATTTGCCTCCAGATAAGGATTCCAAGGTACTAGTTATAACTTACTTGTTTCTGCTGTTCATAAACCCATTCAGCAGCTTGCTACTAGTGCACCTGCATCATTGCAATTTACATTTGGTTTGAATTTGAGGTTTGGGTTAAGAATGATTTAATACTTTTCTTGCCAGTCTTCTATCTTCTGTATTACTCTTCCAAGTCTATATTAGGCTTACCAGCTTTCCTTCCCTCTGCTAGTGTATTGTCAGTCTTATGCTTTCTATGTCCTCCATGTGAAGAAATCTCACTATTTTGAGGGCTGCATAGCAGAGTTTAGAACACATCTTTGACTGTCAGAGTGGAAATGTTGTTCTCTTGGGTGATGTGTCCTTTTATCTCTGCTGTAATTTGTTTCTACTTTTTTTATAGAATGCATAGAATTACAAAGGTGGTGGCTGTAATTTCAAATCCATCTTTTGAACTAAATCAGCTAATGTGCAGCTTGCAAAGAAGCATCAAACTTAACTGATTTATTCTGCATCATGAAAAGGAAATCTGTGCTATTCATTCTATTATTCTAAGTCCTTCCTTTCTGTTTATTCTCTTTGTCCCTTTTAGGTTTTATCCTGCTTAGTGCAGATAGCTTCTGTACGCAGATCCCTCTTTAACAATGCAGAAAGAGCAAAGTTCCTATCTCATCTCGTCGATGGAGTAAAACGAATACTGGAAAACCCACAGGTGAGTATGTCATATGCAGTCAGTGGAATTTTCTCTGCTTCCTGTCTACATCAAGTATCTTGATAGAATATAATTTCTACTATATTTGTCCCAGTCTGTACTCCTAAGCATTTCCATTTCATACCAGCTTCTTTTTTTTTAAAGAAAAGCAGAGAAGCTGAAGGAAGGTCAGAGTAATAAAAATGTTTAGCCTAGTAAAGGATTTTAAAGAATTAGTGGCAGCAATAACTTGATGACAAGTCAGAGTTTTAAACGTTGGCATAGAAGAGAATAGTGCTCTACCAAGGTAAAGATTTGAAGGGCCTAAAACTTAGGGATGTTGGAAGAACAGAGGGGTAGATGATAGCTTTACCCAGACAAATAGGATGGCACACTGCAGATTGTTTCTACTGCAGATTGTTTCTATCCCTTATTGGTATGACTGTAGCCATCCCAAACTGAGTTGAAGAGGGGCTGCGCAGTATGAATGCATGCCTTGCCATGACCTGTGGCACTGGGCAGAAGGGTGCAATATCTTATTGCTCTTCCTCTTCCATTCCCTAACCCCTTACCATAGATCTTTGCCTCTTCCTGCTGCTAGATAGCGGTACACAGGGCTGTTTCTCAATTCTGCTGTTCTTTATTCTCTTCCTAGAGTTTGTCAGACCCAAACAACTACCATGAGTTCTGCCGATTGCTGGCTCGATTGAAAAGCAATTACCAGCTGGGAGAGCTGGTGAAGGTGGAGAACTACCCGGAGGTTATCCGGCTCATTGCCAACTTCACAGTGACCAGTCTGCAGGTAGGAACTGGTTTCACTTACCCTCGATAGTTGTTTTTTTCCCTCCTCTCTCCTGGGCTTTTCTTGAAACAAAATTATCACCCTCTTGTCTGTTCTTTGCCCCTTACTTTGCTATAATTGTCCTGTGAAGAAGCCCACTACTAAAAAAACAAAAAAGCCTGTAAGCTGTGTGACAGAATCCTGCAGTGTAGCATTGATTATGCTGTGATTTCCTACTGAATGGAACAGGAGCAGCAGGTGGGGGAAGGCGGGGTTGCTATGCCTCTAGAGTCTTTCCATGTCCTAACAGGGGAAAAGAAAGAACTTGTTAAATAAGGCTTATTTTTAGAATTATGTATCACTTCACTATTAAAATACAGTTGCAGGGATTGCTAGTGATATGAATATCATGCTGTATTCCCACTGAGTTTTCCACTGGTGTACACTTTAACTACACCTCTGCACAGAATACAAGTAAAAGATTGTATAGCTTACATGAATATTAAAAATTGACAAAGTATTTATTTGGAAAATAGCTTTAAACTGTACATTTATTTGGGGAGCTGTCTGCAGCATGCTACAGTATGAGCTCAGCAGTGATTTGGAACCAAAGGCTTTGGCTTAGCTACGCATCACTGGAACTTACTTTGTGGTATCTTTCATTTTTTACTGAATGCTGTTAATGCCCTCTGAACTTAGATTCTGCATGAAATTCATTGTTAAAATGAGCACCTGTATCATTAAAGCTTCAAGATATTGTCATTTATAGTGTTATGTGAAACAAAATAATCTGGACAAAATAATCAAGATCATAATTTACTGGTTTCCTCTCCCTTTCTTTTTCTTGGTAGCACTGGGAGTTTGCGCCAAACAGCGTTCACTATCTCTTAAGCTTGTGGCAGCGGCTGGCTGCGTCGGTGCCCTATGTTAAAGCCACAGAGCCTCACATGCTAGAAACGTACACACCAGAAGTCACGAAAGCTTACATCACGTCCAGGCTGGAATCTGTGCACATCATACTGAGGTAAGAAAAGCAGAGAGAGCAGTACTTCTGCGGTAGGCACCAGAACCCAGCGCAGAAGGCTATGGTGTGTTTTTGTTCTGAATTTTCCTGTAAAAATGGACTCTGACCGTGGGAGATTTTGTGAGTCACCAAAGGCTTTCTAAAGGAGGCTTACCTAAATTGTATATTCTCTCTCTTGCACAAAACAGAACATGGATTTATTTTTAAGGTGAATTTTCTGAAGAAACAATGCTTATGTTGTCACTATCTGCGGTATTCTCTCTTCCCTGACTTTTTTTTTTTTTTTTGTTCGGTGGAATTCATCTTACCTAGCTTTGTACATCTGCAGCGTAGTGTTAATTCTCTGTATTGCCATCATAGCAGAGAGGTACAAGTACACAAGGTGTGATTCACTCACTTTTAGATCTCTATCTCAGGATGGCACAAATTATGCCTAAAAGTATCTTATTTTATTTCTTCTGTCTGCAAGGGCAGTCTGGAGAACTCTGCTGCAGTGCCTGAACTTGGGTGGTATGAATTCCATCTCGTGTCTGTATGCATTTAATGAAAATAAATGGTTGAGCATAGAAAAATAAGCTATGAATGCCCCTCTGAGGGGGATGCTGGTTGGCTTATCTCTTCTTGGGTGTCTGACAGTGCATGGGAGGAACTCCAGATTTATTTAGTTCTGGAGTTCACAGTGCAACTTAATGGTGAGATTAGTGTGTTTAGAGGAAAAGGGAACTAAAACATGAAAGATGGAAATTTTTTTTATCAAAGACAGCCAGAAAGAGACCTTGTTCTTGGCACTGCCTGTTCTGTTCAAAGACCTTGATAAACATTAAGATGTAAGAAGAGCTTACTCATCCCAGGTCCTGATAGCCTTTCCGTTTGGGCCACTAGTGTTCTTCAGATTTATGGCCACAGCAACAGTAATGATCAGCCTATTATGTCAGTCTGTGTAACTCTCCATCATGACAAATACGAGGGAGAGAGGGAGAGGAAAAGCATCACCTGTCTGGTAGAAATAAGCCTATGTTGTGGGTTAGGCTATTTCTGCATTTTAAGTCCCTTTCTAATCTGCTTTCTCACTGTATAGGGATGGCTTGGAGGATCCACTGGAAGATACTGGCCTTGTGCAACAGCAGCTAGATCAGCTATCCACCATTGGCCGGTGCGAGTATGAGAAGACCTGTGCTCTGCTTGTGCAGCTCTTTGACCAGTCAGCCCAGTCCTACCAGGAGCTGCTGCAGAGTGCCACCGCCAGCCCTATGGATGTTGCTGTGCAAGAAGGTGAGCCTGTCTGGAGACCTGTGGCCTGCTAGTTTGCAGTAGGTTGCCTGTTCTCAAAAGTACCATTCCAGAAGCCTGCGTTCCCAGTGAAATCCATGTAGGGGGGAAGCAGATCTTGCAAATGTTCCATTGGAGAGATGCCTTTATAGTGCAAAATATTTATGGCTGTGGACAGACATTGCCAATGCACACAGCAGTGCTGGCTGAAGATGCAGTTGCTGTCCTGCAACAGACTCCACCCCTCTCCTGGAAATCACTTAGAGCATCTCCCAGCCCAGGCTTCCAGAGAGACAAGTTATGTGAACGTTCCCCCGTCAGCACTGCCTACCCCATCTATCTGAGGCACGGTATAGAGTGCTCATTTGAACCTCCCTGCTGGCCCTTTGGCAGAAAGCTCCAGCTGGTGATGAGTGACTGGGAGTGGGGTCTTCAGTTGGTGCCACTGTTTGAAAGATGATGTCTGTCTACAGCCTTAGGTGGGTTCTGCACACAGGTTTTCATACTTGCAGAGTTGCTTGGTTTAGGAATTGTTTAACACTGGCTGCAGAGAAGCAGCTCCTTCGGAGGTTCAGGTATAGCTGTGTTTTCCCCCTTTCTAATGATGTAGCTGGCTTCCCTTTCCATGCCAGAGTTGGACATGCCAGCACAAGTATGGAAACTACAGTTTTCTTCTGAAACAGTATCATTGTCTGATTCAAAGCAGTACAATTTTTATGTGGGCAAAATTCCATATGATGTTGACTTATCTATAAGCCACATGTATTTTGGAAGAATAAATGGTGCCTGCTGACATCTACATGTGTTTAAATATACAGAATGTAGTTTAGTAAGAAAGTGGCTTTCTGCGATGGAATAAGTTTTAAATAATGAAAATTTTCCGGGCAGACCTGGCATTCTTCTTTCCCTTGTAGTAATGTCATGCCTTTTCTCCACCAAGTGGAGAATTGAGTAATTTCGGTATAGTGGGGCACTAAAGCAGAATATCCTTTTTGAATCCTGTTTTCGCCAACATAAAACATGAGTCTCCTCCGCTTCCTCTGTGTAATGTGTGACGTGCTTGGTTCTGATGTCCTCTGTTGGTTTCAGGGCGCCTGACGTGGCTCGTCTATATTATCGGGGCAGTGATTGGTGGTAGGGTCTCGTTCGCCAGCACGGATGAGCAGGATGCGATGGATGGCGAGTTGGTTTGTCGGTAGGGATGCTGACTTCTCTAGCTGCACCATACTCGATGTCAACGCAAGAGTCACTATCATGAAGCTGCTACCATGTTCTTCCCCTCTTTTCCACACTGAAAAGAACAGTGTGGGATTGGCCATCCTGAGAGAAGAGTTTGCAAGCATTGGCTAGAGCCAGTCAGCAGGCTTCTGCTGCGACTCGGCTAAATTGGGAAGTTTGGGTTGTAAGTAAGAGAATGAGGGGAAGAGCATGTAAGAAGGGAATTTATACCATGCTTAAATGCATGCATTGGAGTAGAACTAAATGCATGATGATTCTATGCCGGGACTGGGGAGTCTTTCCTAGTTACTAACGCAGCGTGGGTTTTGTCCACAAATATGCTGTGAATGTTGTAGTTCTGCAGCTGTATACTGTCTTCTAACACCTGGTAGATATTCAGAATTGTAAATCCTCTCCATTGCAAGCTGTATTTGATGGATGTGAGAATATGTTGCTTATTCATGAACAACCTTGAGTTGCACTGAATGTCCTGTAGACAAATACCCAATTGCTCTGTTCTGGAAGCTAGGATAGAAAGAGGAGCTAAATCTGCTAATATACGGAAGTTGGCCTGCTGATGAGCCGTTGTTAATAGGTAACATCAAGCATTAGCTTCCCCTGTAGCTGATAGTTACTGAAGGGGAAAGGGTGAAAACCTCATGTTACATTTCAGCTACCCTCAGCACCAGGGAGACATTCACAGAAGTCTGTTTACATTTTATCTCCTCCTTTCCCACTCTTTGTTTTGTGGGACTTGCCAAAATCACTTCTTTTGCCCCCTGTTGTATTGCCTGTATATTACAGGGAAATCCCTCCACCCCTTGCTTACCAGAGAGGTCTGTTTATTAGCCCTGTGCACAGACCCTAGCATGTTTCCACAGTGCTCGCAATAAAAGCCAAACTCTGGTGGGAGTGTCATTTACAGAGCCTGACCCTGTGAGGGGGACAGGTAGTGGTTTCTCAAGTGTGTTTGAGCACATTCTGGACCAGACGCTGGGTAAGTGCTGTAAAGCACCTGAAATTCACTTCTGCAGCAAATTAAAGCCAAGGCCTTGTGTGCCTTTTATGAATGGTATAGAAGCCTTATAGTGGTCTTGCACAGAGGAAAAATGTGCCTTAGTGTTTATTATTAGTTTTGTCAGTTTTTGATCCAAAACAGCGCCCACAAAAATTAAGAAAATACTCTATTGTATGCAGCTTGGAAACAATACCATGTGCTAGAAACCCCTTGTCTCCCCATGTCCAGCAGCATCTAATGGTGTTATTTTCCCACCTCTCTCCAGGGTGCTACAATTAATGAACCTGACAGACTCTCGTCTGGCTCAGGCTGGGAATGAGAAATTGGAGCTTGCAATGCTAAGCTTCTTTGAGCAATTCCGGAAGATCTATATTGGAGATCAGGTGCAGAAGTCTTCCAAGGTAATTCCCTTTACTGTGTGTCTTTAGGTCATGCCAAATGCAATAATAGCTTTGCTTTTTTTAATATGAAAGCAAGTGGAAAATAGCAGAAATGTTTGAGACCTGTCTGTTCTGTTTTCTAGATGCATGTCCAGTGTTCTAATATTGCAAACCATGAGCTGTTCTTGAAATAACATATTCCATATGCCTGAGGAAGGAGCCAGTGACTGTGGCAGTAGCCTAGAACTTGAGACCTGGGTTCAGTTTTGTTATCCGCCAGGTTCTGTGTGTGACTTCAAACAAGTCCCTTAAGCCAACGCAAAAGTATTGACTGGCTGGATGCATACACCCATGAGGAGCTGAACCTTAGCATTTGTGCTTTGCTTTCCAGCTCTAAAGTGAGGATAAATAACCATTCCCTTCATCACAAGGCAGTTATAAATATGCTGGACTCTGAATGCCTCTGTGTGTACTTAGAGATACAAAATACTAAAAAAAAGGATGTAAAGAATGGAAACACCCTTATTCTAGAAGTCAGTTCACTTCCAGTAACTTGTGACTTTCCTTCCCCACCCCAGAGACTTTGGAGCAGGGATGTGACAAAGGACTTAAGAGTTCCAGAGAAACTCGCTAAGATACCATGTGTAGCTGCAGGAGGAGGAATACAGTTACAATGTCCCTTTTCCCAAGGAAAAGCATCCAGCTTCTGTGTACAGTATTGGAAGCTGCTATAACTAGTGGCTTAAAAAAAGAGGTAGTGGTGATTAGGGCAAGTATTGGTCTGGATCAGATCATGAGCATCTCTGTGCATTATCTGTGTGATTTGGGAAAGCCCACGTTATATGCCCTTCCAAGCATGTCTACCGCAAAGGGTGAACAAGTGAAAAACAAACAGTCCTTGACTGCTTGAAGTTTATGTTTAGAAGCCACGATGATCAAGAAAATTCTTGTTGTTGCCGCCTTCAGCATTACTTGTTTTGTCGGCAGCTTTTAGATTGGTGTTATTTTCCCTCTCTAGCTGTACCGTCGTCTCTCAGAGGTCCTGGGGTTGAATGATGAGACCATGGTCCTGAGTGTCTTCATAGGAAAAATGTAAGTGTTCCTGCTTGCAGGCATCAGAGTTTCCAGGGTTCGTTTGAAGGTATAACTGGGACAACTGGAATATGAGGCAGTGTTGTTCAGTCTAAAACTAGTAACATCTGGCTACTTGAGAGAGTTATCACCTGTGATCGGGGGCTTGTCATGCACAGGATCCAAGATTGATTTATCCACCGTGGACTCTAGGCTGGGCCATGGAGACACAAAAATACATCCTGCACCAGGATAATGGATTCTCTTTCCAGTGCCTGCTTAGTAAAACCAAAGTCAGAGTGGGGACAGCTTCAAGTATTCATGCCCTATCCTTGACTATTGCCAATCACCAGCCACGAAAGCTCTATGGGGAGGGGACTACTCTTTCAAAGTGTCTTTTTCTTTTTCTTTTTTTTCCCCCAAATAGCACTGTTAGTACCAGAGTAGCACAAGCCCTTTTCTTAAAACTCTTCCACTCTAGTAGACACCCTATTCAGCCTGCTGCTTAGTAGCTTTCCTCTGGACCGAACCTGTCAACTGAGTTTTGTGTCTTTGGAAGCCTTCATTAGCGTTTTAAACTGCTCCAGCAGCTCTGAGGCTGAAGCTCAGTGCCATGTGCCTGGAGACACGCAGCCACTAGCTTCCCCTTAGCTTCTTTAGCATCACCCCATCTTGATGTGCATGGTACCTTGCCTACCCAAGCACACCTGAGCTGCACATCCGCAAGGGGTGAAATGGCTCTCCTGGAAGAAGCAAGGGCTACTAGAATTCTGCAGCTGACAGTGGATGGTGCAGGTGCAGAATTGCATACGTCTGCATGTTGTCACTGCCGCAGAATTCTCTTACCCTTGCTGCAGAAATCAGCCCTGGAGTGCCACAGAATTCCAAGGGCCTGGGTATGGGCCAGTGTAGCTTGGGACCCAAGTAGTGAAGATTATCTGAAGGATAATTTTCTAGTCAACCAAATGTAAGTACAGTAATTTTATACCAATATTTTGTGGCTTGTGATGTCTGTGGTTCTGGTGGAGGGTGGAACTGATGATGTTGGGTGACCTTTGACTGGAAGAATCCGCCACACAGCAAAGGAGAAACCAAGCAAACCCCTCTGATCCATCCTTGTTGTCCTCTTCCCTAGCATCACGAACCTGAAGTACTGGGGTCGATGTGAACCTATCACTTCCAAGACTCTGCAGCTGCTCAATGACCTCTCCATTGGATATCCTTTTCAGAAGAGCTGTGAGTGTACAGAGCACTTAAGCTTCAGGATGGGGGAAGAGTGACCCAGATGCTCAGCTGGGCATATACGCTGTGTATAACAGATTCCAAAAGCATTTAATCTTTTGGGTAGTGAGAAGAGCAGAGTATAAGCTCTCAGTCAACTTTTTCATCTAGTTGTTGAATTACAGTTGATGGCTGTAGTTTCATAGGCTTTTTAGTGTGGATCATAGCTGCTTTGTAGCTTGCCATCCACAGTCCTAACTTGTGTGAAATCACAGTCTGTCTTACTGTCTTCTATTTGTTCTTCGTGCCGAAGTAAATAGACTGTAGGTCTCTGCAGTAGAGATTAATGCAATGTAGTAAGAGCTCTTCTTGAAACAAATAGAAGAGAGGCTAGAACGTTTTAAATAAAATAGACATAAATCCCCTTCTAGCTTTGCTCTGGAGGGTGCTTTGCAGGTACCTGAGACTTTCTGCTGACTCTGCTGCTTCCTTAACACTCCCTTTACATACAGTAGTGTTAGAAAACTGGTGAAACTGAGCGCTGTACAGTTCATGCTGAACAATCACACGGTAAGTCCTTTTACCTTCTGCTTTTTGTCTCACAACAAACTCCTACATGTGCCTTTGTGCAGCTGAGAAAATCCCCAAACTTTAACACCTGGACACAGTTTTGAAGTTTATCTGTTTCCCAGATGCTTCCATCATATGAGAGGAACGTCTAGGAAAAGTTATCTTTGTTCCTTCTCTCTCCGTTCAAAGCCTGCCCTTCAATTTTGATGGGTTGTAATTATGTGATACCTTGCATCCTAGAAGAGTTAATGTGGGGGTCTCTGTGCTGAAAGACAGCCATCTTCAGGGTGAAATGCAGGAGACAGCTGGTACTGCTACACATGCAGTCAGAAAACAGTGAGCACCTTTTCTGAAATTTAAAACAGGAAAGAATAGTGTTCTAATGCCCCAACTTTCATTCTGAACACTGCCGACTTGGAGGAAGTGCCACTGCTGCAGTGGTTAGGATAGCAGCCTTGTCTCTTGGTTGCTACCAGTATGGTATTCCCTGTGTGGAACTGGGATGTTGACTTGAAAGCAAGAATGTCAGAATGAGCAACTAGAAGTGAGCAACAGAGCATCAGATTACTGACTTGCCTTTGTGAGCATTTGGTCATTTGATGCTCTGATGCTGTAGTGATAGGACTCCTGAAACCACGTCCAGGAGGCTTGGATTGGCTTATTGAATGAGGCATTGTATTCCTTGATCTAGGTGATTTTTTTGTAGGTAGTCACATGTGCTGTGCCTGGTCCAGAAACTGCATTAGACTGCATTGTCCAGTGCTGCAGTTGCCCGTGGAGAACGTAGGCAAAGTAACTGTGAATCTGTCTGCAGAGGGCTGATTTTCAGCAGCTTTAACCCCTTGGGAGTCCCCATGAGAATGAGGGGCAGGATGCTTCTCTGTTCTAGAGGCAAAGCAAGACTCTTCCTTGTTCATCTTGTACTGGGGAATTCCCAGACGAGAAGTGTTAGGGCAGGTATCTGCCAGTACACAGGACGCACTCTAAGCATTAATACTTCAGTTTGCAGACCCAGTACGTATTGCCCTCTGGTGGCCTAGTCTGTGAGACCATTCGTGTGAAGTGCTTAGCAAGATAATGTGCAATTCGGCTCTTATTTTTGAAGAGGCTAAGAATTAGATAGAATGGAGGATTCATAAATGACTCAGTCCCTAATACAGGAGCCCATTCAGGCCGGTGGTTTGCTTTTAACCCCACTATTTTCTTCTGTTTGCAGAGTGAGCACTTTTCCTTCCTGGGTATTAACAATCAGTCCAACCTGACTGACATGAGATGTCGGACTACTTTCTATACTGCACTTGGGCGTCTTCTCATGGTGGATTTAGGTATTACGGTCTTCTCCTGGGAACCAGAGCAAAGTGGTGACACTGTGGTTTGGATGCTGGGCTCTGCAGGATGCTGGGTACTGGTCCTGCAGCTTCCTAAATGGCAGGAAAGGACATGGAAATGGGAAAAGTCAAATGGGATAAGAAAAGGAAGGGAAAGAAGCCAAAGAGTGGCTGTTTTGTTGTGTGCAAGTAGTCCACACGTGCATGCCGGTAAGACTGGGGCTAAGTTTTCCCTTCATAATACATCAAATGCTTTCTTGAGATGGTAGGGTTTCTCCTAAGCTTTTCTAAAGCAAGTTAGAGAGGAACAGTGACAGCATCTCTGCCTGGAGATGTGGTCTCTCAAGCTCTGTGGGTGACCAGTGTCTGAAGCTCTCAACACATACTTTGCTGAGGCAGATAGCAGGGTGTAGGGATGTGCAGTCTATTTCCTCTTGATTTCTTTTTTCTTTCAGGGGAAGATGAGGATCAATATGAGCAGTTCATGCTTCCCCTTACAGCTGCTTTTGAGACTGTGGCACAGATGTTCAGCACAAACACTTTCAATGAACAAGAGGCAAAAGTAAGTTGGGCAGAATTTCCATGTTATCTCTGCTCTCCCTACTCTTCCCCCAGAGGCTTAGGCATTTCAGGTTCAGTCACACAGGAGAGAACAAAGAAATCTTGATGAGGGAGAGGCATTCTTGCCTCTGACAAGACAAGTAGTTGCCAGAGTGGGTGGTATTTTCTCCCCAGTATGTGGGGAAGAGGCGATATCCCCTGAACTCCTTGGGTTTTGGATGTAGTGCGTCATTTAAGCAGTGAGGCTAATCTGCTAGCTTTCCCCTTGCTGGGAATGAAATACCCCAGTACTGTCACTGCACTGGCTCAACTGAAGGAAGGCTTCTGGCACTGACTGAAGAGGAAGAACTGGCTAACTTGAGATTGGCAGCCACCACAGGAACATTGTGTTACTGTTGGGATGGGAAGAAGGCTAGCAACTCCAGGCTAGAGGAACTGAGGGAGACATCTGTGTGGTGTGTTTTTAACATGTAATGCCTTTTCTTTTGCAATGCAGAGAACGTTGGTTGGTTTGGTGAGAGACTTGAGGGGAATAGCTTTTGCCTTTAATGCCAAGACCAGCTTCATGATGCTGTTTGAATGGATGTATCCTTCTATTGCCCTACAGTTTGAGCCACCCTGCCAGTTAGAGGGGAAACTAGCTGGCCGTATCCAAATGTCGTATTCTCCCAGCTAAATACTGAGTGGGGTTTCATTTCACTTTTATAGTACCTGGTGTCATGTCTGGAAGCTTTAAAATAGCTTTGGTTTGCTCTGGCTGAGCAGCAACCTAGAGATTTGGCCTGTAAATCTCAAAGGCTTTTAATGGGATATATGCATCTCAGTAACAACAAAAGTTTTCCTCCTACTTACTAAGGCCGACAGCAGTTGGTATATTTGACCTCCTGATGAGACCATAGAAGACCTGGGATCTGTGTGCTCGAGTCCCCTTTGGCTGGTGAAGGTTACTTGTTTGCTGCTCTGACAGATCTTTGTATCTGTCTGCCCTTTATCCAAAACCCTTTTGCTTCTGGTTTGCTATAGTATAAGAAGCATGTATGCAATTCCTTCAGTGGACCTGAGATGTTTCTCTGGTAAAGCAGACCCCAGCTAGCAGCATCAGCTACGTTTAGCTTTAAGCTGCTTTGCAAGGCTTGGAGGCAGTGCACAAGCTATGTCTTTTGGTAGAAGTTGCTGAGCCTTTTTCTTCATGTAAACAAAGTTCCTTAGCATTTACCTTGCAGCTACCCATCCTACATGCCAATCCTACAGCGGGCAATTGAACTCTGGTACCATGACCCAGCCTGCACTACACCTGTCCTCAAGCTGATGGCTGAGTTGGTACATAATAGGTATGAACCTCCGGTGCCTGCGCGCTGGCAGGGATTTGTGTCTGTCTGCTGCTTCAGCTGTTTGGTGGGTGTTGATGCCCAGTTGTGTTTTTTCTACTTCAATCTATTAATACTTTACAGGGTGCCAAGAAGGGGGGGAACTGGCATTGTTTCAGCAGGGAAGAAAATTACAAATATCAGTCATGTGTCACAAGTCAGTCAGAGCAAGAGACAAGATCAGTAAGCACACTGAATTTCTCGAGCGTCTATTTTTAAGGCCAGCATCATAAGATGGAGGCAACTTGTATTAATTTTTAAAACCTAGGTTTAAAACAAGCATTGTTGAATCAGCAGCAAGATGACTGCTTTTGCTTTAGACCATCCACTCTTTGCTAGAAGAGGTGTATCTGATGATATTCAGATAATTCAGAAGCCGTCTAGTCTGGCAGTGAAAACTTGCCAAGATGTGGCTCTGGCATACAGCCAGCTGAACACAACCCTATAGGAAGGAACCGTTGTTACAGCCAAGCGAAAAGGACAGAAGGTTCAGACTCAGTCGCTTTAGAGTTCTTGAGAGTCCATACTGTTAGACTGTTTACCACAACCAAATGGCATCTTTGCAGTAGAACAAACCTTACTGGAACATGTCCTCTTACTTATTTCAGAAGTGAACTGGAAAACTCACTGCGCTTCAGTTTTAAGATCTGTTCACTGTGGCAGGGAAAAAATGCCAAGCTCTGGATTCTTGGTTGTGTTATGAATAGGAGCTAGTCAGCCTGCCCCACAGTGCTCTCTTCCAAGATACTCACTGTGTTTGTGTACAGTAGCCTAGTGACTATTGCCAGGACAGGATTTCCAGACTCAGACTTGTAATATTCGTAAAGTCTGTGAAATATAGGCCCTTTCTTCTGAGAGCAAAGCTTGTCTGTCCCTAAACGGCTGTGTCCTGTCTTGCTTTGGTAATGAACAACAGTATGCTACCAGACTGGGGCGTTCTGTTGAACTCTYGTGAATGGATTTCAGAGGAGGGTGCCCCAGTACAAAGCAGCACATGGAGGTGCTACAATATTGTCTCTGTTTTCATTCTGATATGTATGAGCTCATATTTATTGCCTGTTTTTCTGTTAGATCCCAACGGCTGCAGTTTGATGTATCCTCCCCAAATGGCATCCTGCTTTTCCGAGAAACAAGTAAAATGATAACTACTTACGGTGAGTATTCAGCAGGTGGGATCTAGGCAGTCTCAGTCTGCCCTTGACTCCCCCACTCGCTTGGGGAGGGAGAACTGGGGCACTTGCCAGCTCGGAGAATGAGCCCGGGCTGGGAAGCAGTACCAAGTCACTTGCTGAATGCATGCTCGGGTACAGGGAGAGGCTTCTGCCTGAAGTGCTGGGTAGGCAGGCAAGTAGAAGGAGTAGGGTATTTGCCATGCAAATGAGGAAGAAAAGTGACAGCAATGAACAAGAAGCGCAGCCGAGCCCCTTGTGTGAGTATTCAAGGTGGCAGAGGGGAAAAAGCAAGTGGAGAGCAATTCTATATTCATGCTGTCTTGTTTCCACGGCAAAATTGCATGCAGCTGTGTTCTCCCTGGTTCCTAGTAGAACCATGCTGTTAACATGTAATGGGTTCCTTAACTTTTGGCTGGGAAGTCTCCAGTGTTTGTGACCGACTTCTCAGTTGCTCCTTATGGCTCTGCTTCTTTGTTTCTCCTGCACTGAGGGAGAAAGTATCTGGACACGGTTGCTGAAATACTGAGTCTGCTTCTGTGCTCATGCAGGAAATCGTATCCTAACGCTTGGGGAGGTCCCGAAGGATCAAGTCTATGCCTTGAAGCTCAAGGGGATTTCCATCTGCTTCTCTATGCTGAAGGCCGCGCTGAGCGGGAGCTACGTCAACTTTGGGGTCTTCCGTCTGTATGGGGATGATGCACTGGACAATGCCTTGCAAACTTTTATCAAGCTTCTGCTTTCCATCCCTCACAGTGACCTTCTGGTAAGCTGACACCTGTGATTAGCAGTGTAAACACATGGCTAGGAAAGACAGGGTGGAAGATTATACAGTAAAGGAATACTTTAATCACAGAGACAAGTGAACTTGTGCCACTTCCTGGAACCCCAACTAGGCACAGGCTGGCAGGAAATTACAGCTCCTGAAATGTGCAGTGGCACGTCCTGTGCGAAGGCTGTAACCCTGTCACCCAAGGGCCTGCTGGGCAGCCCTGCTGCTCATCTCTCCAGCAGGGTATGTTCCAAGTCTCAGCAGAGCAATTACCAAAATAATTGCTTCTCTACCTGAAAAGTACTTCCTGCAAGCGAAGGATTGTTCTTCCCTGTACTGCCTGTGGGCAAAGATCTCAATGTGTCAGCAGTTACAGAGCAACCTGCTTGCTGAAGACATCTAACTACAGTGTCTTGTTCCTATCCAGACCTCAAATACAGTAATCCATTTTGCAGCAGATCTTTGAGACCCTGTCAGCACAGTCCTGCCCGGCAAAATGCTGGGGAGAGGGGACAACGTATCCCTCTGAGTCTGCCTTATTCATCTTATTGCCATAGCAAGATCTGAAAGAAGTTATCTCCGTGACTGCATTCAGCACGTTCTTGATCTGATATAGCAGTGGCCAAGCCATGGCTCTTGAAACATGCAGTTCAAATGCAGCTCTTACAATGGGACCACTTTGCAGGACTACCAGCAGAGTCCTCCCCAGTCTGGGGGCTGCTGAGGGATCTGTGTCACTGACTGCAGAAGAATCAGCAGTGCAGGCTGCTGAGCCAGCACTGTGCACGTGGACTTCAGGTGATCTGGCACTCTGCAGTGGACACCTGGAGAGCCATTCCTATCTCTTTATCTCCAGCACTGGCGTTAGTCAGCTCACACTTCCCATTAGAAGTGAGCGAAGCAGTGAGGAAAGATGTTTGGTGTAACAGTGTTGAAAGCCTGCTGGGCGACTGATGTTGGAGCCTGTTTGGACAGTAGTTTGGGGGGAGGGGGAATATATTGGTTCATAAGTTATGCTGTGAGGGAGGTTGGTTTGTTCTCATTCCAGGAGATTTGGTAAGCAATTTTGAGATGATTAATGAATAGGTTGGGTATATCCCACTGCAGAAAGTCTGGCTGATGTTTCCAGAGTAGCCAAGAGGCCTTAAGTCTTTTTCTCTCTCTGCAGGATTATCCCAAGCTCAGCCAGTCATACTATTCCTTGCTGGAAGTTCTTACCCAGGACCACATGAACTTTATAGCCAGTCTGGAGCCTCATGTAATCATGTATATTCTCTCTTCCATTTCAGAAGGCCTCACTGCACTAGGTAACTATTTCTGTTCTCTGTTGTGCTCCTAGAGCTTTGATTTGGAAATGAGGAAAGAATCCGAAATACTATGAATTCAAAGTAATAGATAAAAGTGTCAGGTTCAGGCCATGGAGTTGTGGACTGTTGTCCTGACTGTGGGTAATTGATCTTGGTGTAAACCTATATTGATCTTTTTTTTCTGCACTCATAACAGGGCTTATAGAAAGGGGTGGAATGGGTTGTTGAATTGTTTCACCTCTGTTAAAGCTGAAACATTAGAGATGATGAACACGTCAGTGAGGAAGTCACTGCCTGGTCTAGGTTAAATGGCTCTTGTTTGCCAACTCCCTGAATGGAACCAGATGAATGGTGATGCTTTCCTGGGAGTAGGCCCAGGTGCGTCTGAGCAAGAGAAATGCTGGCAGTGTTCCAACATCTCCCCCTCTCCTGTTCTTGCAGACACGATGGTTTGCACAGGCTGCTGCTCCTGTTTGGACCACATTGTCACCTATCTCTTCAAGCAGCTGTCTCGCAGCACCAAGAAGAGGACCACACCTCTGACCCAGGAGAGCGACCGGTTCTTGCACATTATGCAGCAGCACCCAGAGATGATTCAGCAGGTAAAGAGTGAAGGTGTAGGGCCTTGTTGTGGCATGGCATGGTAAACTGCCTGATAAGCCCTGAATTCTTCGAGCATGACATAATATGGGGGATGCATGATTCCTGCTCTAGAGCTCTGGGCTCTTCCTGAGGGAAAAGGATTTTCTGGCTAGTACTGCATCTCTCCTACGCATTCAGTATGTGGTAGGTCTGATCCGAAAATGCACTTCAGGGCAATGGTTTTCCCTGTGCAAAGAACACCATTTTTGCATTTTAGAAGTGAAAGGAAGTAGCAAAAAACAAGACTTGTTTTCCTTTTTTAGAGAAAAAATAGTATGGACTGCACTGGCAGTTTGTAGAAATGGAGCCAGGAAATATACCTTCTGCCATGAGCATGTGATCCTGTTCTGCTTTAAGACAGGGTTTGTTTGAAGCCCTGGAACAATTCAGTGGTACATGTGCACTCACAGCAGAGCAGAAACCATGGGGTCCCTGTGCCTAACAAGACTGTGGTTAGACTTCAGTGTACAGGAGCAATCTCTGCTGTGATTCTCGTGTTAGGACCATGTGGAAGTTAGGTTTGCTGCCTGTTAGAGCATGCGCTACCTTGGCACTGTTTGTGCCTGGATTCAGAATGGCCTCTGCAGGGTGAATTTGATAATCAAGTCTTACATGCTGGTAGCACATCTACCATCTGTCTCCTGCCTCTATCCACAACACCTTTGATATACATAGAGCTTGCTGGGATTTGTCTCCTCTGTTGGTCTTCAGCATATGTGATGGCAGAAGATCAGTGAGCTGAAGACATGTTTTCCTGGCTTAGATGAGTCTTAGCATATAGGTATCTTTGTGTAGCATTTCTTCATGACAGGTGATTCTGCTCGCAGAGGTCTTGGTTTTGGCCCTCCAGAGGGCTCAGCACTGGGATCTGGACATCCCTACCTCAGAGCAAAACACTTTTGTATCTGTCCCTCACCTGACCTGCTGCGTTTGAACAACAGCATGCAGTGCATTTCTTACAGTGTTATCCAGCTTCACTCACTGGTGCTAGTCAAGGTGTCAGCATGACTTCCACGTGAAAGCAGGAAATATTGTTCTGTCCTTCCACCCAGGTAGATCAAAAGCAAACAAAAGCAGGCTATTTCGGGAGCTAGAAATTGTGTCTTCTGGGGATAAAAGAGAAACTGCATTTCCAAACCAGACCTCAGTTTTGTTCCTGCTATTACACCCTAACAAGGCTGTGGAAGGGAATGCAGACACCACTAGTGTTGAACAGAAGCAGCTTCCCAGGGCACAAAACATATGCCCGTGTGCAGTTTGTACGGTTAAGCTCTTGCTGTTACCTTAATTGAAGATCAGACAATTTTCCCCTGGCTGCCTTGGGGCAGGATGGGGTGTGTCGGAAATAAATACTGTAAGAGCTTTCAGCACCTGCTATGTGTGCCTTCGCTGAGGAGTTCTCTACTAACCGCTGTTCACTGTTCTCTACTAACCAGGTGCTCCTTTTGTCCCATGATGCTGGGAGCACTGTAGCATTGAGGATCCAATAGGAGACAATACCAGAAGCATTAAACAAGCATGAGCTGCCCTTTGTATGTATATGCTTGGCTTTTAATCTCAGCATCTGAGTATCTTTGTCGTCACTGATGATCTTTCTAGCCTGGTACAGAGGCCAGTCAGCTTTCAGAGGGGGCTCATCTTGGCAGCATGAGCATGTCCGTTCCACCCCTTGCGTGTAATGCAGGGATGCTTTCTCCTCCCGTGGGAAGGAAACTGTGGAGGTGAATGCTCACTCTTGTGTGCACACAGTGCCATGGCGAGGGGAGAGCTGTATTTGAAGGGCTGGTTTTAAGCCTCTGTCTCCCTTTTCCAGATGCTGTCAACAGTGCTGAATATCATCATCTTTGAGGACTGCAGGAACCAGTGGTCAATGTCTCGGCCCCTGCTTGGCTTGATACTGCTCAATGAAAAGGTAAACATCCCAACCTCCCATCCCAGCTGGAGAAGCTGTCTGGGCTTGAGCGATGCTGGAGCCTTCAGGCTGAACTAAGCAGTCCTGCGGCAGAGCAGGAGGTTGGGAAGTCAGGAGAGACTGTGTGTCAAGACAGAAGGGTATCCAGCCCTTCCCTGCAGCAGCCCTGGCACTAATGAATCCTATTAAACTCTCATTTATAAGACCACTAGAAATCACGTGAAGAGCTGTAACATGTTCCCTCCATCTTCCTGAAGAGGATGTATTATGCCGTGTTCCAAAGTTGAGCTGCCTATTGCTCTGAAAATTAACCCATCCTTCTCTTGTCTCCCCCAGTATTTCTCTGACTTGAGGAACAGTATAGTGAACAGCCAGCCCCCAGAGAAACAGCAGGCAATGCACCTGTGCTTTGAGAACCTCATGGAAGGCATCGAACGCAACCTCCTAACCAAGAACAGGGACAGGTCAGTATGGAAGCCGCTGGGCCAAGAACCTGTTTGTAGGACTGAGACCTGCCTGGGTCCTGAGGTGTTCTGAGCCCAGAGGTTTATGTGGAAGTACAACCTAGAGTGTGGAAGTACAACCTAGAGAACCCAGCATACAGCGATCCTTGTGGCAGCCTCATGGGTAGCAAAACACTCTAGGCATGGGCAAGTTCCTGCTCTAACATGCACTGCTCTGCGTTTTCCGTAGGTTTACACAAAACCTGTCAGCGTTCAGGCGAGAGGTAAACGACTCCATGAAGAACTCCACCTACGGTGTGAACAGCAATGACATGATGAGCTGACGTCTCCCAACTCCACCTGTACAGAGCAGCATCTCTTTGGCCTGGCCCAGAGGGGTTACCGTTTCCGATGGAAAGAAAAGAGGGCGTTTCTAATCCCTGCTCTTCCCTAGGGCTGGATTGCGGCGCTCGCTTTGACCGTACTCCACGTCCCGAGGGAGGAGGGAACAGGAGGGGTTAAGCTCACCAGGGCAGGGTGCTTCTGTTTCCGTGGGAGGGGGTGGAAGGGCATAAGCCAGGTGCAAGAATCCAGCGTCTCCCTACCAGAATGTCTGCGTGGAACGCCAGCGCTCTGCTGCAGCCTGCCTTGTATAAACATGTACATTTTTTCATAACATTTTGAACAAGGTTTATATTGACTCAATTTAAAAAAAAAAAAGTGTGATTGAAATTTTTACAGAGTCCTGGTGCACCAGTGCTGGCGTGAGGGTTGTGTATGCGAGTGAGGAAAGTGTGTCCTGCAGGCCTGAAGCTTTACTGGGCGAGGGGTGGGTGTGTGAAAGTGCAGAGATATATTTAGTGACAAGTGTAGAGAGAAGCAAAAAAAAAAACAAAAACAAAAAAACAAAAACATTGTAAAATTCCAAATGTATATTTTTTCTTATTAAGCCCCTTGAAATCACAACTTCCTGTTACCGTCTTGCCCTTGTTATTAGGAACTCTAAGCCATGCCGCGTGATCTCTCATTCGTGCTTGCTCGTGGGTGTCTCTCCTCTCCCCCCGGTGTAACAGTAGGCGCTGTCCCCCTTGTCAGTTTGCTTCTCGTAGGGCCCTCGCCTCCCCCCCTCTGGGTGACCTGTTGAACTGACACATCGCGGGGGCACCGGCTCCCCCCTGCCCAGCAGCACTGCAGTAGGCGCTCTCCTGACTGTACCTTGTACTTGTTTCCTAGTTGCTGTAAAGCTGGAAGCACATGCGGAATAATCAGGCCGGGGGTGAGCTTGCCATGGTCTTGTGAACTCGCCCACCACGGAGCGAGTGCAGTCGGCCCTTAGGGCAGGGCGTGCGTACTTGGACAGAGCCAGGAGCGCAGGACCGCTGCAGGGAATTAGCCACCTTGGAGGGTTCTTAATAACAAGGTTTGCCTAGCATGAAGTATTTAACACCCCCTTTAAAATGATTCCATTTTTTCTAAGTCACCATAATAAATGTTTTGGATATAAAATTTACTTACAGAGGAAAGCTGATGGGGGAGGGGGAACCTGTTTGCCTTGTACTTTTTCCACTATTGTTGCTGCTAGTCGTGTGCATTCTCTTGCTCAGCTCTACCCCACAGACACTCAGTCCTTAGGGTTTCAGTTTCTCTTCCCGGACACCACCTATTCTTAATTTTATTTTCTTCCTTTTTTTTTTTTTTTTGTTCTTTCCTCTGGCGATCGTGTGTTGGGTCCTTTTTCGCGTGAGCAGATTGCTGGTTGACTTGTAAGGGTGTTTGCTGCATACAGTGTAAGCATTGTGACTGCAAATAAACTTCAATGGTTTCTACTGAGCTGTGTCTACCTGGGCCTTGCCTCTGCTTGGGAGATGGATCCCTCTGCCAGCAGTTTCTGTGTTGTGGGCTCTTCTCTGCACAGACCTGATGGAGCAGCTGGCCAATGCTTAGTAGGTTTTGTTTTTACAAATGAGGTGGCAGGTCAAAAAATGTATTTAATATAATCTATATAGATCATAGTCAGGTACTAATATTCTAGCAGCAGTACTAACCCCTGCTACTTACTGCTAATACCATGGTGATCCCTAGCCTGAACTCTGACTAAAATGAAAGCGGAGTCAGGAGTAGTTTGTTAGCTTTTAGGTTTGTTCTAGGGGGCTCTGACAACCCATTTATACAGACAGGCTGGCAGCAGGTCCATTAACTCTTGCAGCACAAGGGAGTTTCTTAAATGTTTATTTACAATCTGCAAATGGAATCCGAACTCAAAGGCCCTTTCTGGAGGAAAGGCAACGAAAGCACAGTTCAGTCCTGGGGAGAGCATCTACCCTCACTCGGGTCTGTACATGCCTCCTTCATGAAGGAACAGGTGCTCCTGTGTCAAGGTTGTCTCACAACCGTTAAGCACTGGGGGTGAGCTCCATCCCATCCTCACGCAGATGCTGCTTCCACTGCTTCAGCAGACACTGGGTTTTTGGCACTGGTGTAGACAATGTTGTTACAACCCTCTCTGTTCCGAGCTATTTCAATGGCAAAAAACTGGATTCTGGTGGCTGAGAGAGGGGGAAATAAAGGTTTAGAGCTGGTCTGTGAATAAGCTGGGTTCAGAATTCCTACAGCCTCATGCAGCCTCGGTCCCAACTAACACTTCCCCTCTCCACAGAACAGCAGGGCCTTCTTCTCTAGCACAAAAGGAACTTGCTTCAGGCTTCACCCCTCGCTAGCAGCACGCACAGCAGGCTGCTCCGTTACCTCTCTGCAATTCAGCTGCCCCGAGGAGGAGAGAAAATTGTAAACATCCTAAGTCATAGCTACTCAAGGCAGAGCACTGACACTAAGTGCAGATTTCTGTGAACAAGGAGGAGAGAAAGGTGCAATGCTATCAGCACCCACAGCAGGGAGGAGCCAGGTCAGTCCACAAACCTGGCAGCTGCATCTAGCGTCCTAGAGCCAGTAGAGCTGGTGCGACAGCTGCCGTAACACCCCCTCCAGCCCAGGCCCGCTCACCGAATATCGTGTTCTCTTCCGTGTAGTCTTTACTGCAGTCCAGGCGGAGCAGGGTGCCGTAGTTGAAGTCCTCGACAACCCCTTCGAACTGCATGCAGAATGGGCGCCATTTCTAGAGAGCAACGTTCACGTCTACCTCATTTCCAGAGCCACTGGAAGCCCAAGGCCGAGGGAGAGATGGGCTACGCACCCCTCCGTGCCACCCCTTCAGCACTTACCTCTTTGGCTGGCTCCGATTTGAGCTCTTCTGGGTCAAGTACATCAATTTTGAGATCACTAAAGGTTTTCCTGAATTCACCATAGATCTGGTCATCGACTTTGGTGAGGTTCAGAAACTTGGGATCAACGGAGGAAATAAGCTACCAGGGAAGACACAAGAAGCAGCAGAGCTCGCACCCTTTCTTTCTGACCGGCGGTTCCCCTCCAGCCGTTTCAGCCCTGGGTCTCATGTTGCGTGATGGGCACTTGTCTTACAAAAACAGCACATGAGATCCCATCCGACCCCGCTGCCCCTTCTGCTACTCAACCACTACCCAACCCCTGCGGACTTACATTAAAATAGACTTCGGCGTGCTGGTACGCCTTCATGGCCCACATCATCTCAACGTTGGGCTGCAGACAGACAGGAGCAAAGGTGGTTAAACACTGCCATCTTCAACTTAGCCTCCCACATAGCAAATATCTTGAAGTCATTTCCTGCTGCTGCTTTGGAGAGGGCGGTGGCGTGGGGGAAGCAAGTGGCTGGCAGTGGTTTTGGGTCTGGTTTAGCCTTAGCACCTCCTCAGGAGGATCCTGCATTAGCCAGAACCTGGTTTTAGAGCACAAGTGAACTCAGGTCAGAGCTAAAGACCCAAGTTAAGCACGAGGCTCCCAAACAACGCTGTGAAAGGGAGGATGGAGAATCCCGCGCTGAGGACTGACGGCTCCAAACCCAGACACACCGTGTTAGGTTGTGATAGCCCCGACGGCCCTCCCGCCCTGTCCTCAGCCCCGCGGCCCCCCCGGGCCTGTGCGCTGGTCACCCTCAAGCACCGGGCACGGGGAGGCTCAAGGAGCAGCCGAGCCGGGGCCACGGCCGCCTCAGGGGGCTCCCGCACCCCCGGGAGCTCTGGCACCGGGCGGGACGGTGCGCGAAGGCCGGCGGGGGGCCAGGAGCTGCCTTCCCGTGCCCCGGGGATACTCACGTCATTGCCGTAAGCCTCGGCCGGCAGCGACAAGGCGCGAGCGGCCGCCGCGGCCTCGCTGGGTCCCTGGAGACAGGAGAGAAGCTGCAGGAGCGGGAAAGGACGCGCGAAGCCCCTCGTTCCCCGCTGCCGCCCCCCGGCCCGCTGCCATGGAGCGGCCCGGCCTCCGCGGGGGCCCTGCCCCGCACCCCGGCGCCCCAGCGCGGCCCTCCCAGGGGCATCCCGCACCCCCCGCCCCGGGCACCCCCCGCGCCCCACGGCCTCACCAGGGCGCCCAGCGGCGCCCCCGCCGCCGCCATGCCGCCGCGCCGCCCGGAAGCGGGGCCGGAAGGCGGCGCCCGGCGCTTCCGGCCGCCTCGGCGCGCATGCGCCGCCTCCGGCGGGCCGTGACCAGGCGGGGGCGGGGCCAGGAGGGGGCGGGGCCAAGAGGGGCGGGGACGGGGCGCAGAGCGCGGTGGCACCCAGCAGGACGCAGTGGCACCTGGCAGGGGCGGCAGTGCACCGTGGCACTCAGCAGAGGTGACCGTGCATGGTGGCACCCAGCAGGGCATGGTGGCACCTAGCAGGGCATGGTGGCACCTAGCAGGGGCGACTGTGCATGGTGGCACATGGCAGGGCACAGTGACACCCGGCAGGGGTGGCAGGGCATGGTGACATGCAGCAGTGGTGGCAGGGCACGGTGGCACCCAGCAGGGCATGGTGGCACCCAGCAGTGGTGGCAGGGCATGGTGGCACCCAGCAGGGCAC
>PTFA01000091.1:2207679-2221826 GCA_003342895.1 Casuarius casuarius
CAGCGCCAGCCCCGCTTCGAGTTCGTGGGCGCCTCGTCCCCCACGCGCCGTGCCCGCCGCACCCCGCGCCCGCTCACCTAACGCCCGGCCCCCCACGCCCCTTCTCGCACCCCCCCAGCGCTGTTTTTTTCCCCCATCTCTTTTTTTCCTAAAGGAAGATGCTCTATTTTTGTACTCCGAGGCACCTGGGGATGGCCGGAGCTTGGGGCACCGGTGCCGAGGTCCCTTCGCCCCTTGAGCCCCGCGGTTCCCGGGGCCACCTGGCACCTTGGGCACGTTTCCCGCACCGCCCGGAGCCACGGTCCCTATCCGTCCTGCTGCTCCCAGGCTCGGCTCCCAGCACCCAGCCGAGGGGATGGATGGCAACGAGCCACCGAGCAAAGCCCTGCAGGAGGGTGTGGAGGAGCCGTGCATCGGCCAGGCACCCAGAGACCCTCCATCCCTGCAGCACGTCCATCCGTCTGTCCATCCGTCCTGCCTCTCCCGCGCGCCCACTGCACGCTTTGCACCCGGGCTCGCCGGGGGCCGCGCGGAGAAGCAGGGCCAGCACTTGCCCCCGCGGCCGCCCCGGGTGCCCGCGTTATTTATTGGCCGCGAAGCGCCGGGCACCGGCTGCGCCGTGCCGGGAGGGACCGACCACCTCCCCGGGCCGCTCGCTCGGCGCGGTTACCAACCCTGCCGTTTCCGCACCGGGTCCGTTTTAGGCCTAAACCTTTAGACTTGGGCGTTTATTTGTATAAAGAAAAAAGAAGGGGGGGACCCCGAAGGTGAATAAAAGCGAGTGTCCAGCCCGCCCCGGCTGCCGCAGCCTCGCCGGGCGGAGGGGAGGGTGTGCGGTCCTGCATCCCGGCCCCGGAGCATCTAATCCGGCCCCGTCAGCATGGGGCCGGGGGGGACGCGCCGAGCGGGGCAAATCATAGCGCTTTGAGTCACCTGGAGCTTTCAAGCGGGGGGGACCGCAGCACCCGGCAATTACGGGGACAATGCGCGGCGCTGGCTGCCCAGGTGCGGCGCGGGAATTAGCGGCGGCTGGGCTCGGCCTCCCCTCCCGTCCCCGCGGCCTCCCCGACGGCGCCTTGTTCCCGCAGGAATCCGGGACGTTCTTTGAGAAAGGGCCGCGCCGCTCCGCGCCCCCGCCGCCCCCTCCCCGGTTTAGCCAGGCTTCAAAGGTAGAGGAGGTCCCTTTGTGCAATCTCCGCTTTAATTTTTCCCCGTCCCTTTTTTTCCCCTTCTCCTCTCCTTCCCAAGCCCTTCCTCTCTTTTCTTTCAGGGCTTTCCCCTTCCTCCCCTCTCTTTCTTCTCGACCTCCCGGGATAGAAAGGGCTCCGAGGGGTGAGGCCTTTTCCATTATGGCCGGGGAAGAAAAACCTCACACTGTTTCTTTCTTGTTTTCTGAGGTGAGACCGGGGCGGGGCGGAGGGGAGGCAGGAATGCTCTGTGCAGAAAGTGCACTGGAGGATGTCTCGCCCTGCCGCCGCCCCGGCTCCGGCGCGCCGGCGCTTTCCCAAGGCTCTTCTCCTCGCCGGCTCCGGCCGGGGCCTTGAAATCCCCAGTCAAAGGGGGGTTTTGGGGGGTGGCCGGGATGGAGGGCCGGGGGCCCGCAGCGGCCCCTCGGGGTGCCGTGCTGGGAGCACCCGGGTCCGTTCCCTGCCATGGGGGGGGCCGATGCTGGGTGCCCCCGGGACCCGGCTTGCCCGGTCGCCCCCCCCCAGGTCCCCAAGCCATGGGGCGCCCGGTGATGCTGCCAGGCGCTGGGGGCGAGCGCCGTGGGTCCCCCCCCGCACGCACATCCCTGCCCCCCGGGATGCTCCGCTGCAAACCGGAGCCTCCCCGCAGCGGGGCCGTGCCGGCGATGGCGTTTTGGGGCTGGCCGGGGAGGGGGTGCGGGGCGGCCCCCCGGCGCGGGGCCCGGCTGGGCGGTGGGGGCACGGAGCGGCTCCCGCACCCCTCCCTGGCCGCCAGCCCCGCTGGCTGGGCTCGGCTGGGCTCGGCTGGCGGAGGGAGGCGGTCGCTGTAGCAACGTGCGGTGCGGCGCAGGGGAGGGGATGCGATGCTCGGCGCCGGCATGGCTCCTGGCGGAGAGGCGAACCTGCCCGCCGCGGGCCGCGGGCGCCCGTGAAGGTAGGGCCCTTCCCCTCCTGCCTCCTCTTCCTCACCCCCAGGCCCGCTGCAGCCCCCCCCCCCTCCACCGCGGTGGCTGCGATGCTCCGGCTGCGCGGGGCCTGCGGGGTTTGAAGGGCACGGCGGGCGGAGGGGTGACCCGCGGCTCTGGTGGGGKGGGAGCACCGCACCGGGGGGGGGTCGGGGGGGCTCGGGGGTCCCCGCAGAGCAGGGAGTGGCGGGCGGCTCTGCTCGGTGCTCGGCACCTGCACGTGATGGGGCGAGCGCGCGAGAGCAGGCGTGAGCGCGGCGCGAGGCTGCGCGCCCCGCGTGCCCAGGCGTCCGGCCGGGGAGGGATGCGTGCCGGTCCGGTTCCTGCCTCCGGGGACCCCCCCTCTCCCGGGGTGGCCCCCGCTTCCATCCCTGCCCGTGCAGCGGGAGCCCGGGGAGCGCGTCGCCTCCGTGCTCGGGAAACTGGGTTAGCGCGGGGGAGGCAGCCGCAGCCTCCGTTAGCCGGGGGACGGGCGCTGGGGCAGGCGACGGTGCATCGCCGCCCGGGCTGCAGCCCCCCCGGTGCCCCCCGCCCTCCCGCGGGATGCCCTGCCCGCCAGCCCCCCGCGCGCCGCGGGGGAAACCGAGGCAGCGCGGGGCGGCGCGCCGGGGCGAGGACCAGAAAGGAGCGCGGCGGCTGCTGTCACTAGGCAGCCGTCTCCCACGCCGAGCCGGGAATAGATCCCGGGCGGCCGCGTGCTGCAGCTCCCGCTGCCGGCCCCCGCCGCCCCCGCCTCACCCGGCCTCTCCTGCAGGCCCGCGTGCCGGAGCCCTCCCTGCCCTGCCCCATTCCAGCCGGGATGGGGCCGGGATGCAGGGAGGGGGCTCTCCACGCCGCCCCGGCTTGCTCCGGCGGTGCCGGCAGCTTTGAGGGGCTGCAGAGAGCAGGGCTTGGTTTGGGGGATGCCAAATGCCTCCCCGGCCTCTGCTGAGCAGCGCTGGTGCCCGCGATCCCTGCCTTTTTCTGCACGGTTCCCCTTCCCGCGCCGGCGATGGGCGAGTGCCGCCCTCGGCCGTGCCACAAAGCCCGGTCCAGGCCCGGCTGCAGAGGGTGGGATGCAGCCCCACCGCGTCGCCCATCGTGCTCGGGGTGCTGTGGGGCGCGCGGGGGCCTCCTGGCCCCGTGCCCGCAGCCGGGGCGCCGCGGGGCACCGAAATCTCAGCTGGGGGCTGGGGCGACGGCTGCCCCCCACTCGCCCCGGGGAGGGGAGGAGGGGGCGCCGGGGACCCCCGCGTTGCTCCCGGCAGCGAGGCAGTGCCGCCAAGACCGGGTTTATTGATGTTTTCCTGCCTCTTTGTGCCGGCGGCGCGGCAGGAGCGCGAGCGAGCAGCGCCCGGTGCAAATACTGCTTCGTCATGATGCCGCTTAATTCTCCTCTTGCTGGGAAAGGGACGGAGCCAGCAGCGGCGGCGGGGAGCGGCGCGCGGCCCCCACCCGCGCACGCACGCCCGCCCGCCCGCCCGCGCCGCCGCGACCCGCTCCGTTATCGGCGCGCAGCCCCTGCCTCTGGGGCTGGGAGATACCCGCACACTGCACGCACACCGCGCGCACGGCGCAGGCACGGCTGTCATGCTCGCGGCTGCACGCTGCGGCGCGGCAGCTCGGCCCGCGCTGGGGCAGCCCGCCCGGGGGCCCTCGCTCTAGCGCCGGGGCGTGCGGCATCCCCGAGGTGCCGGTGAGTGCCGCGGTCTCGCYGGGGCGGTGCCGGGCTCGGGGCGCGCTCGGCCCCCGCGGTGGGGCGGCTGCAAGCGGCGGCGGCAGCCCGCTGCTCTCCCCTCGCCCTTCCGGCCCGCCGCCCCCCTCCCTTCGCTCTTGATGGCCCTGCTGCCGGCTCGGCCCTGCCTCCGCCACCGCCGGCACAGCGGGGACGCGGCACGGCCGCGCCGTCCTTCCCGGCAGCTCCGCGGTGCCCCCGGCCACCGCATCCCCCCACCGGGGCGGGGATGCTCCCCGCCTCCCTCCCGACGGCTGAACCGGCCTCTGCGCCGAGTCTCCCGGGGGAGCGGGAGGGACCGGAGCTGCCGTTCCCAGCCCCACCTGCGGAGCGAGTTTGTGAGGCCTCAGCGCCGCAGCTAGCGGAGCATCCCGCTCCCCGGGGAGCAGCCGGCAAGGCGGGAGCTGCCCTCGGTGCGGCGCAGCCGTGGGGCTGGCGCGGGGGTCCTACGCGTGTCCCCGCGATGCTCCGGGTCCCCACCGGGCCGGAGCGGGCGAGCCGGGGGCTGCAGGGCATCGCCTGCTCCGTGCCGCGGCCGAGCCGGGTGCAGCCGCCGCTCGCCTCCGCGCACGCCCCGCTGGGCCCCTCCGGCCCCTCTGCGTGCGGGATGAGCAGGCTAATCCCGTTTTAATCCCAGATTACGCACCACGTGAGCCTCTGCCCGAAGCGGCCGCAGCGTGGCTGTCGGGGCCGGGCCCCCCCGGGCCATCAGGGCGAGCGGCGCGTGTCGCTGCCGCGGACTGGCCGACTGCTTTGGGGACCCGACACCTCCAAGCTGGGCTCGGGGCCGGGAACCAGCTGCTTTGGCCGAGGTCGGTCCGTGGTTCCCGAGCCGACGGGAGGAGCAGAGGGGCTGGAGGAGGTGGAAGTGCCCCCCTTGCCTCCGGTTGCTCCTGGAAAGGGGGGGGGGATTGCTGCCCCCCCGGCCCCGCAGCCCCGGGATGCCGCGAGGTGCTGCTCGCCTGCTCCGGCCTCGGCGCTGACCCGCTTTTCCCGGCCCGCGGGAAGGGCCCCGCTCGCCCGGCTGCACCCGCCGCGCCGCGAGATGGAAAAACCCCAGCCGCTTCCCGCTGGCAGCTGGTGGCTTTTAACGCTAACGAGCCGTCGCTTTGCAGCCGGGCGGCTGCGCCGGGCAGCGTTCAACGGCACGGAAGGAACAGGCTGTCAATAGCTGGAGGTCAGCTCCCCTCCGCCGCGGCTCCCGGGGCCGCGCGGGAAGAGAACCAGGACAGGAGGAACCAGATACCGGCGCGGTGCCGGCCAGGGACGCACGTGCCCCCGCCTCCCTGCGGCTCAAGTTGCCGGTAGGATCCCACCTCCCCGCTGGAGATGCTCGGAGAGCCGGGCTCCACCGGCACCCGGCCGCGCTCCCGCTCCTTCCTCCGTCTCGGGCCAGGGATGCGCGCCCGGCGGGATGCGCGCCGCGGGTGCCTCGGTTTCCCCGTCCTCCTCTCCCCGCCGGAGGCAGTGCGGGGGGCAGGCAGCCCGGCGGCAGGGTCCCCGGGGGCCGCGGTCGCGCCGGGGCTGCCGCCTGTGTTATTTATTTGGCGGTGTCGCTAGGAGCAGCGCGTGCGTGCGTGCAGGAGGAGGAGGCGGGCCGGGAAGCGCCGGGCGCCCGTTCCCAGGGCTCGCCCTCCCCGGCTGCTCGGGGAACTTGTGACCCGGCCGCATCCCGCGCCGAGCTCTGCCCGGGAGTTTTTCCATGGCAACCGTGGTGCGAGGCTGGGCCGGGAGCCGGGGCGAGCGTGGAAATGCCGGGCGGAGAGGCCGCGCGCCCTGCGGAGGGAGGGTGGTGCGGAGAGGAGGAGTGAGGGGAGAGGAAGGCTGCGGCTGCCTCCCGCCGCCCCCGGCGAGGGCTCTCCAGGGCCGCGCAGCCTGGCCCTCTGCCCGGGGACCGCGAGCTAATGGCTTTGGCGGCTGCGAAAAGTCAAATCCGGATTTCCTCGGGGGGGGGCGGAGGGAGCCGACGGCTCTGCGCGGCAGCGGCAGCCCTGCTCGCGGCACCGGAGCCTCCGAGGCCGTGCCGCCGCGCGCCCTGCCGCCGCCGTCCTGCATCCCGCCGGCATCCCGCATCCCGCCAGCATCCCCGCGCGGCATCCCCGCCGCCCGGGCACCGCGTGGCTCGGCGCCGCCAGGAAGCCTCCCTCCGCACAGGGTCTGTCCATCCCTCTCTTTCGCTCTCCCTCTGCCAGTCCATCCCTCCCCAGCGGCTTTGGCTCCCTGCGTTGCAGCAGGGCCGAGCTGCCGCCGCCGTCCGCCCCGCTCCCGCCTGCGCTGCGGGATGCAGGATGCACGGGGCGATGGCGCTGCCGCCCGCCTGCACCCCGCTCCCACGCGTCCCATGCAGTGACCGGCTGCGGGAATCCCCTCCACGCGCCGCGCTGGCCTTATCTCCGCGGGCGCGAGCCGGGGCAGACCGGGCAGCGAGAGCCGCGCGGCTCCGGCCCGCCGGCCTGGGGAGATTGGGGGTTGTCATGGGGAGCGAGGCTGCCGATTTGGGCGGTGGCTCTCTGCTGGCTCCAGATAAGGTGTCCCCGCATCGCCCGGCCGTGCCGACGGGTTGGGAGCGCTGCCAGGGCCGGCCGGCGCCGCTCGCCCGCCTCCGCCGCCCCTCGCGCTCCCGCTCGGCACCTTTCCCGGCTGCTCGCCCTCTTGCAGACCCCTCGCTCCTGCTCCTTTTCCTTCCTCATCAGCATTCGCGGCCAGCCGTCCCCGCACCGCCCTCCCGCCAGCCTCCGCCGCTTCCTCCGCCGCCGGCGATTTGCTATCTCATCCCTCTGCTCGCCGCCGCCCCCACCGCCGCCGGGCGCAGGTAGGCCCCTCCGCCGCGAGCCGCTCCGGCACCGCGCGGGCCGTTTCGGGCCCCGGCGGCGCTTTGGGCACCGAGCTCTGCGGGATGCTCGGCAGCACCGTGCCCGGGTGGGCTCGGCCCCGCGGGTGCACGGGGCTCCCCGCCGCAAAGACGGGGTCTGCGGCTCCTGCCAGCTCCGTGCGCGGCAGCTCCCGCGCCCTGCTCAGCCCCGAGGCAGCCCGCCAGCCCGGCCGGAGCAGCCGGCAGCCCCGGGAATCCCGCCCTGGCTCCGGCGGCCGTGGCCGGTGGAAAGTGTGAGCTCATGGGTGCGTGGGGCCGCGGCTCGGCCCGGACAATGCCGCCTTGTGCCCTGCCCGGCGCCGCTCCCGAAAGGGGGGTCCGCGCTTGGCCGTCCGGCGCCGCCGGCACCGCAGCCCGCGGGGCGCAGGCGAGGCGCTGTCGGCAGCGGGGGTCTCGGAGGAGCGAGCGGTCCCTGCGTGCGGCAGCTCCGGGCGGCAGGGCCAGCGCTGCGACAGGGCCCGCTGTCCCGGCACGACCCCGCGTCTGCTCCCGGGCGGCTCGGCAGCTCCCACGCGCGGCTCGGTTCCAGCAGCTGGATGATGCTCCGGGGTTTGCCAGAGCCGCTCCCCTCTGCTCCAGCGGCCGGCAGCGCCCTGGGCTGGGCTCCCAGCCCTTGCTGGAGGATGCAGGGGGGCAGCGGGCAGGTGCCCCAGCTCCGCACGAACCTGCCTGCATTGGGCAGCTTTGTGCCCGGGGCACGGGGAGGGGGACGGTCCCAGCACGGCGGAGCGTCTGGTGCTGCTGCTGTCCTCGAACTGCCTCAGTTTCCCCCAGCTTGGGATGCAGCAGAGGCCGGGGGGGTTGGACTGAGCGCTGGCCTCAGGCTTGGGCTCAGCATCGCTGTTGGAAAGCGGGGCCTGGGCTTTGCCAAGTTTTCCCCGTGGTCTCCCAGCTAAAAGCAGAAGTTTGAGGAAAATCAGGAACTTTCCCCTTTGTTTGCGGTGCTATTGTGGGTTCGGAGCACGGCAAGGGCTCGGCCCTCTGCGGAGCGGGGCCGGGGGCTCCGGGCGCGGGCTGGGCGCGCATCGCCCGTCCCGCTCCCGCTGGAGCCTTCTCGAGGCCGCTGGCTGCCGGGGGACAAAAGGCCGCATTACCTCTGCTCTGCTTGTCAGCGCTCGTCAGCAGCCCCGCGGCTCGGCGGGGCTGGGCACCGGGGCGGCGTGCAGCGGGCCGGCGCGCGCCGGGCACCGGGGACCTCTGCGGAGCTGCCGGGCGCCCTCGGGGAGCAGGGTGAGGAGGAGGAGGGCAGGCTGTGCCGGGAGCAGGGAGGAGGCAGCCCTCCCGCTCCGCGGCTGAGCTCTGCACGGCTGCCGAGCTGCAGCGGGGGGGTTTGTCGCAGCCGGGTCCCCCGGGGCAGGATGCGCCCCGGGGCAGGCAGCCGAGCAGAGCTGCTCCTGGACTTCCCGGAAAACCCCGCTCGGCAGGATTCACGTGAGGTGGAAAGGGCCGGACAGGGAGCGTGTGCGTCGGTGCTGAGGGCCTGGGCTGCGTCCAAAGGCACTCGCCGTTCCTGCCTGGCATCCCGGGACCGCGGCTCGGGGCGGTGCGGGGATGCGCGGGCACCTGCTCACCTCTCCCGTCTCCCTTGCAGAGGCGGCACCGAGCCCCAGCCTGGTGTGAGCACCCAGAGGGATGTGGAGGCACAGAGGCAGCGGTAAGCGGGCCCCAGCACCCCCCCCCAGCCCTCCCCTCGCCCCCGGCCCGTCTCGGAGCCGCTCGGCCGCCTCGGGGGCTTGGGCGGCTGTGGCACAGCCCGCTCCCCCGGCGAGCCTGCACAGCCGCCGGCGCATCAATATTTGATGGCGGGGCCGTGCATGCCTCGCGGCGCGTTAGCATCACGCGCCCGGTGGGCCGTGGGCCCCCAGCTGCCTGGCCCCTCCGAGCCCCCTTGCCACCCACCTCGGGGCGCTGCTGGCAGCCCGTGGCCGTGCCCACGCCGGCGGCTGCCCCAAAACACCCCTTCTCCTCCGCACGCAGGACTCTGTGACTGACACAGCCCCTCCGGCCCGCAGCTGAATGGAAAGACTGCAGAAGGTGAGGGCTGGCGCGGGCAGGGGGCTGGGGCTGGGCAGGGGGCTCGGGCGGGGGGACAGGGAGGACACGCGGGGGTAGCGGCCAAGGGCAAGGGGCCGGCGGCCAAGGGCATCGGCAGGTAACGGCCCTGGGATGCTGCCAGCTCTCAGGTGGGCGCAGGAGGGACACGCTCCTCTCCCCTCGGCCAGCCTTCCTCCCCTGCCTTCCTCCCCCTCCTCCCAGCCCAGCCTGGTGGCACCATCTAGTGGACGCGTGTCCTGGCCAAGGCACTGTCACCTCCTGAGTGTCCCCAGGCCTAAACAGCAAGGCTGGAGCCGGCTTTGCAGAGGAGACCCCAGGGCCCGTCCAGAAACACCCCGTCCCCGGGGGCATCTCACCCAGGCGATCGGCACGGGGTGTCCCCGGCTCCCGCCGCGGCGCGGGAGGTGCCGAGCACGGCGCGGGCGGCTTCCCCGGCGGTGTCCCAAGGGATGAGGTTTGCCAAAATCTCCCCTTCCTTCCAGCAACCGCTGACCTCCCCTGGGAGCGTCTCTTCCTCCCGCGGGTCCAGCGTCCCGGGATCGCCCTCCAGCATCGTGGTAAGCGGCTCGTTCGCAGCTCTCCACCCTCCGAGCCCTCCCCGCCGCCCCGGCGGGCCGTGGGAGCTGCCGAGGGAGGGAGGCACCACGGCAGCCCCACGGAAACGCGCTTTCTGCACCCGAATGCAAAGGAGCTTTCTGCACCCGAATGCAAAGGAGCTTTTCCTTCCTCCCAGGCCAAAATGGACAACGAGGTTCTGGGCTACAAGGACCTGGCGGCCATCCCCAAGGACAAAGCGATCCTGGACATCGAGCGCCCCGACTTGATGATCTACGAACCCCATTTCACCTACTCGCTCATGGAGCACGTGGAGCTGCCCCGGAGCCGAGAGGTGAGGGCGCCTCGGGCCTCCCCCCGCGTCCCCCCGTCCTCCGTGCTGCCGGACAGCGGGGGAAAGCCCTGCCCTGCCCCGGAGCGGCTGGACGGAGAGGGTCCGGCGCCTGCCCAGAGGGCACAGCCTTTGCACTGGGTTGGAAAAACTGCTTTTTGCCTTCCGCAGCGCTCCCTGTCGCCTAAATCCATCTCTCCTCCTCCATCTCCAGAGGTGAGTACGGAGCTGGGGACCCGGCCCCAGGCTCCAGGGACGCGCGGCTCCCGTGCCGGACCGGGAAACCGGCCGCCGGCCTCGGCGCCGCTGGGGCTCGCGCGGAGCATCGCCCCGAGGAGGGCTGCGGTGCTCCCTCGGCTCTCACCGGCTCCGCTCGCCCGCAGGTCATCCGGGAGTGGCTGGAGAGCCGGACCCCGGGCAGCGCCGCGCAGAGCACCCCGCGCCCCGGCGGCACCGCGGCCCGCAGCAGCGTGCAGCACTTCCACCGCCCCGGTACGCTGCCGCGGAGCCGCCGCGCCGTGCCCCGGGCTCTGCCGGGGCTGCTTCTCCCCGGGACCCCTCTCACCTTTTTTGCTCCCCAAACCCCTTCCCCGCTGCAGAGACCGACACGACGGAGCTGAACATATACAAGAAGCCGCCGATCTACAAGCAGAAAGGTGAGCGCGGGGCTGCGGCGGCCCGGGGCAGCCCGGCACCGCGGGGCCCGGCCTCAGCCGCCTCCGCTGCCCCGTCCCGCGCAGAGCACCAGCCCGGCGCCCACCACGGGAAGCACCTCATCGAGGACTTGATCATCGAGTCCTCCAAGTTCCCGGCGGCCCAGCCCCCGGACCCCAACCAGCCCGCCAAGATCGAGACGGACTACTGGCCGTGCCCCCCGTCGCTGGCGGTCGTGGGTAGGTGGGGGGCCGGGCGAGGGGCCGCGGCGGTGGGGCAGCCCGGTCTGTCCCCCCGGACACCCGCGGCGTGACGTCCCCTCCTGTCCTCCAGAGACGGAGTGGAGGCGGCGGATGGCCTCCAAGAGAGGGGAGGAGGAGGAAGAGGACCTCACGGAGGAGATGAAGAACCTGCGGGAGCTGCAGAGGCAGGAGCTGAGCAAGGTGCGGGGCAGACCCGGCGGGCGGCCGGTCTCGGTGCGACGGGCTGGGGACGCGCTGGCACTGACCCCCCCGTGTTCCTCTGCCCCCAGGTCACCTCCAACCTTGGGAAGCTGATCCTGAAGGAGGAGATGGAGAAATCTCTCCCCATCCGGAGGAAAACCCGCTCGCTGCCTGACCGGACGCCCTTCCACACGTGTACGTGGGATGCGGGCGCTCGCGCAGCTCCCGGCGTGCCCTGCCGGCAGTGCCAGCGTCGGCCGGCTCTCCCCCCGTCCCTGCCCTGCTGTCCTGCTGTCGATGGCCTGGCCTGGCCTTGGGCTCCTGCTGGAGCATCCCTTGCTCCGGCCCCCCGGACCCGCTGACGGCCTCTCGCTCTCTTGCAGCCCTGCACTTGGGGAGCTACAAGAGCTCCTCGCTGCCCGCCTCCGGCAGGAGCACCCTCACCCGGGTAGGTGGCCCGGGCCGGGCGCAGCGCCGGGGTCCGGGTGCCGGGGCCCCCCCGGCGCTCGCCGGCATCGCTCTGACGCCGTCCCCTCTCCCCGCAGCTGCAGTCGGCGGAGTTCAGCTCGGCGGGCAGCGAGAAGGGCAGCCCGGGTGAGCGCGCGGCGCTGGGCGTCCCGGGGACGGGGGGGCTGGGGCAAGCGCGGGCTGTGCCGGGGCTCAGTGTCCCCTGGGGGATGATGTGGCTGGGGGGGCCGGCTGCCCCACACCCCAGAGGGCACCACAAAGGGGTCCCCGGCGCTGAGCCCCCTCCTTTCTCTTTTCCAGCCCTGCAGGTAAGCGCTCGCCTGGCTGCCGGCGCAGAGACCCAGCGAGAGGGTGACGTACGCCGGGGCGGGGAGCGGGGTGCACCAGGGCCAGCTGCCGATGGAGGGGCAAAAAGAGGAGAAAACGGGGTTTGGGGGGGGGGAGGGATGGCGTGGCAGCGCCCGGGCTGGAGCCCGTCACCCTGGCTTCGGTCCGGGCGGGAGCGAGCAGCCCGTGGCGGGGCTGACGCTGGGCTCTGTCCCCGCAGAACGGCCAGCGCGGGCGCATGGACAGAGGCAACTCCCTGCCCAGCATGCTGGAGCAGAAGGTGAGAGGGGCCGCGGGGGCGGCGGGGGCACGGACGGGGTGGCAGGAGGGCGAGGAGACAGGGAGGACGGACTCAGCGCCTCTCCCCCTCCCGGCTCGCAGATCTACCCCTACGAAATGCTGATGGTGACCAACAGAGGCCGTGTGAAGCTGCCGCCCGGCGTGGACAGGACCCGGCTAGAGGTAGGGGCCGGGCCGGGGGGGTCGGGGCGAGCGCGGGGGGCCCGGCGCCCCGTGACCCGGCCTGTCCCCGCAGCGGCACCTCTCCCCCGAGGACTTCCTGCGGGTCTTCGAGATGCCCCCCGAGGAGTTCGGCAAGCTGGCCCTGTGGAAGCGCAACGAGCTGAAGAAGAAAGCCTTCCTCTTCTGAGCCCGCCTCGGCCCCGAGCTCAGTCCGCGTCGCGCAGTGTAACCGCTTTAGGGCTCTCAGCCGGTTTTAACTAGGAACCCCCGTCCCCCTCCCCAGCCCCCCCGAACACGCGGCCCCCCAGCCCCTGCCGCGCTTGCCCCGGGGCAAGAGGGGGCCGGAGGGCTCGGCTCTCCCTGCCCTGCCCCGGCGCCCGCCCTGCCACCCTGCTCCCGCTCGGCATCCCGCTCGCAGCGGGGCGCAGGGGCGAACGCTGCCCCGAAGCGGGCACGGGAGGCCGGGGGTCCTGTGCGCGGGGCCGGCCGGTGCCCGGGGCAGGCGGCCCCCCGGCCCCCCAGGCTGCCCGGCCCGAAGCGGGGCCGGCGGGCTGCAGCGTGCCGGGGCGCCGGGCGGCTTCCCTCCCCTCCCGCCTCCCTCCCGACCGCGCGCCTCCCTTCGCCCGAGCCTGCGAGCCCCGGTGCCCGCATCCCCCGTGCCGCGGCCTGGGACGAGCCCAGAGGCCGGGCCGATGGGCTCCCCTGAGCCGTGCCGGCCGCCCGCCCCGCTCCCCTCCAGCCCCAGGTAACATCCCCCCGGGGCCAGCTCCTGCCGCGAGGACCACGACGACTCGTACACTGCCAAACCCGCCCGGCACAGGGGCACCGCGGGCCGGCGGAGGCAGGGCCGGCACCTCGGCGGGGCCCGGCACGCCGTGCTCCTGCCGGGGACGGGCAGCCGCGCCGCGGGGCGGACGGCAGCTCACAGCCGGTGGCGATGAGCAGGGTCGCAGGCAGAAGCCGGGGCTGATGGAGCCCGGGGAGCAGCTCCGGAGCTCGCCGCCCTTCCCCGGCTGCAAACGCCCCGGGTGACGCTCGCCCATCACCCGGCGTCGGGGCGGCGCGGGGCTCGCTGCGAGCGGCCGGGGGGAAAGAGCAGGGCAGGGCTCAGCGGGCGTCGCGGCCCTGGCACCCGCGGCGGGCAGCACCTCCCTCCCGCCCCTCTCCCGTCCCCTCTCCGGGCACACGTTTCGGGCAGAGACCCTTCTGCCCCGCACTCCCGGCCCCCCACGCTCCCCGGTTTCTGTTTCCAGCCACTCTCCAGCCGCTAAACCTTGTTGGGATGTAAAGAATGTAATTTATCGGGAAATCACTGGCCCATTCTTGCCTTTCACTGCTACTTCTACAAACGACATATCTATAAATATATATATAAATATGGATTGTTTTCTGATTTGAATACAGTGATTCACTTTCTCTGTTTTGTTAGGTTTTATTTTATTTGCTGGTGTCAGAGAATTCCGTGTGAGAGTGATTTTTGCTTATAATTAAAGGTGAAATGGCTTTATTCCACCCGGCTCCCGGCGCCTTGCTTTCCCCGCTGCGCGGCCCCCCGCTCCGGCGGGGGAAACTGAGGCACGGCGCCGCCGCTCCGCCGCCCCCCCGGCCCGGGAAGGGCCCAGGCGTCCGGGCCGGCGCCCTGCAGATGGCAGTGGTGCTCCGAGGAGGCTGCGGAGCCCTTCCCCGCCCTCCCTCCTCCCCGGCGGGCTGCGCTGGGGGCCCGCAGGGCGTGTGCGGGCCGGGCCGGGCCGAGCCGAGCCGGGCCAAGCCGAGCCGGGCCGGGCCGGGCCGGGCCAGCGCAGCAGCGGCCCCGGCCCCGGCGCGATGTGAGCGCCGCCCGCACCATGGCCCGGCAGAGAGGTACCGGGCCGGGGGAGCGGGAGGGGCGGGCGCGGCCGGGCCGGGGCAGAAAGGTGCAAAGCAGGGCGGGTGCGAGGGTGCGAGCGGGGCGTGAGCGTGCAAGGCGGGGAGGACCGGGGCGTGAGCGTGCAACGCGGGGCAGACCGGGGCGTGAGCGTGCAAGGGGGCGGCCGGGCTGTGAGCGTGCAAAGAAGGTGAAAAGAGGGCGAGGGCGGGTGCGGCGGGGCGTGAGTGTGTGCGGAGGGGGTGCGGCG
>PTFA01000091.1:2222267-2243054 GCA_003342895.1 Casuarius casuarius
GGGGGGCCGGGGCGGGGGGGGTGGCTGTGCGAGGCGGTACGGGACGAGGCGCGGGTGGAAGAGCGTGCACGGGGTGACCGGGCACCGGGTGCCCCCCAGCAGGGCTGGCTGCGGTGCCCCCCCAGCGCCGTGCCAGGGCAGGGGCACGCGTGGCACTGGGACACCCCGGCTTCTCCCGTGGCCTGCCGGCACCCTGCCCGGCAGCTGCGAGGGGCGCTTTGGGGGCGCAGCCCCGAGCCGCGGCGCCGAGCCTCCCCGCGACGAGGGGCCCGGAGCGGTCACGCTGCCGAGAGGAGGGACCGCGGGCTCCGCCACGGCCTCGCGTCCAGCCTCATCCTCTGAGTCATCGGGCGCTTGGCGAGCGCAGCCCCCAGCGCTGGAGCTCGGCCGTGCCCCCGGGGCCGTGGGGCGCCCCGTGCCCCACGTGCCGGCCGGGCAGCGCAGCCCCCAGGTTCCCGCGGTCGTGCCCTGCCTGCGGTGCAGCTCCRGCGGGGCCGCGGCCTGCGGGACCGGGGCGCTTTGCTCGGAGCCGCGCGAGTGCGTTTGGGGGGCGTTTTCCTCCCCGGCTCCCTCTCGCCATGGAGACCGAGGCAGCTGTTTTTAATCTCGGCTGCGTTTCCTTGGCCCCGGCGGCTGGCGGGGTGTCAGGGCGAGCTGCGGACCCCGCCGCGCTGGCACGGGCGCTGCTCTGCACAACCCGGGCGCCACGACCGTGGGCTCCGGTGCGGGGGGGCCACGGGCGCTGGGGGGGCCGGGGAAGGTCAGGGGAGCGCGAGCTGCGGAGAGAGGGCTGGGGGGAGCGGATGGACGGAGATGTCATTGCCGAGGAATTTGGCCTGGGCGGAGGAGAGGAGAAAGGGAGGGGAGGGAAGAGCCAGGCACACCGGGCACGGGCAGCGGGGGCCGTTCCCGGCCCCCCCCCGGCCCCTCCGCCCTCGCACTCTGCCCACGGCTCCTCTGCTGCCGGCCCCTGTCCCCAGCCTCCCCCACTGGCATCCCGGGAAGCGCCGGGAGTTAGTCCCCCCCTTCCTCCCCGGTTTCCAGGGAAATCCAGATGTTTGGGCCCAGCTCCGTGTTGCTCAGCCTCGCTGCCCTGCCAGATGTTTTTGCTCCCCCGGGCAGGGCCAGCGCGTGTGCGCTGCCGGGTCGGCCCTGCCCGGGGTGCCGGGCTCCCGGGTCTGCGCCGGCCGGAGGCATCGTGGGCGCGGGGATGCGGAGGGAGCGCGGGGATGGCAGCCTGCGGCGCTTCGGCGGGACGGGAGGAAGGCGACGGCCGCGGTCGTCCCCACGCTGGGCCTTTTCCAGGCGGGAAATTGCAGCTGGGAGCAGGGGGCAGGCGAGGAGGGACTCGGCGAGCGGAGCGCGGCGGCCGGGGGGGACAGCACGGCGGGAGGGCCAGCCCGGCCCCGCACCGGCAGGCCGGGGGTTTCGACAGCGGGTCTGCAACGTTTTACCGCAGCTGGGAGCAGGGAGCAGAGCCCGGAGCGGCCGGAGAGGAGCGATGCAAACCGCTTCCAGATGCACGGCAGGAAGGAGCCGGGGGAAGGCGGGCAGGGCCCGGGGGGGCCGGGGGGCATCGGCCCCGTCCCCGCTCATGGCCAGGGGCTGTGCTGGCGCGGGGAGGGGGCGCAGGCCGGGCCGGGGGTGCATGCAGGACCCTCCTCTGCCGCCCGCGCCTCGAGCGCAGGAAACGCCTGCCCGGACGCGGAGCAGACGCGGCTGCCGCGCGGGGCGGGGGGGCCTTTCGCCCGGCTCCGCGGCCCTTCGGGTGCCTCCCCCCCTCGGCCGGGGCGAGGGGGCACGACGCGGCTCCGTGCCGCTCCCCGGCCGATGCTGGAGCCCGGACCCCGCGGCCCCGGCTGGGGACGGAGGTGCTCCCTGCCGCGGGAGGGGGCAGCCGGTGCGTGCTCGGCGTTTTTGGCGTGCCCCGCAGCAGCCTCCATCAGCTGTTTCCGTTCGGCGTGCCTCCTCCTCCTCTTCCTCGCCTCTGCGGGCACGTGGGGCGCCGGCGATGGAGCTGCGCTTCGGGCCGCCCCCGCGGCCGGCCGGGGCGATGGGTCCTGGCCCCGTTCTCCCGAGGCCGGCGCGGCGCAGAACAAGCCGGCTCTGTGCACGCACACAGAGGGGCCTTCAGCCTCGTCCCCCCCGCCGCAGCCCTGCCCCGGGCGCCCCCGGCCCCGTCAATAGCGGGATTGTGCAGGGCACCGGGGCAGGTGCCACCGCTCTCGTCCCCGCTCCTCCGTCACCGTCGTCCCCGCGTCGCCCCGGCCTCGTCGCCGGCAGCCGGAGGAGGAGGCGGAGGGCAGGGCGGGATCGCATCCCTGCCGGCGCCCCGGTCTCGCTGGGTCTCGGCAGTGGCGGCCGCGAGGGGACGCGTCCCTGTGCCCCGCAGATCTGGACAAGCTGCTCTCGGACCTGCGGTCCTTCCTGCTCATCCTGGACCGGGAGAACCTCAGCGCCGCGGCCCAGGCCAAGAAGGAGTCGGTGGGCGAGCTGCTGGGCAGGCTGCAGAGCCCGCCGGGTGAGCGGGGGGCGCGGGGGCTGCCGGGCGGGCGGGCGTCGCGGGAGCTGCTCCCCCTCGGAGCACCCGGCCTCCTGCCTCCTCTCATCCCTATTTCCACCAGCTCCAAGCTTTTGGCCAGGAGCTTTAGTCCAGCCCAGAAGGGGCTGCGGGGTGGGGGGTGTTTGGGGTCCCAAGCCGGGGTCCCGCCGTGACGCCGCGCTCCCCCCCCGCAGCGGAGGACGCCGAGTACATGATCATGCGCTGCCTCGCGCCGTCCTCGGGGACCGGCAGCCTGCGGGGCCGGGCCAGCCCGGGCCCCCGGCCGGGTGAGTGGCCGCGCCGCGGGGTCTCGGCTGGGGATGCCCAGCTCTGCCAGTGCTGCGGAGCGGGGAAGAGCTGCTGCTAATCCTGCTTTTCCCCCCAGGATCTGGGACTCCGGATGCGCCGGGAGGGAGAGCGTGCAAGTGCTCCCTGGCCAGCGCCCCAGGCTCACCCGGGGGGGTAAGAGTGGGTGGCACGGGGCCGGGGGGGCCCTGCCGCCAGCCCGCAGCACCACCGGCCCCGGGGCGCGCGAGGGCGTGAGAGAGGGGGACCCGGCGGAGATCCCCGCGCTGCAGCCTCGCTCGCGCCAAGAGCGCCGAGCCGGGAGCGCGGGGGGCCCGGCCGGGCCAGGAATGTTCCCATGCTGCCTGCCAGCTCCGGGGATGCTGCCTTCCCTGCCCTTCCCTCCCCAGAGCCAGGCCGCCGCGCCGCCGGCCGATGACTCCTACGAGGACGCCGAGCCCGCCGGCCCGGGGGGGCACGTCGGTGCCGGTGAGCCCCCCGACGCGCCCGGTCCCCGGTGCCCCCCCGCGCCCCGCGCCCTGACGCTGCCCCTCTGCCCCGGCTAGCAGGCGGCGCCGACAGCGACAGCAGCCACTACGAGTCGTACGGGGAGGAGGAGGAGTGCGCGAAGGACCGTGCCCACTACCTGCAGTGGCCGCCGGCGGCGGGGCCCGACGCCGACCCCCCCGGCCGCCCCGAGGCCCAGCTCTGCGGCTTCCTCTGGAGGAAGCGCTGGCTGGGGCAGTGGGCGAAGCAGCTCTTCATCGTCAGGGAGCACGTGCTGCTGGTGAGAGCCTGGCCGGGGGAGGCAGCGGGTCCCCCGGCCCCGTGCAGCTCCCTGTCCCGGGATCCGTGCGGGAACCCTGCACCATCCCAGCCCGGGCGCCCGCTCCGCGCCCCGGCCCCCGTCCCCGTCCCGGCGCCCGTCCCCGTGCCGGCAGCCCGCGGCTCACGCGGCCGCCGCCTCCGCAGTGCTTCAGGTGCGCCAAGGACCTGCAGCCGGTGCTGGAGCTGGACCTGCGCGGCTGCCGCGTGACCTACAAGGCCAAGCCCGGCAAGAAGGTGCAGCACCAGCTGAGGGTGACGGGGACGGCCGGCGAGGCCCTGGTCATCGGCTTCCAGAGCCGGCAGCAGGCCGAGGACTGGAGGAAGGTTTGGAGGTGTCACAGCCTGGCAGAGCTCTGCGTGGGCAGGAGAGGGGGGGAGAAACGGGGGCGTGGGACCCCCGCTCTGCCCCCGGGAGCCTGGGGCAGCGACGCTCCCTCTGCCCCGGCAGGTGATCGACGAAGTGAGCAGCGATTCTGCGAGCGGGCTGGCGGCCCACAGCCCCCCGGCATCGCCCGCCGCGCGGCTCGGCAGGGTGAGTCACCGGCCTGCGCCTGGGAAACTGGGGTGCAGGGGGGTCCGGCCCCCATGGGGACGGCTCAGCCCGGCGCTCTCCTTTCCCAGGCTGCCAACGCACGGCTCGGCTCGGACTCAGACCCGGAGCGCTCGCCGCGGAGCCCTGCCCGCAGCCCCCCGCGCGGGGACCGCGCTGGCGGCGGGGATGGGGAGCGGGAGCATCCCCGCGGGGAGCCCGGGGGCGAGGCGGCGGGGCCCGGCGGCTTCCTGGCGGTGCGGCTGAGCGGGCGCTGGCAGCGGCTGTGGTGCGCGGTGCGGCAGGGCGCCCTGCGCATGTTCGCCGAGCCCGGCGGCGCCCGGCGCCCCGTGTGCGCCGTGCCGCTGCGGGGCTGCGAGGTGAGCCCGGGGGCCGCCGCCGGCACCCCCCAGCGCCTCCGCATCCGCATCGCCCAGCGGGGCAGGGAGCTCGCCGTGCTGCAGGTGAGCGGCCGGCCCCGGCCCCGGCCCCCCCCGCGCACCCCCCGCCCGCCGGCCCTGAGCCCGTCCCCCTTGTCCCGCCGGCCAGACCCGCTCGGACGAGGAGAGGGAGGCCTGGCTGAAGACCCTGCGGGCCAGGGGAGCAGCGGAGCCGGCCTGCGAGCGGAGCCCGCCGGACAGCCCGAGCCTGGGGGATGCCAGCAGCTGCCCGGCTGCGGGGTAAGGAGGCAGCGGCGGCCGTGGGGCGGCTGTGGGGCCGGCGCGGGGCTGCCGGCGCTGACGGGCTCGCCCCTGCTCCTGCTTGCAGCGGGCTGCTGCTGCGCCGCTTCCCGACCCCCAACGCCTACATGGACGACCCCTTCGGGCAGCTCCCGCCGGCCGCGTCCCCCGACCCCGTCTACTCCAACGTGGAGCGGCTGCAGCAGCTGGTAACCGATGCCTCCGCGTGTCCCGGGGCCGGTGAGGGTGAGGGGTGCCGGCTCGCTCCGGCCGCTCGCCCACGGGCTGCTCTCCTGCAGCAGCAGAGCTTGGACTGCGTGCCCCCCCGGCCGCGCAGGAGACCCCTGTCCGCCGTGCCCAGCGGGGCCTGCAGCAGCGCCCTGGGGGGGGCCGTGCCGGCGCAGGCAGGTGAGGAGCGGGCTCCGGCTCCGCTTGGCTTCACTTCCTCCCCTTGGCCCCTCGCTCGGGGCAGCCGCTCCGTGCTGGGTGCATCCGTGCAGACCGTCCCGGGAGAGGACGCGGTGCCGCGAGCCCCGCGCCGCGGCTGCCCTTTCCCCTGCCCTTCCTCCCGCAGCATCCGCAGCGCCTCGCCTGGGCCAGGCTGCCGGCCGGCAGCGGGCGGAGGTGAGCCCCGAGCTCAAGAGCAGGGATTTCTTCCGCTCCCAGCGCACGCTGACGCTGCCCGAGAGGAAGGGGGCTCGCGACGGCTTGGACTTCCTCATCGGTAGGATGCAGCGGAGCTGGGAGCACGCGCGAGACGCGCCGGGTTGGCGCAGGGGTGCCGCTCCCCGGCCCGCGCAGCGCCGGGCTCAGCCTCCCGCTGCCCGCGCAGGCAGGAGAGCCTTCCCCAAGCTGGAGGAGAAGGTGGGGCAGCTGGAGAGGGCCTGCCGCGGGAAGAGCAGGCTGAAAGCCGGCTCCGAGATGAACCTGCTGGCCATCGGCAAGTCGCTCAAGGGCCACCTAGCCGCCACCGCGAGCTCGGCCGGCTCCGAGGTAGGAGGGCCGCGGTGGCGGGGACCGGGGCGTGCGCGGCCTGGGGAGGGCTGCGAGGGGCCTTTGGCCGGGTGGGAAGCTGCACGGGGGTGAAGGGGGGCTGGAAAGGCAGCGGGGTCTCTGTGCATTTCTTGTCGGGGCTGGGCAGAGCAGGCATCGCCCTCTGCCCGCTCCGGTTTTGCTGTCAGGGCTCTTTCCTCACGCCGCTGCTGAAGCGCACGGCCTCCACGAAGAGCGCCCTGAAGCGAGCTCCCTCCGTGGTCGTCATCGAAAAGGGGAAGGTGCTGCAGAAGAGGAAGGTACGGCTGGGAGCGGGGAGGCGGGGACGCTCGCTCGCGCCCGGGCAGAGCTAAGGTGACTGGGGTGCAGCCCGCGGCCCCGGGACGCAGGAGGTCCTGCCAGAAGCTGCCCCGGCTCTGCTGCTTTCCAGGAGTGGGAGATGAAGTCTGCCCTGTGAGCAGCCCCTCGTGCCCGCGCCGCGTCCCGGGGGCAGGATCCGCCCCGCACACGCGCCCTGCCCGCCCGGGCACCTCTGGGCACACCAACGCTGCACGTGGACCGTGCAGGACCGCCGCGGTATCTGTTTTTTTTAACCATTGGTATCAACGCTATAACTACATGTATCTATTTTTATATATATATTATATATATGAACTTCCTGTCTGGGTTTCCAGTTTCTCGGCAGCGGCACCGAGGGCGGGCAGCCCCTCGCGGGCCCCGCTGCCTTGTCCCCCTCCCTGGCCCTGGGTCAGGGCTGCTCCCAGCAGCTTTGCGCTTTGGGCCCAGTTTTCCGGCTGCAACCTCGCTGCCGCCAGCTCTGTCCCTGGCGCAGATCCGCTGGAGAACGGTGCCGGGCAGGTCGCGGCTCCCCTGGGTGCACCCGAGGACCAAGCCACCGGGGCAGATGCCGACGGGCAGCGGCTCTGCAAGGAGCGGGGCCCCGGGTGCGAGTTTAGCTGCTGCAGGACGAAGGGGACGCCTCGTCTCTGCGCCCCGGCAGCGACAGGCTGGTGCCCGGCCGCGGCCTCGTGCCCGCAGCGGGGCCGGGGGCACCGCGGGCTCCCGGGCTGGCACCGGGCCCTTCCGGCCCGCTTTCCACGCGCTCCGTTCACCGGGCTGCAGCCCTGGGCTGCTAAGGGAGCAGCTGGGTTGTGTTTGTTGTTGTTTCTAATTGTAGAAACATCCTGTAAGATTAAAAAAGCAAACAAACCTGGCTTGGGCCAGATGGCGTCGGGGGAAGAGGTGAGCTGGGCCGGGCCGCGCAGGTCCTCCCTAACCGCGCAGGGCCTCCCTAACGGAGCAGCACTCCCCTAACCGCGCAGGGCCTCCCTAACGGAGCAGCACCTCCCTAACCTGCGGGAAAGCTGCTGGTTTTCCTTTCGCTACGCAAAGGAGCATGGCGCAGCGGTGCTCTTTGTCTCTGCAAGGTGGGCACGGGGGTCTCCCCCATCCCAGTGCAAGGTGTGCACGGGGGTCCCCCTGTCCCGGTGTGAGGTGTGCGTGGGGGTCTCCCCCATCCCGGTGCAAGGTGTGCACAGGGGACTTTCCTTTGCCAGTGCGAGGTGTGCACAGGGGTCTTTCCCCATCCTGGTGTGAGGCATGCACGGGGGTCTCCCCCCGTCCCAGTGTGAGGTGTGCACGGGGGTCTCCCCCTGTCCCAGTGCAAGGCATGCACGGGGGTCTTTGCTAGCACAAGGTGTGCACGGGGGTCTCCCCCATCCCAGTGCAAGGCATGCACGGGGGTCTTTGCTAGCACGAGGTGTGCATGGGGGTCTCCCCCCATCCTGGTGCAAGGTGTGCATGGGGGTCTTTCCTTTGCTAGTGCGAGGTGTGCACGGGGGTCTCCGTGTCCCGGTGCGAGGTGTGCATGGGGGTCTCCCCGCCCCGGTGCCCGCCCCGGCTGCACCCGCGGCTCTTTCCGGGCTCCAGGGCCTCCCTCCACCGCCTTCCCCCCCCCGCAGCGCCACGCCGAGCCGGGCCGAGCCGCCGGGGGAGGCGCCGCAGCCGGGCCGCCCTCCGCGCCCGGCGCCGGGCGGAGCCACCGCGGGGACCGCGCCGGGCCGGGCCGGGCGCAGGAAGCGGCGCCGGGGCCGGTACCGGTACCGGTACCGGGGCCGGTACCGGGCCGGGCCGGCGCAGCCATGCTGAGCCGCCTGGGCGCGCTGCTGCAGCAGGCGGTGGAGGCGGTGAGCGGGGCCGGGGGGCGCGGGGGGGCACCGGGACTGGGACGGGGACCCTGACCGCGTCCCGGTGTGCGCAGCGGGAGCCCAGCGTGGACCTGCTGGAGGCCTTCACCGAGCACTGGAAGGGCATCACCGGCTACTACCTGGAGGCCACGGGTGAGTGGGGGCCTGGGGGCGGGCGCCGGCCCCGGGGGGGGGCCCTGGGCCATGCGACAAGGGCCCGCAGCCTGGGAAGGGGATCCCTGTGCCCGAGGAGAAGCTTCCCGGGCCCTAAGGTAGGTGCCTGTGGCCTGGGAGAGGGTCCCATAGCCTGGGGACAGGGTTCCCATGCCCTAGGACAGGGTCCTACGGCCTGGGAACAGGATTCCCGCGCCCCGGGATGGGGTTCCCGCGCCCCGGGATGGGGTTCCCGCGCCCCGGGATGGGATCCCACAGCCTGGGGATGGGGTTCCCGCACCCCAGGATGGGGTTCTCGCACCCCGGGATGGGGTCCTACGGCCTGGGGATGGGGTTCCCGCGCCCCAGGAGAGGGACCCGTGCCCTGGGACAGGACCCCACGCCGCAGCAGGGCGCAGGGACCGACCCTAGCACGCTGCTGTTGGTTTTGCGGGCTCGCCTCGCTGCCGCAAAGCCCTCGCCCTGCTCCCCGAGGTGGGTGCAGCGGGCGTGCAGGGCCTGGGTGTGGGGCAGCCATGGTGCGGGGGGGCCGGGGCCAGGCAGAGCTGCGTCCCTGGGGGAACCTGGGGGTTTGGGCTGGTGCAGACACTCCTGGGAGGCTGCAGCAGTGTCCAGCCTGGGGTAGGTCTCTCTCCAGGCGCACGGTGCCGTCCCGGGGCACTAAAAACAAGGCCTTGACTGCTTCGCGTCCTTTCCCCGGCAGGAATTTGGCCCTTGGGCCGTGCTGGAGGCTTTCCCAGGCTTGCACCGCGTACCGGGAAACCCCTGGAGCCCCAGCCGGGGACGTAGGGGAGCTAAGTAGGCCCCGAGCGGAGGAAACAACCTCTCGTCCTGCTGGGACGCACTATAGTGTTGCCATCTAGCGTCGCCAGCATTAACGGCCTTTGTTTATGGGGAATTCTGGGAATCCCAAAACATTTTGGGTATTGCACGCCGGAAGCGGCGCCGGGAGGACGGGGCGGGTCGGGGGAGACCCCGCGGCTCCCTCAGCGCCCGCGCTGTGTTTGCCAGACGAGAGCACCCCGGCGAAGGAGACCGACATCCCCTGGCGCCTCAAGCAGATGCTGGACATCTTGGTGTACGAGGAGAAGCAGCGGCCGGCGGGGGAGGCCGGGCCGTGCTTGGAGTACCTGCTGCAGCACAAGGTCCTGGAGACCCTCAGCACGCTGGGCAAAGCGGAGGTACGCGTGCAGCCCCGGGGTTAGCCCCCCAAAACCCCCGTGCTGCAAGCATCGAGGGCCTTTCGCGGTATCCCTTTCCCATGGCTCGTGGTAGCCCTCGGTGGTTTTAGCTTTGAAGGTCTTATATTGGGGTGATGGGAGTTTGTGGAGTCTGGCACGGTGTTGCTGGGAGACTTTTGGCGTGGCAGTGCCCACCTGTGTCTTTGGGGGGGTGGATTGCTCGGCCTAAGTGCTCCCTCCTCCCTGCTGGGATCATTCCTCCTGCTCGGTTTTTTTGGATGCCTAAACGTGGGTTTATGAGGAGGGTGCTTCTCAGCTGTGCAGCCTGCAGCGGGAGGTCACACCGCTGGCACATCAGTCCTGTGATTTGCAGGACGCTGTGTTTTTAAAAAGACACCTGTCAAAGTAAGTACAGCCTAAAAATAACAGCTCTCCCCGGCTCCGTCACTAATAATACTGCGGCTCCCTATAGATAACCTTTTATTCAAACAAAGGAAAACAGTAATGGTAGAAATAGTCCTCTTCATTTTGTGTTTTGGAAGTGCACGCTGGCCCTCTCGCTGCTGCGAGGACTTGCTTGTGTGGGGCGCTGGGTTTTAACTCCCTGGCGATAGCGCTCCAGGACTAACGCAGCGGTGGGAAAGGGGAAGATCATCCCACCGCCGTTTCTCCGCAGGAGAGCTGGGGAGCTCAGCTCAGACATGGTCTTGCAGGGCTCCAGGCTGCCTGGCAGATTGGGGGCATTTGCAAGGGCATCGGGTGTGTAAACAGGCCAGCGGGGGCTTGCTGACGTCTCTGCTCCCCTTCCTTTCAGTATCCCCCCGGGATGAGGCAGCAGGTGCTCCTCTTCTTCAGCAGGGTCCTGGGGCAGGTGCAGCATCCCCTGCTGCACTACCTGAACGTGCACCGGCCCGTCCAGGTGAGCACCCAAAAACAGGCGCGCGGGGGCCGAGGCGGTGCACGGTAACGGCCGCGCTGGCATGCCGCGTGCTGGGGCTGGTCGCGGCGTTCCTGCAGACGCTGATTCACCCGGCCCTGCCCCTCCTGGGCCGCTGCTGCCTGTGCCAAGGGAGGGGAAAACGCTGCCCTCGGCCCCGCCGAGCCCCGAGGGGAGCGATGCAGCCGGGTGCATGGCACGGCGCGGCACAGCTGCCCTGCCCCAGCTCCCCGCGCTCCCGCAGAAGCTGCTCCAGCTCGGCAGCGACGCCCTGGGCTCCGGCACGGAGAAGGAGGAGGTGCAGTTCGCCGCCGTCCTGTGCGCGAAGATCAAGCAGGATCCTGCCCTGCTGCCGCACATCCTGGAGGTGAGGAGCCTCGAGGCAGCGCGGGGTGCAGGATCTGCCCTATTGCGCCCAAATCGCTCTGCAGACTTTGCAGCGTCGCCGGCCTCAGGGCTGGATTTGGCCTGCTTAGTTGGGTGTTTTCACGTGCTTTGCATCTCCCTGGGCTCCAGCCCTAGGGACGAGGGGGAGGAAGGCTGTGGCTAGGATGCTTTACAGCTCCTCTTCCTCTCTTCACCAGGGAAAGAGCCTCCTGAACGGGAAGAGGGCGACGGAGCTGCCCGCCTGCCCCGAGGGAGAGGGCGGAGAGCATCCGCAGGGAGCTGCAGCCGGCATCCCCCCGGCCGGGAAAGCCGGGAGCTCGCCTGCCGCCGAGCCTTCCCCGCCGCGGAGGGACGACAACCTCATCACCGCCTTGGTGGGGCTGTGCAAGAGCCAGGTAGGGGGTGAGTGCCGGCCCTGGGGGCCAGGCGGACGCAGGTGGTTGCCTGACTCCTCTTCCTCTCGCAGAAGAGCCGGGTGGCACTGAAAGCCCGGGAGAACCTGCTCCTCCTCGTGGGGCTGGCCCAGGAGCCCGCCGCTGCCCGCCTGCTGCAGCGCAGCGCCCTGTGCCAGCGGGCTGCGGAGCACCTCTGCGAGCTGTACGGGGCCGTGCCCGCCTGCGCCGACCCCGCCGACATCCTCGCCCTGGACAGAGCCAGCTGGAGGTGCGGCAGGGCTGCCCGCGCCCGGCGCGTCCCGGGGGGGCTCGGCGGCCGCCGTGCCGAAGCCCACGGCCCTGTCCCCGCGCAGGTCGCAGGGAGAGGCCGGCGGCGACGGCGCCTTCCCGGGGAAGGAGAGCCTGGTGGCCTTCTTCGGCTGGCTGGACTACCTGGACGAGCTGGCGAGGGATGCGCACCCGGTACGGAGCGCCGCGTCGGGCGCGGGGAGCCCGCTTGCACGCGCCGGCGCTGAGGCTCTGCGCTCGCCCGCAGGTCGTCGCCGACGCCGTCACCGAGGCCGTGTGTGAAAAGCTTTTCCGGGGCATCCTGCAGCCGCAGCTCCTGCAGATGTGAGTGTGCCGGGGCAGCCATAGGGCTCGCCGTCCCGTGGGGGGGGGAGCCAAGGGCGCTGGGGAGACCCTGCGCGGTGCACGCCCGCTTGCAGCTCTTGCAGCCTCTGCTGCATCCTGGCATTGCCGGAGCCCCGGCCTGCGGCTCCCAGCGCAGCACCGTGCGGTATTAGCCGCGTATTCCCATGGAGGGAGGTGCATGTCGCCAGCCGGGCACGGAGCGTTTGAGCCCGCTGCAGAGGTGGAGCGGGGCACAAAATAACGGCTGGGAGATGGTTTCCCCGGGCACGGTGCAGCAGAGGCTGCTTGGGGCCACGGCTGCTGGGGTCTCCTCCCGGCTTGCTCGCTTCGGCCTTGCCTGCGCCTCCCTTTGCCCCGCGGGAGCTAGGGGAGGGCTGGGCTGCTTCGGAGCATCCCCCCCCTTGCAGCATCCAGCGCTCGCGCCGTCCCGGCAGGTCCGAGCTCGCCATCCTCAGGGCCACGGCCATGCTGACCGGCACGGTGCGGCAGCTCCGGGCGCCCGCCCTGCTCCGCGGCCTCGTGCTCTTCCTGCTGGGGCCGGAGCGGCAGCCCGAAGCGCCGGGAGCCTGCGCCCACCTCCTGCGCGCCCAGCTCATAGAGCGCTGTGACCACCTCTCCGACGAGGTGAGCCCATCACCGCCGCCGCCGGCCCCCCCCGGCCATCGCCACCGTTGGCCTCACGCCGCCTCCCCCCCCCGCAGATCAGCCTGGCCAGCCTGCGGCTCTTCGACGAGCTCCTGCGCGCGCCCCACGAGCACGTGCTGCACAGCCTGGCGCTGCGGAACCTGGAGGCGCGCGGCTACGTGCAGCGCGGCCCCGAGGAGCGCGGCGGCCCCGAGCCCGACCTCGACGAGGACGCGCCGTGAGCAGGGCGAGCGCTGGGCCGCGGCGGGACGGGGGGGGCCGTGGCTCCCGCCGGGTTAACGCTGCTCTCCCGGCCCCGCAGGGAGCTGGAGGAGGATCCCTATTTCACCGATGGGTTCCCGGACTGCGGCTTGCAGCCGTCGGAAAAGCCGCCGCTCGCGGGAGCGTCCCGCTCGGCGGGGCAGGGACACGCCAACGAGGTGGTCAGCAGGTAGGATGCGGCCGCCCGCCGCGGGAAGGGGCCTGGGGGGGCCGGCTGCGTCGCCGCGCTGCCCTCCCGTCCCCGGCGCCTGCTCCTCTTCCAGCTTCCTGTGCCTGGTGCCCGAAGAGGCCAAGACCTCCTCGTGCGTGGAGGAAGCCGGGTACGACACCTACGTGCACGACGCGCTGGGGATGGTGAGTACCCGGGGGGTCCCCGCCGCCCCGGCGCCCTCCCCGGCGCTCGCCCACCGCCGCCGCTCGCCGCAGGTCCAGGCGTGCCGCGCCACCGCGGCCCCGTGGGGCTGGCCGCCCGCGCCCCGGCCGCTCGACGCCTGCCGCCCCGAAGCGGCCTTTTACGAGGGACGCTTCCTCGAGGTGCTCTTCGCCCGCATGGCCCGGATCCTGGACCAGGTAGGGGCGAGGCGGAGGCGCGGGCTGGCTCCAGCCGGGCTCCCGGGGCAGCTGTGACGAGGTGCAGGCTTTGCGCAAGGCATCCTGCCACCACCACTGCTCTCCGCTTAACAAGCCAGCCCCAGGGACGCAGATCCCTTGGGAGAGCTCGAGCAGAGCCTCGTTGCTCAGGCTGCCGGCCCGTCGCGGAGCCCAGCCCAGCGGGACCAGCAACCCCCAGTCTCCACCAAGATCCTCCCGTAACCTCGGCCCGGCGTGGGGGGAGCCCCTCTGAGCAGGTTCCCAGGAGGTGACAGTTCCCCAGCCACTCTGCCCGTGATCACACGGCTCTCCTGGCCCACGGCCACCCTTTGTCGGGTGCATTTGAATAGGGGATGCGTTGCCTTGCGTTGCGTTAGCATCGCTATTGTCAGCCCTGGCCGGGAGGGCGGGTGGGAACCCTCCGCTCGAGGGGTCCTGGCTATGCCCTGGAGGCCTTGCTCCGTTTTCCGAGGCTGAGCCTGGGACCGGCCCCCCGAGGCACCCCCCGACCCCTGATAGCAGGGGTAAAATTGCTGCAGGCATCAGCCTGGGCTCCTGGGCACTGGTGGTGTTTGCAGACAGGCGCGTTCTGCTCATCCCTCCCAAGCCCTCGGGTGGTGGGAAGGGGCTGAATTCCCCATGGGAGCGTGCCAGCTCCCGCTGAGCGTCCTGCGCGCGTCCCAGCCCTACAGCCTGAACCTGCAGGTGACCTCGGTGCTGTCCCGCCTGGCCGCCTTCCCCCATCCCCACCTCCACGAGTACCTGCTGGACCCCTACCTGAACCTGGCGCCCGGCTGCCGCTCGCTCTTCTCTGTCCTCGTCCGGGTAACGTCACCGTCCGGGCTGGGGGGGGGGGGGGAACGCCCTTCCGAAACCGGGGCTGACCCTGACCCGCTGCTTGCCTCGCGCAGGTGATCGGGGACCTCATGCAGAGGATCCAGCGCGTGCCGCAGTTCAGGGCCAAGCTGCTCCTGGTGCGCAGGCAGCTGATGGGGCTGGTGCCCGGAGAGCAGTAAGTGCCGGTGCCCCGCGTGCCCGGGGGCCACGTGCCCCGTGCAGGGCTCGCGGCAGCGCCCCGCTCGCTTCCCCGCAGGATCGAGCACGCGACGCTCTTCAAGGGGGTCGTGGTGCTGGAGGAGTTCTGCAAGGAGCTGGCTGCCATCGCCTTGGTCAAGGTCCCGCCGGAGGGGCCCGCCTGAGCCCGGCGCCCGCTCCCCGGGGCGCCGCCTCCTTGTCCTCCTCGGCCGGGCTGCGGCGGCCTCCGGGGACGGTGCATCTCCAGGGCTGGCAAGCCCGGGGCCAGCGCCAGGCTGCGGCCGACCCGACCCAAAGCAGCAGGGATGCCGGCCTGGCTCCGCGGCCCTCTCCTGGCATTGCACCCGGTGCAGCGGGGCGGCGGTAAGGGGTCCTAATCCCAGCACTGTGCTCTGGTCCCTGCTTGCCCCGTCCGGCACCTCCCCAGGCCCTGGCAGCCTGCAACGGGCGCTGCACTGGCCCCCTCCACGCCGAGGCGGCGGCACAAGACATGGGGTGCAGCGGGTGCTCAATCCCAACTACCTCCCCGCTCACCTGGCCCGGGACGGGCCCCTCGGGATGCCCCATGCGGCTTCTCCGTGCGGGCAGGGGTCCTGCCCCCAACACGCCTCGGCACGACGGTTTTGGCAATAATACTACGCGGGGCAGGCGCTGCCCTCCCGCGACAATCGACCGGCTCCCCGCGGGGCTGTTAGCTGCTCGGGGGGGGCGTCCTGGGGGGGGTTGTTACCCCCTCTCCTGCTGGGGCAACTCGACCTCGGCGGCCCCCCGTTAGCCCGGGCACGGTGTGCGCGTTGCTGTGCGCTTGGTGTGGCTCCCGCCCGCGGGCGCGAGGGGCCTCGCCGGCACCGGCCGTCCCCCGCGAGCGACTTGTCTCTGCCTGCTGCAATAAAGCCGTGAGCTCAGCACCGCATGCTGCGACTCCTCCGTCCGTACGGCGCCGTCCCGGCCCCCCAGCACCGCTGCCGGGTGCACGTCGTGCAGCCCTGCCATCCCGCTTGCCCTCCCCACCGCAGCGGGCGTCCTGCTCGCAGCCCCCTTCGATCCCAGCAAGGAGCCACACGGATGCGAGGAAGCGATGGCCCTTTTTATTCGGCTCTGGCTGGCTCTCGGCCCCCTCCGGCAAGGGCGCAGCACCCCGGACCATCCTCCCCGGGGCCGCGTGCGGTGCGCCCCGGGCTCCCGCAGCCTCCGCCTCGGAGGCCGGTTCCACTCACCCGTCTGTAACCGCTGTCCCCAATTCAGAGCCGACTCGGGGAGCCCCAACGAGCATCATCCCCGTCCTGGCGAGCGCTGGGGGGGGGTGGAGGGCAGCCCGGGTCCGAGGAGGCACAGACGTGCTTCCCCCGAGCGCCGGGGCCCTCGGAGCTGCTGATCTGCGATGCAAAAATCAGCTGCGCGTGAGCACGGGCACCGGGCTCAGCCGAGGAGCCGGCGGCCGAGCAGAGCCGGCAGGTCGCGGCGAGCGGCCCCAGCGCGGTGCTTTCCCCCCGCCGCCGCACGCCTGGATGCGGCCGGCACACAGGGCGCAGGGGAAAGGGTCGCGGTGCAAAAGGGACCCCGGGACCCCCGGGTGCTGCCCCTCGCAGCCTACCTGGGAGCTAGCTGTAGACGGGCACCACGGCCGCCGCGCGAAGCCGCTGCACGATCCTGCCCTTCAGGCCCTCCTCCTCCACTCGCCACCAGCAGAACGCGGGGCCCCGCAGCTCGGGGGGGCCGGCGCCGGGGCTGCCGGCCGCGACGCTCAGCAGGACGTTGAAGCAAACGCCGTCCGCGCCGCCGGCGCCGCCAGCACGGTGCTGCAGCCCCAGCAGCCCCAGGGGCGCGGGGCTCGGCGGGGCCCGCGGCAGGCAGTCCCGCAGCAGCCGGAGCACCGGCGCGCGCAGCCCGCCCCGCAGCTCGGAGGCGGCCGTGCCGCAGGCCGTCACGGGCAGGTGGGGGGTCCCGGCCGTGCTCAGCAGCACCCACAGCTCCCCGGCGTCGCTGGCGAAGGCCACGAGGAGCCGCAAGCAGATGAGCGCGCAGGGCAGCTCCTGGGGCAGGGTGGCGGGGTGCGAGGGGCTGCGGCGGTAGCGGGCGGCCAGCTCCAGCAAGGGCAGGATGTCGGGGGCGCGCAGGGGCAGCGCCGTCGGCTCCCCGGCCCACCACGTGGCCTGCAGCGACTCGGCGTCAGCATCCTGCAGCGTCTTCAGGGTCCCACCTGCAGGGCGAGAGGCACCGACACCCCGTCACGGCACTGGGGGGATGCTGATACCCCACGACGGGGATGGCAGGGATGCGGATACCCCACCATGGTGCTGGTGGGGATGCTGATACCCCAGCATGGTGCTGCAGGGAGCACCGATACCCCCTCGGGGCACTGGCAGGGATGCTGATACCCCACCACGGGGATGGCAGGGATGCTGATACCCCAGTACGGGGCTGGCAGGGGACACAATACCCCAAAATGGGGCTGGCGATACCCCGCTCTTCCCCAGGACCACGCATGCACCCCCCAAAAGGCGGAAGGACGCACCGGTGGGGCGCGCGAGGAAGACGAAGCGGATCCAGGCCGGCCCTCGCTCCTCCAGCGCTAGCAGGGTGAGCGGCTCGCACTCCAGCCCCGTCTCCTCCCGCACCTCCCTGCACACGGCCGCCGCGATGCTCTCGCCGGGCTCCATCCTGCCGGCGGGCAGGTACCACTTGCCCCGGCACTCGGGCTTGGCCTCCTGCGTCAGCAGCACCTCGTCCTGCGGAGGGAGGCAGGGAGGCAGGGAGGCCGGCAGGGAGGCCGGGAGGGAGGCCGGGAGGGCCGGCGCCGGGCGCTCACCCGCTCGTTGAAGAGCACGGCCAGGACGACGTAGCAGGCGTTCCTGCGGAGCCGCGCGGGGCCGGCGGGCCGCGGGCAGCAGTCGTACCTCTCGGCCACGTCCCAGGCTCCGCCGCTCAGCACCGCGTGCAGCTCCGCCGCCGGCGCCTCCGCCATGGCGCCGCGGCCCCGGCGCGCTGCGGGGCACGGCAGCCCTCAGGCGCCGGCTCAGGGTGCCGCCGGGCTCGGGGGCGGCGAGGGCACCCGCAGCGCGTGCAGGCGGGGGGCCGCGGCCCGCCAGCCCGGGAAGGGCGGCTCGCTGGGCTGCAGGATGCAGTGAGGGAAGGGGTCCCTGGCCGGGGGGGCGCCGGGCTGCGGGGGGCTGCAGGCGAAGGGCTTGCTAGACTGGGGGACGCCCAGCGGGCTGAAGTAGGGGAAGGACGGAGAGATGTAGTAGGGGAAGAGGTCGCCAGCCCTGGCGATGCCCGGCGGGCTGCAGTAGGCGAAGGGCCGGCCGGACTGCGGGATGCCCGGGGGGGCGCGGTAGGGGAAGGGCTGGCTGGACTGCAGGCCGTACGGGGGCAGGTAGCACGCGAAGGGGTCGGCAGGCTTGGGGATGCCCGGAGGGGCGCGGTACGGGAAAGGCTTGCTGGACTGGGGGATGCACGGGGGCGCGCAGCAGGGGAAGGGCTCGCTGGACTGCAGGGCATACAGCGGGCTATAGGGGAAGAGCTCGCTGGAGTTCGGGATGCACGGAGAGCTGCGGTAGAGGAAGGGCTGGCTCGACTGCAGGATGCATGGAAAGCTGTAGTAAGAGAAGGGCTTGCTCGACTGGAAGACGTAGGGGGGGAAGGGTTTGCTCGACTGGGGGATGTAGGGGGGAAAGGGTTTGCTGGACTGGAAGATGTAGGGGGGGAAGGGCTGGCTAGACTGGGGGATGTCCGGGGGGGCGTAGGAGAGGAAGGGCTCGCTCGGCGGCGGGGTGCGTGGGGGGCTGTAACTAGGGAAGGAGTCGCCAGCTTGCGGGGGCCAGGGCTGGCTGGACTGCAGGGTGCAATAGGAGAAGGGCTGGCCGGAGCGTGGGGTGCCTGGGAAGAAGCGTTTGGGGGAGTGTGGGCTTCGGGGGGGGGTGCTGGGTTGCAGGATGCAGTAGGGGAAGGGTCTGCTGGACTGCAGAGTACAGAAGGGGAAGGGGGTGCTGGACTGCAGGGTGCAAGGGGCTGCGCTGGGCTGCAGCGTGCGAGGGGGGAAGGGTTTGCTGGACTGCAGGGTGGAAGAGGGGAAGGGGGTGCTGGGCTGCAGGGCGCACAGCGAGGCGCAGCGGGAGAGGGTTTGCTGCGTTACGGGGTGCAGCAGGGGAGGGGTTCGGGGGTCTGCAGGGTGAGAGAGGGGAAGGGTTTGCGGGACCGCAGGGCGCAACGGGGGAAAGGTTTGCTAGGGTGCACGGGGGTGCAGCAGGGGAAGGGCTCGGGGTGCAGCAGGGGAAGGGCTCGGGGGTGCAGGGTGCAAGGGGGAGGGCTCGCGGGGCGCCTGCAGCCCCCCCCCCGGGGCTCCGCCGCGCGCATGCGCCGGAGCAGCGCGCACCGCCCCCGACTCACCGCGCGTCCCGGGGCTCCGCCGCGCGCGCGCCGCCAGGCCGCCAGCCCCCCCCTCGCCGCCCATAGGCCGCCCCGCGCGCCGAGCTCGCTTCGCATTGGGCAGCGCCGCCGTCACTCTTCTAACAGCAGCGGGGCGGGGCTTAGGCCTTAAGGGGGCCGGAGGTGGGTTGGAAGCGGCGCGTCGTGCGCATTGCGCATGCGTGGCGTCATCCACCGCATGGTGCGTGGTGCATATTGCGCAGTGCATGGCGTCATACATTGCACGGCGCGTATTGCGCATGCGTGCTCTCATAATCTGCATGGTGCGTGGCGCACATTGCGCGGTGCATGGCATCATACGTTGCACGCTGCACGCTGCACATTGCATGGTGCATGGCATCGTACATTGCACACTGCACATTGCACGGTGCATGTCGCATGCGGCACGCCGTGTGTACAGCACAGGCCCCATGCACAGCACATGAGGCGCAGTGGCTGCTGCATGGGGCTCCGTGCACGCTGCACAGCCCCCGGGTCAGCCCTGCTTCCCTGGTGTCATTAGGCTGTGCAGACATCTCCAGGCAATGGTCCTTGGGGGGGCTGTGCAGAGCAGGGCAGTCCCGTCCCCCCCCATGTCACAGTGCTCGGTGCTGCGGAGGAGCTGCAGTGCGGCTGGTGCTGCCAGTGCCCTCGCGCAGCCCTGTGCCGAGCCCGCTGCTGCCTGCAGCACCCAGCCTGCCGCGCCAGCGCTCCCACGCCGGCAGGGCGCCTGGCCCCCAGTCCTTCGTGCTGCCCTCCCGGCGCCCCGGACCTCTGGGCCGCCCCGGAGCGGTGCCCGCGATGGGAGGCGACGTCCAGCTGCTCCCCTGCCCGTGCCCGTGCTCTGCCAGGCTGCCAGCCGGGGCGGCCTGAGACCGTGCCAAACTCGTTTCACTGATGGCCTGTGCCCAGGGCTGCGAGCGCCTCGTGCCCTCCCACCGTGCACCCCCCTCCCTGCACCAACCCCCCTCGCTGCCCTCCCCAGCCGGCCAAAGGGACCCAGCATCCGAGCCCCCCCCACCGCGGCCGGGGCAGGGAGGGGGACGGGGACGGGACGGCGCGGGGCGGCGAGGCGGAGGCAGGCAGCACGTGGGCCCGCGGCTCCGGGCACACTGCAGACACGTTTATTTCCCCGGCGCGGCGCCCCGGGCCCCCCGGCCGACCGGCGGCAGTGCCGGGCACCGTGCCACGCCGCGCCGCGCTGCACCGCGCTCCCCGCCGCGGCCGGCTCCAGCCGCCTACTTGCAGCCTTGCAGGACGCCCACGGCCTCGCGCACCGCCGAGAAGATCATGCCGTCCATCTGCAAGGGGAGCAAAGCCGGGCTCAGCCCCGCCGTGTCCCCGTCCCCGTCCCCGCCGCCGTCCCCGCGGGCGCTGGCCCCCCACCTGCGCTCGGAGGCGGCGTGCGGCCCCGGCGGGGCCGGCGCTGTGGTCCCTGAGGCGGGCGGCGTTCTCCGGCGAGAGGAACCGCTGCTCCACGCTGACGGTGCCGGTGAGGGTCTGCACCTGCCCCGAGCGCCGCCAGCATCAGCAGCCCGCGGGGCCAGCGGCACGCGGGGCCGGCGATGCCAGGACCTCCCCGTCCCGCGGTACGGCCGGGAAGGGGTGGCATCCCTCGTGCGAGGTCATTGCATTGCTCATGTGAGGTCATGCAATCCTCGTGCAAGGTCATGCGTCCTTTGTGCAAGGTCACGCATCGCTCGTGCAAGGTCATGCATCCCTCGTGCAAGGTCATGCATCCCTCGTGCAAGGTCACGCATCGCTCGTGCAAGCTTCCCCAGGAGGGCGCATCTGGGTTTTCCAGCATTGCACCATTCCCAGTCACTGTAACCCTGATAAATGCGCCCCCCCCACACCCCCCCGGGCAGCACCGGGACCCCCAGCACCCCACGACGAGGTGCAGAGCAGCATCCTACCTGGTGGGGAGCCCCCGCGGGCACCAGCACGGCGTCGCCGAGGAACTGCAGGAGCGTCCAGCCGCTGACGCCGCACTCCTCGCGCAGCCGCCTCCGCAGCGAGAGGTCCAGGTAGCGGCCGCGGCGGGCGCCGGGCTCCGCCTGGGCCGCCCCGTCCCGCTGGTGCTCCCGGCAGGCCTGCGGGG
>PTFA01000091.1:2262768-2277652 GCA_003342895.1 Casuarius casuarius
CCGGAAGCGAATGTAACAACTTGAATGTTGCAACGTTCCAGCGCCGCCCCGCCCCCGCGGCCCGCGCATGCGCCCCAACGGCCCGCGCCGGGCCCGCGCCGCCGCTCTTAAAAGGGCCACGCCGGCTCTTAAAAGGGCCACGGCGGCTCTTAAAAGGGTCGCGCCCAGAGGGAGGAGAGGTGGGCCCAGGCTGCCCGTGCCCGTGCCCGTGCCCGTGCCCGTGCCCGTGCCCGTCGAAATGGCTGCTTTCTCAGTTTAAAAGCATCAAGTGCACAAAAACGGCAGCGAAGGACCCAGATGCCCCCCGGGTGATCTGCCTTGGGGGCTTCTTTTTGTCATAAAGCATGTCCTGGTGGGTGTTTTCGTGACACCCAGGCGGGGTGCACGCCCCGTGGCGTGTGCACGCTGCAGGGCCGCGGTGCACGTGGGCTGGCGCAGCCCGCCGGGGTGATGGGGTCAAAAGAGCCAGGCCCGGCCTCCAGGGATCCCAGGACTCCGGGAGCCGGGGGCCCGGGGTGGAGATAAGGGTGTTGTCAGGTCACGTCAAGGAAGTCAGGCCGGGAGCAGATGTGACCGTGCAGGCACCGCCCTGACCGTGCTGATTCAGTGGTGTTTAACCTCAGCCGCTCCCGATCAGGTGCCAGGGAAATCCGCTCCCCGGTGCTCCGCAGCTGGGCTTGCGCGTGCACTCGACCTCCAGCAACGACTCAGGCGTGCGGCTGAGCCGGGGCCGGGACTCTGGAGCAGGTGTGGACCATTGCAAGATGCTCCGGAGAAAACAGAAGCTCTTCCCCCTGCTTGGGACCGGAGCAGGACTCCGGGTCCTCGCTGCTGAACCTGGCACCACTGCCTCGCGCCAGGGCAGGGCGGGATGCGGCTGCGGGGGCTGCCCGGGAGGGGACAGCGCTCAGGCCCTGCGACCGGCCGGGACAGCCGCCTTCCACAGGCCCGCTGCGCCCTGGGGCGCGGGTTGCCTTTGAGAAGCTCTTCATTTGTGTGCTTAATTGGTGGTTTTTCACATGCATATTTATATCCCCACGGGACATGGATATGGCTCCGGAGAACCTGCCGGGTGGCTGAGCAGGCAGGGTGGCGCAGCCCACTCTCCCCTCCGGGGCCGCTGCCCGAATCCGCCCTTCCCCGGGACACGGCACAGCTCCGGAGGCGCCTCGCTGGCGGCTCCAGCACGCACGGGACAGCGCAGAGCACCCTCGGCGTAAGGAGAGGGTGTAGAGCAGGGGCAGCGTGGCCCTGGCACCGGTCGCTGCCCCCCCAGCCCGTCTCCCATCCCACCTCCTGCCCCAGCCCCACCTGGCTCCAGCCCCCCATGAAGCAACACGCAAGGCCTGGAGGACCCTGGGAGAGCAGCATGTCCCCTCCCGGGCTCAGCTGGGCCCCCGGACCGCGGCGCCCGGGACGGCGACGCCAGCCCCCGCGGGCAGACGCGGCAGGGGGTCACAGTGTGTTTATTGTGGGAGCGTTTCTGCAGGGCGCGTACACCTCGGCTGCGGCGGGCACGGCAGCCCCCGCCCGGGAGCGGGGTGGGGGGCTGCTGCACGTGCGGGGAGAGGGGCCGGGAGCAGGGCGGCCAGGCCGAGCCCCACTGCTGCGGGTGGCTGTGCTGCCTCGGAGCATCCTATCTGCCTTGGAGCATCCTATCCGCCTCCGAGCATCCCGCTGGCCTCAAGCATCCTATCCGCCTCGGAGCATCCCCCTGGCCTCGAGCATCCTATCCGCCTCGGAGCATCCCGCCAGCCTCGGCGCCCAGCCCCTCGCCCCCCAGCCGTGCCCCCAGACCCAGCACAGCAGCCTGCTGCAAGCCTCCAGCTCCTGCCCCAGGCCGGGGCGTGCAGAGCCATGGGCCCCCGCTCCTCCCCGCCAGCCCTGCCAGCACCGTGGTCCCCCGAGGGCATCGGGGTGCAGAGCGAGGGCTGTCCTGGCCCCGTCCTCCAGCGTCCCACGGGCTCCCGGGTGGGGCAGACACGGTGAATGGGGGCCCTGGGAATGCCACAGGGCTGCTGTCCCCCCCAGGGAAACCAAGGCCCGTGGCTGCCTCCCCTCCCGCAGCCAGGCACGGGGGCTCGGCTCTGCCCCGTGGCGGCTCAGCGGGGCAGGCGGTTTAGGCGGGTGACTACAGGGGCCGGGACGGGTGTAGGAGCAGGCGGCGGGCGCTGATGCCAGGCGGTGTCACCGGGCAGGGTCCGCGCAGGCAGGTGGGAAGGGGCTGGTGGGCGCACGCGGCCTCGGACCCCGCACGGCTGCAGGGCCGGGCAGGGGAGGCGGCGGGCAGCCCCACCGCGGGCAGCAGCAGGTCTCTGGAGGAAGGGGCCGGGCCCGGCGCCCGTGTGAGAGCCGGGGCAGAGCCCCGGCAGGGCAGCGTGGGGCCCCCGGGTCTCCCCCCTCTACAGGCTGAGGTCCACCACCACGTGCCGGTAGACCAGCGTGTTGGCCTTGAAGCTGGGCGCCAGCAGGAGCTGCACGTCGGAGGCGGGCACGTAGCGGAAAGCCCGGGGCGCCTGCACCGACAGCTCCTGAAACTTGACGAACTTCTGCTTCTCCTCTTCCCACAGGTAGACGTGGGTGAAGGAGAAGTCGCTGCCCAGGGCCATGTACTGGCGCTGCTCCACGGAGAAGGGCTGCATGACCATGGAGCCGCGGGAGGGCAGCGTCTGGAGCTCCACGAAGCGCGGCCCTTCCCAGCGCACCACCTTGGAGTCGCCGATGTAGCGGCTGAGGCAGAGGAATTGGTCCCTCTTGACCCTGAAGTGCTTGACCATCTGCACGTCCAGCATCTCGCCCACCTCGCCCTGCGGGCTGAACTGCTTCTGCGAGCGGTTCCACTGGTAGATGACGGGCGCCTGGGAGCTGCTGGAGATGATGAGCCGGGGCTTGCCCTCGTTCTCCACGTACTCCACGTCGGTGTCGCGGTGCCAGGCGTGCAGGGCCTGGTGGGAGTAGAAGCCGTTCTGGCTGAGGCGGTAGAGGCTGGTGGAGCCCGCCTTGGAGCTGTCGGCGATGACGAAGTACCAGTCGCCGTCGATCTGGAAGGCCTCGATGTCGTTGGGCTTGCGGGTCTTCTGGCTGTCGATGTCCTGGATCTTGATGAACTTGTCCACGGTGGTGTCCCAGCGGTAGATGTAGGAGCCCCCGAAGAGCTGTGCCACCACCACGTAGAGCTGGCCCTGGGCCACGATGGGCTTGCAGTGCACCGCCGAGTGAGCTGCAGGGCGGGGGGGCGTCACGCGCGGGGCCGGGCCCTCCCCGAAGCGCGGGGCACGGGGACCCGCGCCCGCAGAGCGCGGCGGGGAGGAGGGAGCTCCCGAGACCCCCCGGGCGCCTTACCGGGGATGCGGTCGAAGTCGCGCAGCTTGCGCTCCACGTAGTCCCACTTGAGGACGGCGCAGCTGCTGGCGCCGGGCTGGGCCAGGGCCAGGTAGAGGTCGCTGGCGTAGGTGAAGGGCTCAGCCGACACCGCCTGGAAGGGCAGGACCTGGTGCACCACGAAGTCTGCGGGGAGAGGCGGGCGTGAGGGCCCCGGCGTCCCCGGGCCCCGGCAGGGCGCCGGCCCGCGGCCCCTTACCCGTGGTGATGCACTCGAAGTCACTGAGCGCCAGGTCGCGGATGCGCTGGCCCTGCCGCTGCCCGGGGCTGCTGCAGAAGACGGGGGGGACCGTGGTGTTGGTGCTCTCCATCCACTCCACCAGCCACTTGATCTTGCAGTCGCAGGCCAGCGCGTTGCCCCGGAGGTCCCTGGCGGGCGGCACGCGAGACGGCACGGCGTCACCCCCCACCCTGCCCGGCAGCCCGAGCCGGGCGCTCAAGGACGCCCCAAGCCAGGACCGAGCCGCGCTGTGGGGGAGAGGGAAGGATGGCCGCCAGCCCAGGGGGGGAGCGCAGGGGTCCAGCCCAGCCCAGCCACCAGGGCTCGGTGCCCCTTTGCCCTCCCAGCCCGGTGCCCAGCCGTGCCCAGGGCCGGGGACGCCAGGCTCGGGGGCCTTACAGGTCGCTCAGGATGTCCAGCGGCTTGAAGAGGTCCCTGGGCAGCGTCTGCAGGTTGTTGTTGGCCAGAGACCTAGGGGAGAGGAGAGGGGCCGTGGCGGAGAGCCAGCCCGGCTGCGGCGGGGGACGCGCCTGCAAAGCGGGGCCGGGCCGGGCAGGGCCTCCCCGGGGAGCGCAGGACCCCCCGCTACTCACAGGTGGGTCAGGGACTTGAGCCCGCGGAAGGTGCCCTTGGCCAGCGCCTGGATGTCGTTGTTCTCGATGAACCTGGGGGCGGGAGGAGACGCTGGCACGGGCGCCCCGGCCCTCGGCGTCCCCGGTGCATCCCCCGAGCAGCCCCGCTGGGCGCTGGTGCCTGTCCCTGCAGCAGCCCCCCCCCGTGCCCCCTGAACCGGCGAGGGCGGCCAGCCACGCACAGGTACTGCAGGTGCGAGAGCCCGGCGAAGGCGCTGTCCCCGATGAGCGTGAGCTTGTTGGAGTTCAGCAGGCTGCGGAGAGAGGGGGGAGCCGTCAGCACCGCGGCCAGCCGGGGCGCGAGGGGCGCGGGGCGCCGGGGGACACCGCGGCGGCGGCGGCACAGAGACCTACAGGAACTGCAGCGAGGGGATGTGAGCGAAGGCCGCCTCGCGGATCTCCGTGAAGGCTGCGTTCACCATGGTCCTGCGGGCGAGACGGGACCTCAGGGCCGCGGGGCCGGGGGGGGGGGGTCAGCCTTGCCGACGCGGTGCCCTTCACGCCGTCCCCGCGGCCCGCTGCCGTGCTGGCTGCCGGAGCGCCCCAGGCTATTTCGGGAGAGGATGCCGCGCGGGGCAGGACGCGGTGTGCAGCCCCGGGGAGAAGGGCTCCGCTCTGCGCCTGCCCGAGCGATCCTGCGTGCCGGGGCTGGCACGGAGGGGATGAGGCGTCCGGATCCGCACCGGGCCGCCGGGGCTGGCACAGGGACCTGCACGCGCCCCGTGCCTGCCCGGGACCTGCGGCAGCGCTGCGAAAACCCCCGGCAGCAGGATCCCGCCCGGCACGAGCACACGGCTGCCGGGTGCACGCGCATCCCCGGACGCAGCAGGCAAACCCCGCTCCTGGGCTGCGGCACGTCCGCGCCCGAGTGCACACGCACACGTCCACGCAGGCACAGGCACGCGTGCATGCACGCACACATGCAGATGCACACGCACACACGCACCCGCAGCCGTGCACACGCACCTGCACACACACATGTACACACTCTTACTCCGCTGTGCCCCGTGTCCCCAGGGACTGCATTGGTGCCCGCCAGCCTCGTCCCCTTGGGGCGCCGGTCCCCAAGGTCACGGCAGCCGGGTGAGGCTGCAGCCCTGCTCCATCCGTCGCTGATGGATGGCTGCGGGAGGAAGGAGACCCGCCACTGCCGCGGGACAGCCGGACGGGGGGACGTGAGCCCGCAGCGTCCCCACCCTGCTCAGAGCTCTGCTCCCCGCAGCAGGTCCCGCACGCTGCCGCACCCCACGGCGCCCGCCGCGTGCCCCAGTGCAGCACAAAGCACCGGGCTGGCCCTGCCACCCCAGGGCTGCCTGTGGGCCCTGCCCCCCGGGATGTGACCTGCTCCCCGTCCCTGTCCCCGTGCCACCGGGGTACTCACAGCGAGATGACCTCGGGGGGCAGGTTCCTGGGGATGGCCTTGGAGTCCACACAGAAGGCTGTGTCGCGGGTGCAGGAGCAGCTCGGGGGGCAGGGGGGCGGCCGGGGGGGCCGCCGGCCATCTGCGGGCAGCCAGAGGCAGGCCAAGGCTAGCAGAAGGAGGAAAGCACAGCCTCGGCCCCTGGGCGCCCTGGTTCCCCGGCGCAGCCCCATTGCACCGGCCGAGCCCTCCTCTGTCCCCCCTGCGCCTGGCAGATCGTGCTGTGCAATCCTGCCCCGCAGCCCGGCAGCCGCAGCGGAGCCCTTTCCGCTCCCCTTTTCCCGGAGCCGTTAGTGCTCAGGGGCAGCGATGGTGGCGGCGGAGGCTGCCGGCGTCCGAGCCGCTGCTCTGCAGAGCCCCATGCTGCTGTGCTGCGGGGAGGAGGGACGGAGGGAGGGAGGGAGCGATGCGGCTGAGTGACAGCGCGGGCATCCGTGCCTGGGCCTCGGGGACGCGGGTCCTGCCAGCATGCAGGCGTGCGAGCAGGGGGGTGCGCGCCGAGGGGCGGCCGCCGGCCGTGGGGCGGGCGCTGGGCTGGGGGCTTGGGCAGGGGCCGGCCCGGGGCTTTGCGGGGGTGACGACGCCCTGGCCCTCCCGCCCTGACCTCGCGGCGTGCCGGCGCGGTGCTGAGCTCATCGCTGCCGGCTGGCGCTGGGCGCCCGGCCCCGTCCCAGGCACCGCGCTGCCGGCCAACAATGCGCCCAGCCAGCTGCGCGGAGCCCGGCCTCCGCCGGCGCGGGGGGGGCCCAGCTGCCAAGGGGGCCGGGTCCGCGGTGCAAGGCAGGAGCGAGCTCCGGGAGCTGGTGGCGGCAGGGCTGACCCCGGGGCTAGGCGCGCACGTCTCCGCAGCGGTCTGGCCCCAGCCTCGGCGCTGTCCCCGGGGTGCATCACTCCCCGGCGCAGCGGCGTGCACGGCTGCTCCTCGCCCCCGCAGCCCTGCACGGAGGTGCTGGCTTTGGAGGTGCGAAGCGGTGGCCGGGCACCAGGAGATGGAGGGCAGCGCCCCGCCTGCCCGCTGTTTGCCTTGGCCCCGTGCAGCCGGCCAAGGGCCCTTGGAGGCTTTCGTCCCCCGCCCGGCTCTTGGCCGCGCTCGGCAAACACAGCATGAGTGGCACCTTGGCAGCCGAAGCTTCCCGAGCCTCTTCCCCGCTCCGCTGCCCCTATAAATCCCTCGGCTCCGGCTGGCGGAGGGACAGGACCCGCGAGCGAGGACGAGATGGACGACAGCTCCAAGGAGGCGCTGATGGAGGAGGCCCCTCCGGTAAGGAGCACCGGTGCCCCAGCCCAGCCGCCCGGGCAGCCGGCGCGGGGCTGAGCGCGGGCTCGGGGCTGCTCCCCCCGGTCACACAGCCACCCCGGACCCGCGGCTGCCGCCGGGGCTCCCCTGTCTCCGCAGAGGTACACGGCGTCCCCCCGCCTGCCCTGCATCCCCCACCAGCTCAAGTGCCTCCTCATCGTGGTGGTGGTGGTCGTGCTGCTGGTGGTGGTCGTCGTGGGCTTCCTGCTGCTGGGGCTGCACATCACCGAGACGCACGCCGAGACGGTGAGGCCCCCCCGGTGCCGCCGGGGGCGGGGGGGGCGAGCCGAAGCTCGGCCGGCTGCAGGCACTTGGCCGGGACGGGGTTTAGACCCAGCACGGCTGTTGCACCGGGCGCTGTCGCAGTGACGCCGCGTGCGCCGGGCTCGGAGCAGCTCCCTTCCCCGCCTGCGACGCGCTCTGCCTGGCTGGCCCCCGCCCCGCTCCCCCCCCGAGCCTCCCTCCGCCCCGCAGGTTTTGCGAATGACCATCCAAGGCCTGGATGGAGACGGGCCCYCCCAGCACCTCGCCATGAGCAAGAAAGAAAGGACCGGGACGTTCGCGGTGAAGGACGGGCTGAACTCCTCCGCCATGGTCATCTACGACTACAGCAAGGTGCGCGGCGGAGAGCTCGGCGGGGCGGAGGGGACGGGACAGGACGGGACGGGGCGGGTGGCGGTGGCGGGCAGGGGCTGCTGCCCTGGGGCCAAGCCGACGCGGGTGTCTGCCAACAGCTGCTGATCGGCTACAGATCCTGGCTGCAGCAAGCCTGCTACGTCACCCGCATGGACAAGGACAACATCCAGGGGCTGGACGCCGTCACCGCGGCCTTCCGGCGGCGGCAGGTGAGCGCTCGGCTGGGGTGACGCGGGCTTGCAGCGGGGCTGCCGGTGGGCGAGGATGGCAGCGCCGGCTTCTCCCCACTGCAGGCTGAAAGGCAGGAGGCCGGGGCCGCCGCCGAGCCCCTGGCCGACCGCTCCATCCTGGGTACCACCGTCAACGTCCTCTGCAGCACCGTCCCCGTCTACTGGGCCTAGCCCAGGTGGGTGAGCCAGCAGCGAGGGCCGCGCGCGGGCCGGGTCCCCTCGCCACCCCGAGACCCTTCCCTCGCCCTTGGGTCTCTCCAGCTGCCCCTCGCGGACGCGGCCGGCACGCGGACCCCGTTCCCACGGCCCCGGGCGGCGGGAGGTCGCACCACGGGGCCCCCAGGGCCCTTCTCCCCGCTGCCCGGGGGACAGGACGGACAGACCCCCGAACGGCGGGCGCTCCCCACGCCCCGTGCTTTGCCTTCCAGGTGGGACGCGGCAAGACAGCGCCCGGACTTCTCTGCTCCTCCACGGCCCCATCCCGTGCGCGGCGGCGGCGCGACTGGCTCGGCAGTGCCGTGCGCTCGGCTGCGCTTCGGCACCGCGGGCTTTCGGCAGCACTTGCAATAAATGAGCGGGTTTTGCTTTGAGTTGCACGCTTCTGTCTGCAGAGTGAAGTCTCTCCCTGCCTCCGAGTGCGGCTCTCTTCCTTCCCGCTCGTCCCCAGCCTGCCCCGCCGCCCTGGCGCACCGCGGTCCGGTGCAAACGGACGCGTCCGGCGGGCGCGGGGCTGGCAGGAGTGGTTCCCGGGCACGGGCTGCGCGCCCAGCCGGAGCTGGCCCCCGCTGCGGGCCCTGGGCCGCCCTCCTGGAGAGTGTCCTGTCCCCCTCTGCCGTCCCCCTTCCCTGGGCAGGTGGCATGCAGTGACCGCGGGGCCACGTCCCCGCAGGAGCCCGGCCGGGGCCGGGCGCAGCACACCCGGGGCGCCAGGCTCCCCGTCCCCCACCAGCCCCAGGCCCCTCGGCAGCTCCGGTCTCCCTGGCCCTCGCGCACCCGAGCCCAAAGCGGCCGGGCGCACCACTGTCCTTGGGGTGCACCTCCGAGCGCGGCACTGGGAAACTGGGAATCAACGGGGCAGGCTGGGGACCGGCCGAGGGGCCCCGTGCCCAGCCCGGCGAGGAGGGTCCCGGTGCCCGCGGGGCTGGCGCTTGGCTGGGAAACGCGTGCCCCACATGCTGACACGGGCGAGGGTGCTCCGGTCCTTGGCATCCCGGTGGGGTCCTGACCCTGCGTCACCCCGGTGAGGAGGGTGCGCGCCGCAGAGGAAGGCTCCCGCGGCCTCTCCTGCGCGCGGTGCTGAGAGCAAACAGCCGGGAGCCGCTCGAGGGGCTCCGGTGCTCTTCGGCGCCCTGGGAAAGGAGGTGGCATGCACACACACGCATGCACACGCATGCACACGCACGCACACAATCTGCCTGTGACCGCCTGCCGCCGGGGCTTGGCCCCGGGGTCTGCCGGAGCTGCCTCGCAGCCGTGGGAGCAAGGAGGCTGGAGGGGTCCTGGCCGGAGCAGGGACTCATCCCTAAGGCAGCGGAGATGCTGGTTCAGCCGCCCCGAGCCCCGCGTGGCTGACGGCCCTCGGGATGTCGAGCCCGGCGCCCAGGGCGACGCGCCAGAGCGGCGATTCGGTGACCCCTTGTTCCCCCGAGCGGATCCACCCTGCGGGCACAGCCGCCAGCCCCCAAACCCCGGGACCGGCTGCTCCCAGCACCCTCGTGACCGAGCCGCGGAGCTGCCAGCCTGGCACGGCTCTGGGGACGCAACCCCCGGCCGTGGGGCCCCGCTCCTGCCCCAGCCTCGCCGCTTGCGGGGACCCTTTGATGTCTGGTCTGCGCTCTGCCCATCTCGAGCACCTCCAGGTGCCGAAGCTGGCACGGGGACGCGGGCAGGGAGCCAGCAGCGCCCATCGCCGGACACTCCACGCTGGAGGGCAGCGCTCGTCCCCGCCGGAGGGTTTACCTTGGCCCCGAGGCCCCGCTCGCGAGGAGCAGAGAGCCCTCCGCGCCCGGGGACAAGTGTCCTCAGACCCTCTTGACCGGCAGGTTCCCAGGGGAAACCAGCTCCAGGAAAGGCAGTCGGCAAACAGAAGTGAAGTGAATTGCACACCTCGCCCACGGCCACGAGGCCGTTCCCACGGGCTGTCCTCTTCTCCACCCCCAGCGCCCCGGTATAAAGCCCCTGTCCCAGACGCTGCCGAGGCAGCCTGGGCCGGGAAGAGGAGGAGGAGGAGGAGGAGGAGGAGGAGGAGGAGGAGGAGGAGGAGGAGGAGGAGGAGGAAGAGGAGGAGGAGGAGGAGGAGGAGGAGGAGGAGGAGGAGGAGGAGGAGGAGGAGGAGGAGGAGGAGGAGGAGGAGGAGGAGGAGGAGGAGGAGGAGGAGGAGGAGGAGGAGGAGGAGGACATAGAGAGCAGCATGAAGCAGGCTATGGTTGAAGAGCCACTGGTGAGTCCCTGGCACGGGACACACTTGGAGCATCCCTGTCCCCGGCAAGCCTCGCAGAGCCGCTCGGCACCGAGGGCTTTCCCAGCTTGCTCCCTCTGGGCACGGGTCACTAGAGGGGTCCCTGGCAGGGTCGGGTTGCTGTGGGGCTGGGCCCCATGGCGGCTGGGTCCTCTGCCCAGGAAGCACCCGCCGGCCCCTTCCCGTGGGCTCCCAGCACCCAGTGCTGATCCCGGGCCCCCCAGCGAGGCGGCGGCACGTGCGTGATGGAGCGGGACCTCGTGGGGTGCTGGCGTCTGACTCGCTGCGTCCCCAAACCTCAGGGGAAAGGGGACAGGAGCTGCCCCCAGAGCAAGCCCCGTCCCCGCCTCCGCCTCGTGTCCGGGCTCCCCGTCTCCTTGCCCGCCGCTCACCCCGGCGCCGCCTCTGCTCGGTCCCCAGGACGCCGAGATGCGCTGCTGCAAGCCCGGCTGCTGCTGCCTGCCCAGCTGCACCGCCTGCTGCCCCAAGTGCCTGCGGCGGTGCGGCGGCTGCGGCTGCCGCGGCTGCGCCGGCTGCCACGGCTGCGGCGGCTGCCTCAAGCGCAGCCTCTGCTTCGTGCCTCGCCTGCTCTGCTACCTGCCCCGCAAGCTCCTCAGCTGCCACCACCTCAAGTGCCTCCTCATCGTGGTGGTGGTGGTGGTGCTGCTGGTGGTCATCATCGCGGGCGCCCTGCTGATGTGGCTGCACGCGGCCCGGCAGCGCGCCGACGCCGTGAGTACGGCCCCGCGGCCCCGGGGGGGGACACCGCGGCACGGCAGTGACCTCCCCGCACGTCCCCCGCAGGTGACCGTGGAGGGACTGGAGAGGGGAGCGGTCTGGCCGTGGCTTCCCGCCGGCGGGGAAGAGGAGGCAGCGACTTTCTACGTAGACGGAGGAGCCGGAAGCCCAGCCACGGTCCTCTACGACTACAAGAACGTGAGCAGGGAGGGACCTCGCCGGAGGGACCAGCCGGGCTGCGTCCGGGCGGGAGGATGGAGCGGGGGCGGTGAGGACCGCGCGCGGGCGGGATGCACAGGGGCCCGAGCCGATGCGGTCTGTCTGCCAACAGCTGCTGATCAGCTACAGATCCTGGCTGCAGCAAGGCTGCTACGTCACCCGCATGGACGAGGACAACATCCAGGGGCTGGACGCGGTCACCGCGGCCTTCCGGCGGCGGCAGGTGAGCGCCGGGCAGCGCTGCTCGGCACGCGCCGGGACGGCAGGGCAGAAACGGGCCGGGGACACCCGCAGCCCGGCCCCGGGGGCCTTTCCCTGGGCAAAACCCCTGCGAGCGCTGAAGCCCCGGGGCGGGGGTGCACCCCCCCGTTCCTGCCTTTGGGGGGTGGCACGCCGCGCTTCTCCGTGTCTCCCCGCCAGGCTGAGGAGAGGCCCCCCGTGCCCCTGGCCGATCGCTCCCTCCTGAGCACCGCAGCGAACATCCTCTGCAGCGTCGTCCCCGTCTACTGGGCCTAGCCCGGCTGGGTGAGTGTCCCCCGCCCCGCGCCACGGCCACCCGTGCCGGCCGGGCATGTGGGGGGTGCAAACGGGTCCCACCGTGCGGAGCAGCCAGCTGGGGGGGGCAGGGGGCTTGCAACGGAGCGGGAGCGTGGGACGCCGCGCGAGCTGGCAGGAGCTGGTGGCACGGCCGTGTGCGGCGGGGCGTCCCCCCCCCAGGGACCGGGGCGCTCTCACAGCCCCGCGTTTGCATTGCAGCATCCCCGGAGGACCCGGCCCCATCGGGAGCGTCGCCTCGGAGCCGCGCCGGCAGCAGCGCCAACGTCTCCCGGCGGCGATGCCCGGGCGCGCGGCGCTCTGCAGCTGAGCGGGGGCCTGCGGGCTCGGCGGGGGCGCTGGGGGGGGCGCGGGGGGGCTCGGCAACCCTGCAAGGCCCCGCTGCGGATCCCTGCTGCGAACGCGCTTCTCGGGCGACGGCGGAGGTGGTGGGCGTTTGCTTGGGCGACCGCTTCGTGCTGCTGACGCCTAGCTGCGGGCTGTGCCAGGGGACAGCTGGTTTGTCACTTAGTCTTCTCAGCTTTGCCAAAACCGAGTGCAAAAATAAGCTTAACAAAAAAAAGACATTTAAAGAAACAAGATTCTCTGTTCTAGTTCTTTGCTCCCTGCTTGCCCACCTTCTTGCAATTTAGGGCTTCTTTTGCCTTGAAAGTGTATCTAAGGGCTTTTAGCATCATTAGAGTGGGAGCTGAAATCCTGCCGCAGCTGCAGGACTCGGAGCCGGGGCTGGGGGTCTCGCCCGGGTGTCACAGCTCCTGGCACCCCCTCGAGCATCGCTCGGCCCCGGCCCCCGGGACGCGGGAGAGGGACCCACGCGAGCCGCCGCCTCCCCTCGCCAGCCCCGGCGCGGCCGGAGCCAAAGCCGCCCTGAAAAATGGATCTGTCCCTCCCGGCCCTGCAGCACCGAATAAAGGATCGCTGGAGGAATTAGGTCTCGGAGCTATTCCTGGTGGCAGCCTGTGCCAAAGGCGGTCACGGCCACCGCGCGCGTCCCCAGCCAGCGGGGGACCCTGGGCTGCGCCTTGGGCAGGGGCTGCAGAGGGGGGCCCAGGCGTCCTGCCGCCTCCCTGCTGCCCCTCACGGGGATCCAGCCCGTCCCCCGGTCTGCCCCGGCATGGGGACGCGGAGGGTAGGCGACGGAGGAGCCGGGGCAGAGGGCGGGAGCAGGGAGCGTCGCGGCCGGAGCCCCCGGGACCCGGCGCCCGCCAGCGGCGCAGCTGCCTCCCGCCGCGGCTGCGGCCCCGAGCATCCCGCCTCCGCCGCGCCGGCTCCGGCACCTGCTCCCTGCACCGCGCCGTAGCCAGGGAAACGGCCTGCCGGCAGGGACAGGCGCAGCTGCGGCTGGCCGGGGACGGCGACGGCCTTTCCAGGGGCTCCTGCAGGTTTGGGGCGCCCCCCCGAACCCTCGCCCTCCCCCAGCCCAGCTGCACCGGCGAGGGCGAACGTGGCTTGCTTTTTATTTCGAACGCACCCGTACTGACCGGACCCCGGGCCTCGGCACCGGGGTCTGCCCGGAGGAGGCGGACGGCAGCGGAGGCGGGGGGGGGTGCAGAGTTTTGCAAGGGCTCAGCGCCCCGCCGCCGCCTCCAAACCTCCCCTTCATCACCGAGCAGCTGACTGTGACGAGCTGTCAGAAATCTGGCGCGTCCGACCACACGGCCCTTGTGCAACAACTCGCGTGTCCTCGTTCTTCCCATCTGCGCAGGCTGGGGGAGGCGAGGAGCGCAGGGAGCGGGGCTGCAGAGGCCGAGCGCTCCGCATCCTCGTGCAGGCTCTCCGGGCGTGCCGGCAGCGCCGGGGATTTCCAGGAGAACTGGGCTCGGGAGCCGGTGCCGGGGGGCGGCGGGGCGGCGGGGGGCCGGGTCTCAGCCCTCGCAGCCGGGCGCCGGGGCGCAGGCGGAGGCGTTGGCGGCCGTGGGGCCGGGGGAGCCGGGGGAGCCGGGGGTCCCGCCGCCGCGGGGCAGGCAGGCGGCCTCGCACTGCTCCCGGCTCTCGAAGCGGTTGCGGCTCCCGCCGCAGCCCCCGTACCAGAAGAGCGAGCAGCGGCCGGCACGGCGGCCCTCGAAGAACCACTTGGGCGAGTAGGAGTGGCAGGGCCCCGCGTCCCGCTCCTCCAGGCAGGCCGCTGCAAGACACGTGGCACGGCACGCTCTCGCCCGCACCGAGCCCCGCAGGGGTGATGCCCCGGCGCCCGGGCCGTCGGAGGCCTCTCGCCCTGCACCTCCCACCCGGCCGCCCTCCGCTCGAGCATCGCCCCGTCCTCCCCTGCCGCCGGCTCCTTACCCTGCGTCAGGTTCCCCTCGCCCGCGCCGGCTCCCTCGGGACCTGCCGCAGCACCAGAGCATCGGCCGAGCAGCCACGCGACACCCTTCCCCCCCGGCGGGACCCCCGGCCTCTCCTACCTGGGCCGCCGCACGCCCGGGCGCAGTCCTGCTCGCTGCCGAAGCGGTTGGCGTTGCCGCCGCAGCCGCCGTACCAGAAGCGCTCGCAGGCCCCCGTCTCCGGCCGGTGGTACCACATCAGGGAGAAGTTGGCGCAGGCGGTGCCGGGGTCCCGCTCCAGGGCGCACAGCCCGGGCATGCCGGCGGCCCGGCGGCCCTTGCTGGGGCTGGGGGCTGCCGTGTCCCCCCGGGCCGGGGGGGCCGTCGGGGCGCTGCGGGAGGAGCGGGGATCAGAGCGGATGCAGGCACCCGGCGGCGGCAGGGGCGCGGGGACGCGGCGGGAGCCGTCCCCGGGAGCGGGGGGACCGGCAGCCGCTCACTCACGGCGCAGCGCTGCCGGGGGGCAGCCCGGCACCCCCGGGGCCGGAGACGGGCAGCTCCGGCGGGCACTGAGCATCGTCCAGGGCGCTGGTCTCGGCTGCGAGGCGGGAGCAACGGGAGAGGCGTGATGCGGGTCGCGGCCGAGAGGTGCCGGGGATGCTGGCGGGGATGCTCGGGGCCGCGCTCACCCTGCAGCCGCCGGAGGAAGCCCAGCACCGTCCTCTCCGCGTAGTCCAGCTCGGGCGCGTGGACCGAGCCCAGGCGCAGCGCGTGGTACCGCCACGCCGGCCGCGCCAGCGCCTCGGGCAGCGTCGCCTCCGGCCGCTCCGTCCCGCG
>PTFA01000091.1:2278817-2289083 GCA_003342895.1 Casuarius casuarius
GTAGGAGAGCAGGGCCACGCGGGCCCCCGCCGGGCAGCCCCCCGGCGAGACGTGCAGCTCGCGCAGCAGGAAGGCCAGGACGTCCTTCATGCGGGAGAAGAGGGCGGGCGACACGGTGGCCGACATCTCCAGCACCAGCACCAGCTCCATGGGGAAGAGGGGGCAGGAGGGGGCGACGGAGGCTGGGGGGGCACAGGGAGCGTCTCCGGAGCGGCCCCGAGATGCAGCCTGAGCCTTTCAGCTTATCCGCACCGCCTCCGCCCCTGCATCCTCTGCACGTGCACCCAGCCGCCTCCCCCTCGGCTCTGCGCCCGGCCGTCCCCGTGTCCCCGCGGCTGCCGGCCCGGCCGTGGTCCCTGCCGAGCCGGTGCCCGTCCCCCGCCCGCCGGCCCCCGCCGCCGGCCCGGCACTCACCGCAGCTCTGGCGGATGAAGGCCTTGAGCTCGCAGGGCTGGAGCGAAGCACGAAGCGGGGTCAGTTCCAGCTCTCCCGCCCGTCTCCTATATCCCAGCTATTCCCAGCAGGGCTCCGGCCCCCCGAGAGCCCCCCGGCTGCGACCTGCCTCGCAGCGAGGCCAGGTCCCCGTCCCCAGCGTGGCACCGTCCCCAGCAGCCCTTACCGTGGCGGTGGGGACGCCCGGCAAGCCCTGCGGGCCCTGGGGGCAGCCGGAGGGGAGAGACAAGGAGAGGCAACGTTAGAGCTGCGGTCGGGCAGGAGGAACAGATCCCCCCGCACGGAGCTTTCCCGGGTCTCTGCGGGAAACGGGGATCTTTGCAGGAAGCAGGGAATTTGTAGGGAATCACCATCTCTCCTGGAGGCCCCGTGCTGCCGCGGATGCCCGTTTCGCCTCTGCTGCCGGTGATGCCCTGATGCAAAAGATGAGCGCCCAGACGCCCGGGTGAGGGGGGCAGGCGATGCGGGGACGAGGCGGGCGCTGCCAGGACGGGGTGGCCGTGCCGTACTCACCCTGCGCCCGGGCAGTCCTCGGGCGCCCTTGTCCCCCTCTTCGCCTCTCTCGCCCCGTTCACCCTGGGAGGGAAACTCCGTGGGAGCCGGCCCCGTCCTCGCCAGCAGCCCCAGCACCCCCCAGCACGGGGCAACCCTGGGTGCCCCCGTCCCCCTGCCTCTGCCACACGGACCCCTCTCCCCCCGCCAGCCCCCAAACTCACCTGAGCCCCGGGGTGTCCCGGCACTCCCGGCGAGCCCTGGGGGAGCAGCGCAGGTGAGCGCGGCGCGAGCCCAGCCCCACGCACCCGCGGCGAGCGCAGACCCCCGCACCGCAGGGCCCCCGGCACCGAAACGCAGCCGGCCAGGGGCGAGCGGCTGGGGGTGCTGCCAGGGCAGAGCCGCGAGGGAGAGGGGAGGAGACCCAGCGATGGCGCCTGCCGGGCTGCGGTAGCGAGCGGCTCTCATCACCTTGGCACCCTTCCTCCCGGGAGCTCCTCGCGTGTCGCAGCCGTTCTCGCCCTAAGGGGGTAGAAAATCCCGAAGCAAACTGCAGGACCCACGCAGACCCTCTCCTTGTCCGAACGCCTCCTTGCCCAGGCGCAGGGCGGCCTCCGCGGAGGATGCTGCATCCCCGAATGGGGCTGAGGGCTTCTTCGAGCCCTGCTGGGTGCTCCCTGCCCGGCCTTACCAGGGCTCCCTTGGGCCCCCGCGGTCCCGCGCTCCCCTTCCTGCCTCCAGCTCCCGCCTGGCCCTGGAGGAGAGAGGGGCTGCTGGCTGGGGTGCGCCGGGGGGGCCGCGCCACGCCGCCCGCGCTGCCGCCCACCTTCTCCCCCTTGGGGCCGGCTCGTCCAGCTTCTCCGGGGGAGCCGGCAGCTCCGGGGGGGCCCTGGGCGAAAGGCAAAGGTGCATCGAGGATGCCCGTGGGACGGCACTTGACGCCCCGGGCACGGCCGCTGGCTCGGGGAGGCGAGCGGGGGTCCCGGCGCAGGGGATGGGGACGGCACCTGAAGTCCTCTGCTCCCCGGGTGGCCGGTGACACCCGCCGGCCCTCGCGGCCCCGGCAGCCCCTGCAAAGGGAGAGCGGCGGAGGCAGCGGGGCTGCCCTGGGGGCCGCGGGGCCGTCGGGCTGCCTCGGCCTCACCTGGGCGCCGCCGTAGCCCTCCTCGCCCTGGGGGCCCGGGCTGCCGCGGTTCCCCTTCCTGCCCTGCGGGACACGGCGCGGCTCAGGCTCCCGGCTTGCTCCCGCCGGGGAGGAGAGCAGGCGGGGCGCGAAGCGGGCACCGGGTCCTCTGCCCCGTCCCGGAGAGGGGAGGCGGGAGCCGAGCTGCCGCGTGCAAGCTGGGGCCAAAGCGCCGTTTGCCGGGCTGGATCCAGGACCTGGGACGGAGCCGGTCGCGGGGCGGCGATGCTGCCTTACCTGCACGCCCTTCTGCCCCTTCTGGCACGAGCTCTGCGGAGGGAAACGCTGCCGGTCGCCACGTCCGGCACAGACCCCGTGCCGCGGGGGGGGAGGACGCCCCGACCCGCACGGCAGCCGCCTGCACCAGCACGCGGGGATGCGCGGCGCGGGGGCACCGAGCCGGCTTGCAACGCCCGTGCACGGCCCGGGCAGGCACAGGAGCCGGCTGCCCTTCCCGCGGTACCTACCGGATGTGCCGCGGGGCCCGGCGGCCCCGGTGGCCCGGGGGGCCCGTCCTCGCCGGGGTCTCCCTGGAAAGCATCGCCGACTCAGGGAGAAGCAGAGCTTCTGGCTGCCCGTCCCGCCTTTCTTGTCCCCGAAACGGTCCCGCTGGCCTCCTGCGCTCCCCGCGCCGCCACTGCCACCCAGCATCCCCCCGCGGGGTCCCGGCCCCCGGGCACCCTTACCTGGGGGCCCCCGTCTCCTCTCCACCCCGAGATGCCGGGCTGGGGGCTGCTTCTCCCGGGCGGCCCCTGGGGAGCAGAGAGGGGGGGTCAGCTAGCTGGTGTCGCACCCGCAGCGCCCCGCTCGCGCCCGCCGGTCCCTACTCACCGCCTCGCCGGGAGGGCCTGGGAGCCCCCGCTCCCCCCGCGCGCCCCGGGAGCCTTTCCGCCCCTGGGTGAAGGCAGCAGGAAGGGATTTAGCAACCGGCCAAGGGGACAGTGCTTGCCCGGGGCCCAGCGCTCGCAGCCTCTCACCTGCCTGCCCCGGGCTCCCTTCCCTCCGGGGCGGCCGAGGGCTCCGGCTTCACCCTGGGAAGGACAGAGGTGTCCGTACCCGGCCCGGCTCTGGCGGCTGAGCCCGCACGGCCGGCAGGTCCCAGCTTGCCGGGGTGGCCGCAGGGCGGATCGGAGCCGAGGAGCGGAGAGGGCGGCAGCTCACCTGCTCCCCGTCCACGCCGTCGTCGCCGGCTTCTCCGGGTGATCCCTGCAAGGCGAGCGGCACCGTCCGACACCAGAAAGCACGGCACGGCGTCGGAGAGCCGCCTCTCGGGTTTGCCCCGTTTCCCCAGCACTGCGGTCCATCATGCCCCAGCATCCTTCCCCCTCCCTGCCCCATCTCTTCCCTGCCCATCCTCTTCCTCGAGGCGTCCCCGGCGCTGCCAGATCGCCGTGGCCGTGGCTGCCATCACCGCAGGGACGTACCTGGTCCCCGGGGTGACCCATCAGGCCCTGCAACGAGACAGAGGGTGAGAGCGGGGCAGCCGTGGGCACCGTGCCCGGTGCGCGCCAGGCCGCGCTGGCCTCTCACCTTCGGTCCCCACTGGCCTGGGCATCCCTGCATCCCGCGGCTGCCCGGGAGGCCGCGCGGGCCCTGCTCCCCCTGGGTGCGGAGGAAAGGGGAGGCCGTCAGACAGCGGCTCTCCAGCGGCTCTGCTCCCCGGAGCTGGCCTCGCCGGGCTCCGACGTCCCGCGCCGCGCACCGCCGGGACCACCCTCTCCCCCTGCCCACGGGGTCCCACCACCAACTCACGCCGTGCCCGTGGTCGCCCTCGTCTCCGGCGCGCCCCTTGCTGCCTCTCAGCCCCTAGGACAGAGACCGGCCCTGGGAGAGGCAGCCGCGACCCCCGGCCCGGGGACGGACCCCCGGGCCGGGAGCCAAGCAGCTGGGCTCCGTGCCCAGCCGGGGGAGGAAAGGGAGAGGACCGCGGACGGAGCGAGGAGCTCTCGCCTTGGGACAGCATGGCCTTTCCCTCGCCCCAGCTCGGGGCGAGGGATGGAGCTAATCCGAGCTCCCAGGGTGCTTTGTCCTGGGAAGGGGGTGCAGGGCTCCACGTACGCAGCACGGGGTGCAATTCCCCTGGGCGAGCTCCCAGAAGCCCTCCACCCCCCGAGCCTCGCTTTTCCCTGGGCCAAAACCCCGCTTTGCTCAGAGCTTGGACACTCGAGGACAGAAGCAGCCGCCGGGATACCGGGGTCCAGGCAGGGCAGACCCGACTCAGTCTCAAGGCTGGGACCAGCTCGGTGGTGCACAGCCCCTGCGCGCGGCGGAGGGGGCAGGAGGGATGGCCCCGCACCGGGCCGGCCTGGGGACCGCTCTCCTCCTGCAGACCCAGCCCGGGGAGACCTGTCCCACCCGGCTGGGAAGGGAAAGGTCTAAACTGTGCTCAGACACAAGGAAAACAAACAGAGAAAGCGAATCCCCCGGTGCCCATTTGGAGCAGTGCGGAGCCAGATGTGCGCACAGCTGGACGGGCCCCAGCCTCCTGCACCGCTGACTTAGCGCGTCAGGCATGCAGCTCGGCCGTGGCCCCGTGCACCGGTGCTGGCGTGGCCCGGGGCATCGCGCCCGCGTGGCCCCACCGCCCCGGCCGCGTTACCTTGGCGCCCCGGCGGCCCCCGGGGCCCCGCGGGCCCGGCAGCCCCACGCAGGTGCAGGGACAGGGGCGGCAGCACGTCCGCTCGGCCAGGGCCAGCTGTGGGGAGAGGGCGATGCAGCGGCGCCGAGCCCGCCCGGGCTCCCCGCCGCCCGGCCCGGCCCCGGCGCGGCCTCACCAGCTCCTGCGCCAGGTGCCCGCCGGCCTCGGGCATGTCCACGGCGAGCTGCGGGCCCTGCCCCGGCGGGCGCCCGAACTCCACCAGCTGCAGGTCCTGCAGCCCGCTGGCGTTGTTCACCGCCACCGTCAGCAGCATGTCAGCCTGGCCTGGGGGGGCAGGATGCCGTGGGGCTCCTGCCTCAGTTTCCCCGCTCGCCAGGAGCGGGGCTGGCACAGCGCGTGGTCACCCCATCGCATGCAAGCCCGCTCCGGCGACGGTCCGGGGGTGCAACCACGGCGCTCGCCCCGCCGGGCGCCCCGTGCCGCACCTTGCAGCGCGGCGGACGTCGCCGTCTCCCTCAGCTTCGCCGCATCGTCGTCCAGCCCGTCCGTGAAGATCAGCAGCACCTGGGTGAGGAGGGTCCGGCTCTCTGCAGCTGCCCGGGATGCCGGGCACCCCGTGGAGCGGCGTGCGGGTCCCACCTTGGCGTCGGCCGCCCGGCGCGCCAGGGCACCCAGGAAGCTCTGCAGGGCAGGCTGGGTGAGGTAGGTGCGCTGGAAGGCGTGAGCCCGCGCCAGCGCCCGCAGCGTCTCTGCCCAGGGCTCGTGCAGCCAGTCCTGGAAGAGGGTCTCGCCGTCCGGCCGGGCGCTCTGCAGGCTGAGGCCGGGGCTCAGCGGGCCGCAGGAGAGGCGCTCCAGCGAGGCCACGGCCCGCAGCAGGCGCTCCAGGTAGCCGTGCAGGTTGGACTGCTGGTAGTCGGTGACGTCCAGGGCCGCCAGCACATGGAGGGCGCACGGGCCTGCCGGGCAGAGCATGGAGACCCAGCCGGCTCCTGCCTCCCCGCCTCCGCCCGGCCCCGGAGCATGGATCCCTGCAGGGCTCCCGCGAGGATCCCGCGGTGCAGTGCAGCTTTGGGATGCACCGCGATCCCTCGGGGCAATGTGGGCTCGGCGCACCGCATTCGCACGGTCACTGCTGCACCCGGGGGCTGGGACCCAGCGCAGCCCTGCAGCTCCTCTGCCCGCAAGTCCCCATGCCCCTCCGCGGATGCAGACCCGCTCCCCCAGCCCCGCGGGGACGGTACACCCCACGGCAGGACCCCTCCGCCGCATCGCTGCCCCCCGGGATGGCTGCGCGCGGGGACGTCCTCACTCACCCGCCTCCTGGCTCCGGGCCGCTGCGGCTCCGAGGAGGAGCAGAGCCGCAGGGATCCAGGCTCTGCGCAGCCCCATGGCCCCGGTGCGCGGCACAGGCCGCTGGGCGGGCAAGCAGCTGCTCTGCACCCTGAGCTGGCGGGTGCGAGGTGTGAGCGCAGGGCTGGAGCTGGCTCCGGCTCTCCGTCCATCACCGCTGACAGTAACACCTGGAGCGCAGCCCAGCCGAGGGGCCGGGGCGGCCGTCCGAGCCCAGCCAGGGCTGGCCTCATCCTGCCTGGCCGTGGGGCTGTTTGCAGACGCCGCTGGGCGCGTTTAGCTCCCCTCGCTGCTGCGCCTTATGCAATGATCTGCAATCTGGCTGGGGCCGGGGAGGGACTCGGGGACAGCACGAGTAAGGACACATGGGTGCCAATCCATAAGGGAGCAAAACCTCTCCTGGCTGGTCTTTGGGATGTGTTTTGCGCTCATCTCCGGAGCTGTGAAGATGCCAACGCAGCCCGCTGCCCACCCAGCTCTGCCTTCAGGGCTGCGGCTTTAGTAGCTGCGGATATTTTTCAAGGGCTCTCAAAATGCTCCGCAGTGCTCGCGCGGCAGCGCTCGCCCCTGCTGTTCGGGAGCTGGGGGAGTGGAGGCATGGAGCGACCGGAGCGTGCCGGGGACGGGACCTGGGAATCCTGCTGCCCTGCAGCCGCTGGCCAGGCTACCTGCTGATCTGGCCTGGACGCAGCCTGTCCCATGCCCTGGCTGCATGGCAGGAGCAAGGGAGGGGAGAAGGTGCTCGAAGCCCCGACGCCTTCGGGAATTAGCAAAGCGATGAACGAAAAGCGGCGGCAGGACCCTGGGACGGAGCCGAGCCCGCGGCACGGCCACAAGCCACCTGCAGCCTCCCCAGGGCAGGGGCTCTCCGGCACGAGGAACCCACGCTCCTACCTCTCCCGTCCCGGCGCCGGTGAGGGGGGTCCCGGGAGCCGCATCCAAGATGCACAGAGGCGAATGAATGCTGGCCGGTGCAGCTGACCGCAGGCTGGAGGAGTTGGCTGCCTGCTTGGGAGGATGTGCGTTTGGAGGTTTATTTATTCCACAGCTCAAAAAAACATCATATGTCAGATACGTCAGGGGGAGCTGCGCCGCAGCAGGGCCGGGGCTCCTGGCCTCCCCGGGCTGAGCCCACGCAGGAGCGGGCTGACGTCCCACGGGCTCCGGCTGCGTCGCCCCTGCTTTCCCCGTCCCCGGGAAAGGCACGGGACGCTCCGTGCGGGGCGATCTGCGGTACGGCACCATCCATGGCCAAGGAAGACCTCCACGGGGCTTGGGAAAATGGGCCTGCCCAGGGAGCCAGCTCCCAGGAAACAAAGCCAGCGTGAGAAACACAAGCTTGCGTGGAGGGAGGTGGGGGAAATATCCACCGAGGGCCCCAGGTCGCCAGGAAAGCTGCTCCGGAAAGGGGCAGCAACCTGGTAGGAAGTGGCAGCCAGGTCCTGACATAGTGGCTTTACATCATCCGGGGATTCAGCCGTCGGCCATCCTTCCCAGCACTGGCAAAACACAGCGATGGAAACGGAAAGTATGTTAAAGCCGGCTTGTTTTTCACGGGGGATCTGTTTGTTTACTCAGGAGATAGATAGACATTGGAGAGGAGTCAGGCATTGCTCCGCGAGTTCCCATCGCCTGACTGTACGCAGCGATGTGTGGGCTGAGGACGGCGTGGGGAAGCAGAGCAAGACCAGTTTTCAGAGATTTATTTATTTGCTTTAAGGGGAAAAGTTTATTGGATGTCATGGCATTGCAGTGTACGTTTTGCAATATCAGGCTAACTAGCAAAATATATCCCAAGATTATCTGCTGTTGGGAAAGCAAAATAACGGCTGGAGATAAGGAATGAAGCAGAGACTTTCCCCATGAGCAGCCATGACCGGGACTGGGATGAGTCAGGCCTGAATGCAGGAGGTCCCTGCAAGCAAAAGGGAAAGATTTGGGGGTTTTGGGGACGAAGCAGCGAGCTGAACCGCACGCAGGCAGCGTCGCTGCCGGGGAGGTCAGCAGCGGCCGGGACAGCCTGGGGACGCCGGCCCTCGCTACCTCGCCTGGGCTCTTCCCCCGGGTCACCTTGGGAAGCCGTGCGCATTCGTGCATCGGCAGCTGGATTCGAGCGGCAAAGCCATTAATTTCCCTCGCATCTGTTCAGCCAGCTCCGGCTCCGCCATATGGCGCTGGGCGGGATGCTGCAGCCCTGGCGCCCCTCCTGCCCCCGCCACCGACCTGCCGGGCCTCCCCCGCCACCGTCCCCAGGGCCACCCCCCTCCTGCCCCCGGCTTGTGGCACCAGGGCAGCTGAGGGGTTGTCCCCATCGCTCCCCAAACGTGCCCGCCTTGGGGCTGGGCCCCGCTCGGCCCTTCGCCCCCGCTCCGGCACGCTGCGGCTGCGGCCGCCCCGTGCGGGGACAGACGGAGGACAAGGCGGCTTTGTGGCTAAGGCAGGAGGGGCCACGGAGGCCGGGGCACTGGGGTCCCGCTGCCCGGAGCGGCCGGGCCGGCAACGCTGAACTTGGAGCTCTATCTAGTGGCGAGCGGGCGGCTGGACCTCGCGTCCCTCGCTGGGGCTGGGGGCACCTGCCCCCCGGTCCGGGTGGGATGCAGCGGCCCTGCGCCCCCGTGCCGCTCCCCGGAGCGGGCAGCCTGCAGCCTCTGGGACGCCGTGAGCTCCCGCCCGAAGCATCGGCGAGACCAGCCTTCCCCACCGCCGGGCGTCCCTCCTCCTCCTCCTGCCCCCGGGCACGTCCTCGCCCCGGTGCCCCCCGTCCTTGCCCCCCAGCCACCCCGCCTCGCTCCACCTTGCCGCGCAGGGCCGAGGCGCAGGTGCTCCCGGGAAGCGTGCCCTTGCTCCGGGACACAGCAGCGACACGGACTGTGACGCCGTTCCCCAAAGTCCCCCGGCACCGTCCGACCTCGCCGCACTCGGCCTCGGCGGATCCCTCGCCCGGCCTGGCCCCCGCCAGCCCCCGGTGCCCGGGGAGCCAGGGCCGCACGGGGCCGGGTGGCCTTGCGGACCTCGCGTGGCTGCTGCAGGCTGAAGTGGCAGAGCCCTGACGGCAGGTGTCACTCACAGACCTCGGCGCACACGCGTGCACACGCGTGCACACGCATGCACACGCACACGCGCAGGCCCACGCGGCCCCGCGGGTGCCCCGGCCTTGCCCCCCGCCCCCCCCAGGGCGCTCTCCCTGCTCTCGGCACCCCTGAGACCGGCGCGTGCGCTGGCACCTCCGCGCGCGGGGCTGTCCCGGGGAGACGGGAGGGGAGGCAGCTGGGACATGGTCCCCACGCTCCCGCGGCGCCCCTGGGTGACGGGAGGCTCCTAGCTGCACCCAGGACTTTGGGCCGCCCCCCAGGCAGGCTGAGCACCCCGGGACGAGGCAGGCGCTTGTGGGCTGCCGGACGCGGGGGATGCAGGGTGCAGGACGCAGGAGCAGGGAATATGGGGTGCAGGAGCAGGGATGTGGGATGCGGGAGGCAGGACGGGGGTGCGGGACCGGGGAGATGTGGGTGCAGGGCGGGAGATACGGGGTGCGGAGCCAGGGATGTGGGACCGGGCATGCAGGACGGGCACTGGGGGAGGCGCAATCAGGGAAGCGGGGTGCAGAAAGGGGTGCGAGGCTGGGCCTGGGGGCTGCAGGCTTGGCCGGGGGTGCGGGGTGTGGGACCGGGGCTGCAGGCCGAGGGCTGTGCAGTGCAGAGCGGGGCGCAGGACCTGGGGCTGGGGGGTGCAGACTGGGGTGCCCGGCTGGGGGAAGTGGCTGCAGAAGGGGGTGCAGGGATGGACCCGGGGGCTGCAGGGTGCAGAACTGGGGGTTGCAGGGTGCGGGACCAGGGCTGGGGATTGCAGTGTGCAGAACTGGGGGTTGCGGGGTGCGGACTGGGGGTGGCAGGGTGCAGGACCAGGGATTGCGGGACATGGGACTCGGGGTCACAGGGTGCAGGACCGGGGGTTGCGGGACATGAGACTGGGGGTCGTGGGGTGCAGAACTGGGGGTTGTGGGGTGCAGGACGAGGGCTGGCGGTTGCAGTGCAGGACCAGGGGGTTGCGGGACATGGGACTGGGGGTCGCAGGGTGCAGAACTGGGAGTTTCAGGGTGCGGGACCGGGGCTGGGGGTCGCAGTGTGCAGGACCGGGGGTTGCGGGGTGCGGGACCGGGGCTGCGGGCCGGGCCAGGGGCTGCGGGCCGCAG
>PTFA01000091.1:2289824-2301574 GCA_003342895.1 Casuarius casuarius
GGGCCGGATCGGTGCCGGGATCGGTGCCGGGAGCTGCCCGGGCGCTCGGCGTTTTTGTTCGCTTGCAAACCGCAGCGAGGGAAAGCTCGTCCCATCGGGGCCGCTGGGACGGGACGGAGCCGGGCTTCGGGCGGCGTTTGCTGTGGCCGGGCGCCGCCGGTCCGGCCGCGCCGAGTTTGCTATCTGCGGGCTGCCGGGCGAGCCGGGGCAGGGGATTGCTGAGCTGTTATTCATGTTTTGGAAGCGTCCGGAGGCCCCAGCTGAGAGCGGGCTAGGCGCCGCGGGGAGACAGCCCCTGTCTCCGAGGGCTCGCGAGCAGGATAAAGGGGATGGAAGGGCAGGAGGGGAAACTGAGGCACGGGAGAGCGCCCAGGGCAGAGAGCAGAGGTGGGGGCTCGGGTCTCGCAGGATGGTCTTGCGTCCTGGCCGGAGGATCACGTTTCTCTTTAATGGCATTGTCTGCGCTGGAAGGCGTCTGCTGATATAACTCTGTCTACATGAGGGTTTTTTCTGGCCAAAAATCCTTCCCTTCCTGCCCTCCCGGGCTGAAACAGCTAGGCTTGCAAAACTGTCCGGGCAGAGCCGGCTGGAGGCTCGGCTCCGCTTGTGCTTCATCAAGTCGCACGGCAGAGACGGGACGTTGCTTGTTGATGAGCTGAACTAATTGGAGATGACACTGCCAGAAGGGGAAGGCCCCCTTATCTCCCTGGTCCCGCGCGAGCCAAGATCCTGTCGATTCCTGCTCCCGGGACCGGCGAGGCGGCTGCTTTCCCCTCCTTCTCCTGCCTGCCTTTACCAGATCCTTATGTGACTAATTCAATTACTGTGCTTGTGCCCGGAGGCCCCGGTGGGGGATCAGGCCCTGTGCAGCTCCGCACGAGCAGGGGATTTGCCCCTGGCCGGGTTCCCCGCGTGGCACCGGGGTGCCGGGGAGGAGCCGGGATGCCACGCGCGAGGGGCACGGCGGGGGCGGCGCGGCGGGGGCCGGCACGGCACGGTGCGGCGTGGCAGGGCTTGTCTTGGCAGCGCCGGCGCCCGCCGGGCTCTCCCTTCGCCCGCGCGGGGAGTTGTTTTTGTTTGGAGGCGAGCGGGGCAGCGAGGTTCCCTGGGATTCGGGCAGCGCCGGAAACAGCTGAGCGCTGAGGCCTCGCCGCCGCGGCTCCCATCAAGGCTGCGGGGAGAGGAGGCGGCGGGAGGGGACGAGCCGGGGAAGGAATCTGGTTTTCTCTGCACAGCTCATGCCAGAGGTATCCTGAGGCCGCCCGCCCAGGCAGGACGGCTGCCCGCGGGCCGCGAGCTCTGCCGGCCGCCCCGGGCGATGCCGCCAGCCCTGCCGCGGTGCCAGCGGCCGGGACGGAAAGAGCCGGCCGTGCAATCGGCTTGGCCTCCCTGTCCATCCCGGGCAGCTGCCCCGGCACCTAAAGGGCCCCCGCGGGACTTGGCTGGAGCTCCGGCCTCTGGATCGGTCCCCAGGCGTCGGGGAGGCAGGAATCCGCCGTGGCCCTCATTTCCCCTCGCTAGGCCAGCGGGATATCCCAGTCCCTGCGGCCGGCAGCGAGCGGAGCGGCAGGCGAGCCGGGTCCCGCCGCAGCCCTCCCCATGCCGCTCCCCGGGGCGCCGGGCTGGGAAAGGCAGCCAGCGCCGTTCCCATCCGCCCCGCGCGCTGCGGTGGGAAAACAGCCCCGAGAGCGTTTGCACAGCGCTTTCTGTTTGCGGAGCCTGCGCAAGCCCTAACCAAACACGTCCAGCCGGAGTGTTTGCACTTGCCTTGTCCTGGGAGAGCAGCGGGAGCTGCCGGCTGCCCCCGAGCTCCGCCGCCCGGGCTGCCCGGACCCCCGCAGCCCCCCGGCCCCGCGGGATGCAGTGAATGGGGCAGGGGCGAGCCCGGGGGGCCCGACCCCCCCGCCGGCCGGCCCCGCTTCCCAGCCGTGCCCGGAGCGCTTTGGCTCCGGCCGCCCGGGTTTCACCTAGATTACACTTTCCAGGCGTAGTCAGCGGAGGCTACTGCTTGCAGTCACACTTGTCAAGCTGCCCAAAAATATTTTCCAGCCGTTATATGTCACTTATTCATGCCGGGTAAAATCCGCCCGCAGAGCCGGGGCCGGCGGGAGGCTGCGGTTCGGGGCTCGGGGCGGCGCGGAGAGCTCGTAAACCCCCGCCGGGGCCCGGGCCCTGCTTTATCTTTGTGTAGTCAGCCGTTCGGCGCGGCGGCGTGCCGGGGGGCTGCGGGGCCGCCTGCCCTGCCCGGGGCGTCTCCGCGCGTCTCCCGGCAGCCTGGGAAATCCTCCGGCCGCTGGTTCGCGCGGGGGCCGGGGCACGGGGCGGCGGTGAGCGGGCTGAGCAAGGAGGGCACGCGGGGGGGATGCCGGGCGGCAGAGCAGATGTGCAGAGCTCCCGGGAGGCCTTGGAGCGGGTGCAGCGCCGAGCGCCAAGGACGCGCGTGGGGGCTGGTGCCGGGGTGCTGCCGCCGGGCCGTCCCGCCGGGGCCGCATCCTGCGCCGACAGAGCGCTCCAGCGCGGCAGGGCCCTGCGCTGCGATCAGCAGCGGCCGGAGCGTGCGAGTCGCTAATTACCGGCTGCCCGAGCGAGCCAAGAGGCCGAAGGTGGTGAGCAGCTGGAAATGCCGAGCGGCGACGCCGTGCCAGGCATCAGCCCGAGCCCTGGGAGCTGTCGCAGCACCGGATGCCGAGCGGATGCCCGGCCGGCGCAGGGGGTCCCGGGGCCGGGGAGCAGGCTGCCGCGCTCGCCGTGCCGGGGGGCGAGGAGGCCGGGCCGGGGCTGCGCCGGCACGCCGGGAATGCGCTGCAGGGAGCAGGCGGCGGGGAGCAAAATGGGAGTATTTAAAGGCCAAAGCCAGCTCAGGAATGAAAGGGGGTGTGCGGCCCGGAGCGAGCTGCAGCTGGGCACTGGTGGCTCCGTGGGAGCACCGTGCTTGGGACCCATCCCACTCCAAGGCCAGTGGCATCGGCCAAGGCCGGCACGGGGCCGGGCGTTCGTGCCCGGGAGCCCCAGGAAAGGGCTCGCGGGGGGTTTCCCCGGTGCTGCCCGGCGCCGTCCCTCCCGTGCCTCAGTTTCCCCGCAGGGCCGCGAGCTGGCCTGCCTCCCAGCGCGGCCGCTGCGCCTGAATTCCGGTATTGTGCCGGCCGCGCTCGTCGGAAGGTGCTCTGCGAAAGCAAATATTCCTCGCCAGCGTTTACAGGCCGTCTGCTCCCTCGCTCCGGCTGCCGGCGAGGGGCACCGGGAGAGGGGCTGCGCGACGCAGCCGCGCAGGGAGCAGAGGGCCGGGCTCGCCGCTGCTTTGCCTCCGCGTCCCGTCCCCCCCGGCCCGGGGGTCTCCGCGACGCCGCACCGGCATCCCGGGGAGGGGAGCTGGCTTGTCCGCGGGCTGCAGGAGCAGGACGAGGCCGGCGCGGGAGCCTCGGCGGGAGGCGGCAGCCCCCGGTGGCTTTTCCCGTTCCCGCGGCGGGCGCTTCCCGGGCACACTCCGGCCCCGGCTCCGTCCGCGGCATTGCACCGGCTCCTCTCCTGCGGCCCCGCGCGTCTCGCGGCACCCGTTGCGGGTGCAGCTGGGCTGGCGCGCGGCAGCGAGGGGGAGGCGCGAGGAGCATTCCTCGCATAGCTAACGGCTCGCCGAAGCCAGTAGGATGCTGCCCTGTTGACTCCGGGGCTTTATTACCCGGCAGCTCGGCCGAGGCCTGGATGCACCTTCGAAACGGCTCTGCTCCGTCCTGCCCTGGCTGCACCTCCGGCCCGGGCAGAGCAGCTCCGTCCCTTTCGGCTTGCACGCCTCGAAACCAGCCCTGTTGCATGGGACGCGTGGCCCCGGCTTACGCGGGGAGCGATGCACATGGCCGGGGATCGCTCGAGGGCTCGGCGATGCTGGCGCCCGGCAGGAGCTGCAAAGCAGCGAGGGCAGCGTGGGCTTCCCGTGCAGCACCTGGGCGCCGCGGGAGCCCACGGGCCGGGCGTCTGCGTGGTCTCAGGTTGGATGAATTCACGCAGAAAAGCCCCACCGAGGGCCATTAAAAGCAGCCCCAGGTGCAAATCCCGGTTCAGGAGGTGCTGGAACGGGCGAGCGTGTCCTGCTCCTGCGCTCCCGCTCGGCCCCCGAGGCGCCGGCTCCCCGGCCCTGCTCCTGCTCCTGCTCCTGCTCCGGCCTCGCGGCGCGTGCGGGGAGCCGGGCAGGCGCGGTCCGTCCTCCTCCGGCACCGAGGCTCCTCTGGCCCAGACTGACCTGAAACCTGATCCCTCCCGGTTATCTGCGGCCCTCCTCTGCCAAGGCTTCTCCCGGCGATCTGTTTGCTTTCGCCTGCTCGCCGGAACATCGCGTTCGGCCGCGGGCTCCGGGCCCTTTCCCTCCCGTTGTTTTCCTGCAACGCGGTTCCCAACCTTGACGGGGTCTGAGGTCAGGCTCAGCCGGAAATCTCGGCGGTGTGGGAGAAGCCGGGCCTTCGGCAGACGTCCCTCTCCTCCGCTTGCCCTGGCCGGGGCCGTGAGGGATGCTGAGCACCTCCCGCATCCCGGCAGGCCAAGGCGGGGGCCCGGGGCCGGGGACACGGGGGGACCCTGCGAGGCGGCAGGACGGCGGCCGAGCCTGGGAGTGTGCCTGCAGCGCCGGGACGAGGTGCTTCAGGGGCTGGCCTGCGTCCGAATAAAAACCTTGTTTGTCTAAATATTCAGCCCCGGGATTACATCATTGTTCCGAGAACCCGCAAGAAAAAACAGAGCACAAAAAGTCAAACAACGGCGCAGGGCTGAGCTGTCTCCCGGCCACCCAGCCGGACCCGGGGCGCGCGGGGCGCTCGCGGCATCGCCGGTGGCAGCACCCGTCCCCGTCCTGCTGGCGCCCGGTGCCGACCTCGGGCTCGCACGCAGGGTCTGGGGGCCGGGCCGGCTGCGGCACGGGGGCAAATGCCACCTCCTCCGGCTCGGGATGGCTGCGGGGCGTCGGGTGGGGAGACCGCGGCTCGGGGGGGGCAAAGCTGGCCCGGGGATGCTCGGGGGACCCTGCGCAGGGTGTTTGCTGTTTGCTTTTGCTCTTTGCTTTTGCATCCCACCCGGGGCAGCCTGGCGCTGCCCGGGACACGCTGACATTGGCCGCCGGGGCCGGCGCCATGTTTGCAGAGCACGGGGCGACCGGCGCGCTGCCGCGACGAGCGGGGCTGCCGGCTCCCCTCATTAGAAAGCTTCATTAAGCCGCTCTGGCAGGGGGAGGGGGGGCCTGGCCCCGCCGTGAGAAACCCGCTCGCCCCAGTTCCCTGCGGCCCTGCGCCGCCGTGGCAGCCGGCATTGCAATCCCGGAGCTGGCGCCGTCGGGGGCCGCGGTGCCCGCGGGGTCGCGGGATGCGCCCGGCGGCAGCTCGGCTGCTATGGAGCACCGCTGCTGCCAGCCCCGACGCTCGCGGGAGATGAGCAAGTCCCGGCAGCGCGGGAGCAGCTACCGCCAGTATCCTCAGGGAAATTCGCAGTGTCTCGGGAATTTTGGCAAGCGGATTCCCACCCTCCGCCCCGCTTCACCTCCTATCACCGGAGCAGCCGGAGCCGTCACCGTCGTGCTCGCGCACGTGGAGCCCGGCGCCCTCCCGGTGCTATAGCTGCCGGGACGTTGCCGCTGCCTTTGGAAAAAAAGGAGCTGGGGGTGCGAGTGTTGCTTTTGGAAAAAGGAAGGAGCCGGGGGCGAGCGCTGCTCCTGCCCTGGGGCGCGAGGCAGCCGCTGGCTGCCGGCCGCCGGCCCGCGCCGCCTCCGCTGCCGCGCGGAGGGGAGGAAACAGCCGAAACCCCAACCGACGTGGACGTTTCTAAATGCAACGCTTTGGGCTGTCCCTAACGTGTCCTTACCGGGACGGCTGCCAGGACGGCTCCTCTCCTCCCCCCCGGCCCCTCCGCGGGCGGAAAGCCGCTTCCCTCCCCGGGGGCACCCGGGGGCGTTTTGGGGGGCTTTTGCGGCCGCTGCTGAGCCGCTCGGTGGGACGGGGGAGCCGGGCTGCTCCGCGCCGGCTGCGAATGCGGCCCCACGTCCCCGCGCTCGCTTGCTCGGGTCTCTCACGTCTCCGAAATCCCTCACATATGGTTTCTATATCACTTGGCTCGGGCGGCGCTTGCTCCGCTGTAAGCGAGCTTACTTTCCCTTGTCTTTCCGTGCGGCTCTTGGCACGGCCTCGCCGCGCCGCAGCGCGTCCCTCTCCCGGCCGGGCTGCTCCTCTCGCACCGGCCCCTGGCTCTCGTTTCCCGCGTTATCCTCGTTGTCCTGCTGCGTTTTTGTAATTAGCGGCTCTTTTGGGATGCACGTGTTAATCGCCTCGGAGCACGGCCTTGGCGCCGCTCCCCCCCTTGCACGTTGGCCCAACCGCCCGCCGCCGGTGCCCCGAAACGCCGGCGAGGAGCCCGGCTGCACCCCGCGCCGGCCGGCATCCCCTTCCCGCGGGAGCCGCGGCCCCGGAGCCTCGCTGCCGGCCACGTCCCGAACCCTGATGGCCACGCACTGAGTCACGGCGAGGCAGAGGAGGGTTCCAGGGAGCCGGGATGGGTAGGGACCAGGGGGGAGGAAGAGGAGGAGGAGGAAGGGCCTTGGCCACAGTGGTACCCGCCGAGGCCTGCATCCTCCAGGCGTGCGCGGCCCCGGGAAGATGCCCGTGATGAGTTTGGCTGGAAGGGGCTCCGGGGGGGCTCGCGGCTCTCTGCCGGCATGCGGACCGGCCCTGGATGCCGTCCCAGCACCGCAGCGCGCGCTCGGGCCGCTAATCGTTATAACACACCGCCCCGAAAGCCCCGCAGCAGGCGGGTTTCGCAGCCGGGGGGCCCCCGCCTTGGGGGAGCGGTGCCGGGGGGGAGCATCCCATGCCCGGCCCCAGCCCCGCGGACGGGTGGACGGACGGACGGACACCCCGCGGCCTCGGGGCCGGCTCCGTGCCAGCGCGCGGCCGGCCCATATGGCTCCGATTCCCGGTGGCGGATGCATCGGAGGTTGTTGGAGCGTCGCGGGCTGTCAGAGTTCACGCCGGGAGGTGTGTGTGGCGAGAGGAGGCAGGAAGGGACTCCCAAATGCAGCTTTGGGTTAAAACAATTTTGCAATACAAATAATAATAGAAACCCTAAAAAGACACGGACCTGGCTTTATGCGAACCAGATGTGCGCGCCGCGCTGGCTCCAGCTGCTGGGAGAGCTGACGCTCCAGCGGGCCGGGAAGCACGGGGGCAGCTCCAGCCAGCGCCACACTTGCTTTCCCTGGCCGCGAGGGAGGAAGAGGAAGGGCCTGCCTTCGTCCTCGGGGGCACGTTGGGTCAGGGAGAGGCTGAGCGCGCGGGGAGGCAGCGAGGCCCCGGCGTGGGCTCTGCCCCGGGGGGAGGCCAAGGGGGTCCGTCTGTCCCAGCTCCGTCCGCTGTCCGTCCGGCTGAGCTCTGCAGCGAGCGGACCTGCACTGCTGGGACAGTCCGGCATTTGCTTGCAAAGCGACATCCCTTTGGAGCAGCAGCAGCCCGGAGCGTTTCCCCATCGCGTCTCTGCTCCCGCGGGTTCAAAACCTGAGCTGTAAAATCAGTGCATCCCCCCCAACTCGTTTTGGGCAAGAAATGAGGGTCAGGCTTAATTCGTGGGTTGCACCGCCGCTGCCTCCGTAACCCTGTGCCCCGCGGTCCCCAGCTGCCTTCCTGGGAGACATCGCCCTGGACGAGGAGGACCTGCGGCTCTTCCAGGTGGACCGCGTCGTGGACCTGTCGCGCCACACCGTCCGGCGGCTGCCCGCCAACTCCTCAGGTACCGGCACCGGCTGCGGCCCGCAGGCACCGCGGCGGGTCGGCACCCGGCCTCACCCGCTCTCCTCCGCGCAGGCAGCACCAGCCCGCAGAGCGGCCGCGGCACGCGGGGCCGACGGGCGCGGAGCCGCCGCGCCGCCACGTCCCGTCCCGAGCGCGTGTGGCCCGACGGCGTCATCCCCTACGTGATCAGCGGCAACTTCAGCGGTGAGCGCCGGGGCGGGCGGGCGGGCGGCGGCGGCGGCGTGCCTCGGTTTCCCCGGCTGACGGCCCCCGCGGCCCTCGCAGGCAGCCAGCGGGCCATCTTCCGGCAGGCCATGCGGCACTGGGAGAAGCACACCTGCGTCACCTTCCTGGAGCGCAACGACGAGGACAGCTACATCGTCTTCACCTACCGGCCCTGCGGGTAAGCCCACGGCTCGGCGGCGGCACGTCGGGTTGCAGCGGACGCCGCGGGGCTCCCGCGCCGCCCCCGGGGCCGAGACCGGGATCCCGCCGCCGGCGGTAGAGCCAAAGCCCTCCCCTTGCAAAAGATGCTCAGCTGCAATTAAGCAGCGCTGTGGCTTGTGGGAGCGCTAATTAGGGCCAGTTAGAGCCCCGCTGATGTGCCTTGGCACCGAAACGCCCACGTAGCAGTTTGCTCTGCGCTGAGAGGGGAGGGAGGTTGGCCGGGTGTGCGCAGGGCGTCGGGACGCATTGCCCCCCCGGGGCCGAGGGCCGCCGCTCTGCACCGGCGGAGGCTCGCGCGGGTCGTGCCAAAGGAAACAGGGGTTTGGAAGGGATCGGCTCCTTCGCGCTCCGGGGCATGAGCACGCCAAGCAGACGGCGGTCAGCGGGAGGCTTTCCCCGGGAAGGCATCGGGCCGCCCGGCGGTGGGGCTGGCTGCTCGCCCCCCCCCCCCGAGCTGCGGCGGGCTGCGGCGTGGGGCCGAGCCGCCCCGGTTCCCAGGCAGAGCCCCCGTCCGAGGCACGGCCCGGTCCCCGAACATGGGCAGGCTCAAGTTTCCCGAGCGCTGCGGCTGCGGGAATGCTTTCCAGATGCTCGGCTCCGAGCGGGGAGGCCGCTGCGCGCGGCCTGAGTCACGCCGGTGCCTGGGGAAGGGCCGGGAATTCCCCGGAGCCGGGGCGAAGCCGGTGCCACCCTGCTCTGCCCCCCCCCCCAGGTGCTGCTCCTACGTGGGCCGCAGAGGAGGGGGGCCCCAGGCCATCTCTATCGGCAAAAACTGTGACAAATTCGGCATCGTGGTGCATGAGCTGGGCCACGTCATCGGCTTCTGGCACGAGCACACGCGCCCCGACCGGGACGACCACGTCTCCATCATCCGGGAGAACATCCAGCCAGGTAGGGCACCGGCACCGGCACCGGCACCGGCCCGCCCCCCCGCCGCCCGCCCTGCGGAGCACGGCACCGCCGCCCCGGCAGCCTCGCCGCAGCCCCTCACCGCGGCCTCGCGCCGCCCGCCTCCGCAGGGCAGGAGTACAACTTCTTGAAGATGGAGCCGGAGGAGGTGGAGTCGCTGGGCGAGACGTACGATTTCGACAGCATCATGCACTACGCCAGGAACACCTTCTCCAGGTGCGCGCCCGCCGCGCCGCCCGCCCTCCTCCCGGCAGCGGGGCCACGGGCAGGAGGACTGGTTTGGCCAGGCGGGATGCCAGGAGGGAGGAGAAGCCCCAGGGAATGGGTTCCCGCGCATCCCTACTGCCGCATCCCAGCCCCAAACACGGTGCCGGGCTGGTCCCCGCGAGCGGGGCTGCCCCTCGCCCCAGCCGCCCCGGGGGGGTTGCGGCAGCCGCGGTTTCGTGCTGCGGGCCCAGTCCCTGGTGCCCTTCCCTGGATCGCTTTGGACCCCCGCCCTCCAAGCGAGCCAGCCCCGCGGCATCGCCTGTGCCCTGCCGCTCTGCTCCCGCTGATGCTCCCGTCCTTCCCCGCGGGCGATGCTCCGGCGCGTTTCACCAGCAAGCCCTGGCGTCCCTGTGCCCATCCATGGCCAGCGGGAAGGCGATGCCCATCTCTAGCCCAGGCTTAGCTGCAGCGGCTTCCTGCAGTCCAGCTCAGCCGTTTTATTCAGCTTAGAGCCTGATTCCCACCCGGGCAAAGGCTTTGCAGAAGTGCCTCGCGGCAGCTCTGCAAGGCGCTGATACACCCAGCCCCGGCGCTGAGCTCTGCGCCCTCTCCCTCCGCGCGTGCATCACCTCTCCAGACAGCCGGGGGGGCGAGGAGGAGGAGGAGGAGGAGGAGGAAGAGGAGGAGGAGGAGGGAGGGGGCCCTTTCCCAGGGCAGACGCTCTCCCCGCGGTGACCCTCCGCGGCCGGGGCGAGGACACGGCCCGTCGGCGTCCCGCGCCCTGCGGCCCGGCTGACTCACCGGCGCCGCGCTCTAATTACATGGGCCGTTTTTAGCATCCTCCGCCCTCCCCGGCGCGCGCGGCGGCCCCGGACCTGGTGTCTCCCGGCCCCCGCTCAGCCTCTCCCTGCTCTCGTCCCAGGGGCATTTTCCTCGACACCATCCTGCCCAAGTATGACGTGAACGGGGTCCGGCCGGCCATCGGCCAGCGCACGCGTCTCAGCAAAGGGGACATCGCCCAGGCCCGCAAGCTCTACCGCTGCCCGGGTGAGTGCCGCGCTCGCACTCGCCGCCCCGGGGGCCGCAGGGGAACGGGGCTGCGAGCGGGAAAAGAGATCAGCTAAGAAAGGGGAAAAAAAAGAAAAAAAGCCCCTCCGCAGCCCCGCTTTCCCTTTGTTTCCACTGTAAAACAAGGGGAGGAAAACCAGCACCGAGCCCAGGTTTTCCATCTTTCTCCGCTCCACCTTTCGTCGGGGGGCCGCTTGGCCGCGGCACAGCCGAGCTCCGCTCGCCGCGGCATCATGTGGCTTCCAGATGGCAGCGCTGGGCTCGCTCCAGGCCGGCCGGGCTCGCCGGCACGGGGGGTGGCAGAGCCGTGGCACGGGGACGCGGCCGGGAGCGTCGCCAGCCGCCGGCGCGGGGGGGGGCCCGGGGGGTCTTGTGAGATTTGGGGCTTTTCCCGTGCTGCAGCGGGGCCCGGGGCTGCCGGGGCCACGTGGCGCCGGTGGGGCTCCGCCGCGGGAAGGTCTCGGGGTGCGAAGCGGGTCCTGCGCGGTGCCGGTGCCGGCGCGCTCTGGGGGTTTCTCGGTGCGAGGTCTGACGCCCACCTCCCCGCTCTGTCCCCAGCCTGCGGCGAGACGCTCCAGGACAGCCAGGGCAACTTCTCCTCGCCCGAGTTCCCCAACGGATACTCTGCCCACATGCACTGCGTCTGGAGGATCTCCGTCACCCCCGGAGAAAAGGTACCGCGTGCCGGCACCGGCGCCCTCCAGCCTTCCTCTTCGCCCCCGGCTCTCCCATCGTCTCCCTCCCCGCTCCCAGCTTTCGCCCCTGGGCAGGTGCCCCCATCCCCGGTGCATCCCGGGGCGTTGCATCCCGGCGCCGTCTGGCTAACGCCAGGCTCCCGCCCGCCCTCCCAGATCATCCTGAACTTCACCACCCTGGACCTCTACCGAAGCCGGCTGTGCTGGTACGATTACGTGGAGGTGAGAGACGGGTTCTGGAGAAAGGCCACGCTGCGAGGTAACCAACCGGCATCGCCTAGCCCGGCCGGCGCGCCCCGGCCCCGGCACGGCCCCTGCTCCCCCCGGCACGGCCCTTCCCGCCGCGGCGCTCCCGGCCGCCCGCTCGCTGCTCTGCATCATGCCACCGGCCCCGGGGGGGGGGAAGTCGGTCGCGGCGGTGCCCCGGGGGCGGCTGCCGCCTCCCAGCTCGCCGGCCCTGACGAAAGCCGGCCGGGCTGATTCAGCCGGCCAGCACATAGCCGGCTCCCTGGGGAGGGCCCTGCCGGGAACTCGCTCCCGTCCCATTCCCGCTTCCCGGGCTGAGCATTCCCGCGGTCCCGGCAGCAGCGCTGGCACCGCTCCCACACCGAGAGGCCCCCGCTTTCCCTGAAACGGCCGGAAAAGTCGGGGGGGGGGGGAAGGAGCAGCG
>PTFA01000091.1:2324005-2334591 GCA_003342895.1 Casuarius casuarius
GGAGGGCGGCGAGCGGGACGCAGCGCCCGGCGCCAGGGGCAGGTGAGCAGGGCCGACGCGGGCATCGGGTGACCGAAGGCCGGGTCGGTGTCGGGCCGGGTTTCACGCGCTTGGCGGTGCCCTGGAAGGGCTTTGCCGCAGCATTGCACGGCCACAGCATTGCACGGCCGCAGCGTTGCACGGCTTCTTGCACAGCCGCAGCACGAGGCTTCTTGCATGGCCGCAGCATTGCACGGCCGCAGCCTGACGCTTCCCACGCAGGATCCTCCAGCGAGGCGGTGGGGAAGCGCCGCCCAGCCTCCCCGGCAGAGGAGCCGTGCCGTTCGGCGCCCGGTTCGGCAGCCCGGCCCCGCGCCTGCCCGCCCAGGTTGCACCGCCACCGCTGCTGCCCGCCCCGCGGCCCTCACTGCCACCGCCACCGCCGCTTGCCCCTGCGCCCGACGTCCCCCCGGCTCCCGGCAAGCAGTAAGTGCAGCCCCAGCACCCGCGCTGGCCCCTTTCCCTGCCCCGGTGTCGCCCCCGGCCAGGCGCCCGCCTGCCCCGGCCCGTCTCCCCGCAGGGCGCCGGCAGCGAAGCCGGCAGCGAAGGGAGCCGCTGTGCCGCTGGGGCTGAACGTGGTGAGGATCCACTGCCAGAACGAAGCCGTGTACCAGTACCACGTGTCCTTCAGGTAGCGGTGCCACGGGGGGGGACAGGGGGCCGAGCTTCCCCCTGCAAGAAGAGAGCGTTGGCGCTGGGCGCGCGGTCCTGGGCGGGCTGCGGACCCGCATCCCGGCGGAGCCCGGCTCCCCCGGCGCCCTTCGGAGCAGCCGCTAGATGGAGCGGGCAGCGCGGACACGGAGCGCTGCTGCGGGGGACGCAGGCTCACAGCCTCCCTTCTGCCTTCCCTCCGCTGCCATAAGCGGGTCAGCCCCAGCCCTTCTCCTCCTGGGGTTTCCGAGCCCCGTGGCGGGGAGCGGCGGGGGGGGAGGATGGTTACAGCGCGGAGGGTTTGCGAGCGCAGCGGATGCAGCGGTTCTGCCTCGTGCCCGCAGCCCCAACGTGGAGTGCAGGAGCATGCGCTTCGCCATGCTGAAGGAGCACCAGGAGGTGACGGGGGACGTCACCGCGTTCGATGGCTCCATCCTCTACCTGCCCGTCCTGCTCCCGCAGGTGAGGCGCGGTGGCGCGGGGGGGAGCGTCCCCCCGCCCCGGCTGAGCGTCCTCTCCCTGCAGCCGGTGGCTCTGAAGTGCCAGAGGAGGACGGACGGGGAGGAGGTCAGCGTGACCATCCAGATGACCAAGGTCCTGGAGCCCAGTTCGGACCTGTGCATCCCGTTTTACAATGTGGTTTTCAGGAGGTGAGGGGCGGCGCAGGCCCCTTCGAGCTCCGCTTTAGCCTTTCTGAGCCCTGAAACGATCCTGGCTTTTCTTTTCTAGAGTGATGCGGATTTTAGATATGAAACTCGTCGGGAGAAACTTCTTCGACCCGGCCAGGGCCGCCGTGCTGCAGCACTACCGGTGGGTGCTGGACGCGGTCACCTCCTGCGCGCGTACGCTGCTGGCGCTCAGGTGATGGGGACGTGGCCGGCCTTCAGCAGGTCCCTCTAAAGAAACGCAGCCATGCAGCCTGGCCGCGGGGCTCCGAAGGAGCATCCTCGAGCCGTGGCTGCAGCAGGCACGATGAATTTTTCGGGCTGTACACCCGGTCCGCGTGACGGAGCAGGGCTGTCCCACGCGGCTGTGTCGCCATCGCAGCTCGGCAGCTTGAGGCTGGAGACTCGGACGTCTCGGCTTGGGTAGCTCTCGCCCTGCTGTCGGCCAGCTCTGGATAGCGTGACCGTAGCGCCTGTTTTCTGCAATGCAATGCGGGGGTTATTAGCCGAAAGCTGGCAGCCAGCTGGGAAATGAATCCTGCGTGTTTTGAATGCTCTTTGGCGAGCGGGACGCCTGGCGCAGCCCGCTCTGGCGTTAACGCGAGCTCTGTTGTGGTTCTTCCCTCGGCGAAGGCTGCAGGTTTGGCCGGGGTACGCCGTCAGCATCCGGAAGAGGGATGGAGGTCTCTTCCTCTCGGTGGATGTCATCCACAAAGTCATCCGCAGCGATTCTGTCCTGAATTTCATGTAAGAGGAGAAAAACGCGGAGGAGCCCTGCGGGGCTCCGGCGCCTGGGGCGGCTCTTGGCAGGGCAGCGCTGCGTGCTTCCCTGACGGCTCCGGGGGAATCGCCGGCGCTAGCGACCACGTGGCTTCTGCGAGGAGCCCGCTGGGTTGGGTGCGCACAAACCACCCGGCGCCGTTTTGCAGAGGGCATCGAGCCAGCGTTCTCGTTCTGAGCGTGAGGCTTCTCCGCGCGCCTCTCGCTGGGCCGCCGCGGGGTGGTGAGGGCAGGGCTGAGGGTGCCTCCCGTCCGAGGAGGAAGCTGAAATCCCGCTCGCCTTCTCCCCGCCGCAGGCACGCGATCTACCAGCAGAGCGTCAGCAGCTTCCAGGACGAGTGCACCAAGCAGCTGGTCGGCAGCGTGGTCCTCACCCGCTACAACAACCACACGTACCAGATCGACGACATTGACTGGAACAAGACCCCCAAGGACAGCTTCACCCTGGCCAGCGGCGAGGAGGTCACCTTCGTGGACTACTACAGGTAGCCTCCGTGCTTCATTGGCTTCGGGAAGGCTCTGGCACCCGGCTCGGATGCCCAACAGCTGCGTGCTTTAGTGCGGGAGCAGGAAACCAGCTTGTAAAGGAGTTTCCTCTCCCTGCCCTTTTTCCAGCAAAACCTACGGGATCACGGTCAGAGAGCTGGACCAGCCGCTGCTGGTCCACAGGCGCAAGGAGGGGCTGACGCCGGAGGGGAAGGTGAGGGCCTGCCGCAGGGGGCCGCAGCAGAGCCCCGCGCGTCCCGGCCCCCCGTGGTCTCCGCTCCGGAGCCCTGCTCCGCCGAGGCAGGAGGGGGCTGGCGGCTGAACGGGGGAGGTCAAACCTGTGGTCTTTCCTCCCCCAGCAGCTCCAGCCCCCGTCTCACCCGTCCCTGGGAGAGCAGGGGCTTGCAGCCTGCTAACAGGACCGGCCTCTCTTTCCCTGCAGCGTCAGCTCAACATGATACTGCTCGTGCCAGAGCTCTCTTTTATGACCGGGATCCCTGAGAAGATGAGGAAGGACAATCGGGCGATGAAGGTCAGAGCACGCTTGCGTCAGACAGTCCTGGGAGAGGGCCTGGAGCCGGGACGGGCCTCGGGCTGTGCCTGCCCGTGCCGGGCTCTGCTAAACCTTCGCCCTTGCGTTCGCCTAGCGGGACGTGCAGCCCGGAGCCGAGCCCCGGCCGGCCGGCGCCTCCCGTCCCAGGGAGCCGGCGCTGGAGGTCGGGCTGTGGCTTTACGCAGGGTTTTGGGTGCGACGCGGGGGGGGATACGGGGTCCCCAAACGTGCCTCCCCCACATGCCCACGCAGGACCTGATGTACGAGATGTCGCACAGCCCCAAGCAGCACTACACGCGCCTGTGCAGCCTCCTGCGCAGGATCGAGGAGAGCCCGGACGCCGCGCGGGAGCTGATGCGCTGGGGCCTCCGCCTGGACAAGGACATCTGCAGGGTGAGCGCTGGGTTTTCAGCGCAAGAAAAGGCGTTTGGGCTCAGCGGCTGTCCAAGCCTGGCAGATGTTGGTTGCGTGGTGCTACTGGGGGAGCAAAGGCGGCCGGTTCTTGCCCCGGCCTTGGTGCCGGCAGCCGGCCGGTGGGTTGCACCGCTGGGCTTCGAGCGCGGGGCTGAGGCGCCGGGGGGAGCGGCGCTGCAGCGTGGGGGGCTCCAGGATTGCTTTCACCTTCGGCTCTGTTCAGACCCAGGGCCGAATCCTGCCCGTGGAAAGAATCAACCTGCGGCACAGCACTTTCACGCCCTCCGAGGACCTGAACTGGAACAAGGAGGTGGTGCGGGAGGTCTGCATCTCCACGGTGAGCCGTCGCCGCGGGAGGAGCCGCCTTGCGAGCGGGCAGCCCTCGCGGCTCACTCGTTAGAACAACATCCCTTTGTTTTGGAAGTGGGATGGGTTTTCTCAGTGCTGGAATCCAGACTGCTCCGTTCCTGTCTGGACACGGAGCTGTGTTTTAACTAAAACCGGCAATTTATTTACGTTGGCTTTATGTTTTGGCCTGTTCCTCCTGAGGAGGCTAGAGGTATGCGACCATGGCGTCTGCTTTCCCACCTCCTCCTGAAGCTGCTGTAGGTTTTCAGCCGTGTTGGACTGAAGGAGTTGGATATTCCTGTGTGCCCAGCAGGTTCCTTGTGCTTTCCCTGTCCCAAATTTCCCTTCTCTGCTGCCTGGGGAGAGGCTGCGGCTGGGAGCTGAGTGCTGCACACGGGCATCCGCGTGCCCGGGCTGCTGCCTTGCTCTTTGCTCCTGGGGAGCCGCTTAGATGTCTCCGTTTCTGTTTCCTTCTGTGTAAAAACGTGGTGTGAGAGCGGGGAGGCTGCAGGGGTGGAGGCAGAAGATGGTGCTGGACACGCTGCCCCATCCTCTCTACGAACACAAGGGCCTGTCCTCGCCTCCCTCCTAGATTGCCCTGAGTTACTGGGTGCTGGTTTACCCAAAGCGCGTGCAGGACCTGGCGAAAGAGCTGGTAGCCACGATGGAGAAGGTGTGCGGCCCCATTGGCATGCAGGTGAACCTGCCTGCCTGGGTGGAGCTGAAGGACGACCGCGTCGAGACCTACGCCAAGACCATCAAATGCGTGCTGGCCAGCGAGGTACCGGGGGCCGCGGGCGTACGCGGGGCGGCTGCGCTTCTCCCGGGGCCCTCGCTGGGGAGAGGGCGAGCTGTGCTGCCCTGCCTCGGGTGAACAGCCGAATTATCCCAGCCTGGGATTTCCCTGCGCCCCAGGGACCCGTCTGGGCCGGCTGGTTGCCTGCGGGTGGGACGGGCAGCCACAGGGTCTTGCAATGGGCAGGTCCTCGGTCGTTATCACCGTTAAGCGAGGCTTAACGCTGTGACTGCCCTCGCGAAGGCCCCGAGGCTGGATGGGAGCCCAGCAGCGGTGCATCTCCTGGGGCAGGTTGTCGAGCTGCAGTTTGCAGGGTGTCTCCGGCTGGGGCTGGGTTGCACCGTGGCCAGAGCAGCCTCTGCCTGCGCACGGACTGCGGCAAAGGCCGGCCCTGCACGTACCCCCCTCCCGGCTTCGCTTCCTTGCAGCAGCGGGTGCAGATGGTGCTGTGCATTACCACAGGCAACAGGGAGGACTTGTACGGAGCCATCAAGAAGCTGTGCTGCGTGCAGTCCCCGGTGCCGTCGCAGGTGAGCGCTGCGCTTGCCCGGCCCTCGAGGCCTGGGAGCTTTCCCTCCGGAAACAGCAGCCTGCAGAGCGGGGGGGGTGTGGGGAGGCCGAGCGCGCTCCCCTGCCCTCGCTTTCCTCTTCCCCCACCGCCGCAGGTCATCAACGCGCAGTCCCTCATGGGCAACGCCAGCAAGATGAGGAGCCTAGCCCAGAAGGTCCTGCTGCAGATGAACTGCAAGCTGGGCGGGGAGCTCTGGGGGATCGACATCCCCTTGGTAAGGCGTGCAAAACCCCACCGCGGGAGCCTCTGCGCGCGCGCGGGCTTGTGTGCGTGCGTGCACACCGGGTTTGCAAGCTGTGTGCTGCAAACTGAGCTTGCACTTCTCTCTCCTGCCTGGCACGCGCTCGCACAGACGCTTGGCTGTTCCCTGACCCTGTTAGGGGAAGGCTTGCCGAATGAAAGCGGCATTGAGTCTCTCCCCGAAACCTCCCCTTCGGGCTCCGGCAGGGGAAGGTTCCTGCTGTTCCCTTGCAGGGCCGCGAGCGCGGGGAAGGGAGGGCGCAGCGATTAGCATGCTGGCCAGGGCGGCGGGGAATGTCCTGCCTCGCTGTCGGGCCGCTCCGTGCTGGCAGGGCCAAATCCAGTCGTTAGGCGCTAGACTTTCTGGTGGTTGCAAGAGCAGTTGCTCGCCTTGAATGATGTGGTGTTGTGATCATAGGCTTCCCTCGGGGAGCGCAGATAAACCGTCTGCAAAGCCAGGGAACGGCGGCTCCGCTCTGCGTGCAGCTGGAGAGCAGGGCCGGGCAGGCCACGGGCCCTCGGCCGCGGCTCCCAGAGAAACGAGGAGCTGCGCTCGTGCCTAACCCCCCCTCTGTGTTCCCACCTCCCTTTCTCCGCCGCAGAAACACCTGATGGTCGTCGGCATGGACGTGTACCACAACCACAACCGGGCCGCGCGCTCCGTGATCGGCTTCGTCGCCAGCACCAATCAGTACGTTGCTCCCGCCCGGGAGCGCCCCGCTTCTCCCCGCCTCGCTGTTTGCCTGCCTTTTCCCCGCGCTAACGCCGCCGTGTCCCCACGCGGCGCTGCCTCGCCTTTCCTAGAAAGGGGAGAAGGCAGTGACTTCCCCTTGACTGCTGCGCTCAGCAAGCTCTGCAAACATGTTTGCATTGCCAGCCGCTAGCGCCGAGCGTCATCTTTGCTGTGGCCTTTGTGCCGTAGCGCTGGGAAAGACGGCTGCAAAGGCCGAGCTGGAATTTGTTCCAGCTTGCACAACCGCTCCGGACTTTGGTTCCCGAGCGCGGGTGCCTAACGCCGGCTCTCTCTGCCCCGAGGGTGCTCACCAAGTGGTACTCGAGGGTGGTCTTCCAGATGCCGCACCAGGAGATCGCCGACAGCCTGCGGCTCTGCCTGGCCGATGCCCTGCAGCGCTTCCACGAGGTGAGGCCGCGGAGCAGGAGCCGCGGAGCCCCGAGCGGGCCGGGCGCCGGCTGCCCGGCAGCCCTGCAGGCTGAGGGGGTTCAGCGTTTCTTTTTTTAAAAAAAAAAGTCAGCCTAAATTCGTGCAAGTGAGCAAACAGACTCTGCAGACTTTGGACTTGATGCAAAATCTGAAGTGACCCAAGTGTGACCCAGGAGGCTCCCTCTTATCTCAGGAACCTGCTAACCTGCCCTGAGAATTAGTTTGCACTGGGGCAAGTGCCACTTCACTCCTTTGCTCGTATCACCACTTGAGCCACTAAGCCTTGGCCTGTCGTCCCACGTCCCCAGCGTGAGAAAAGCAACGCCAGGGCCTGTGCGACGGGGCGGGGGCCGTCGGCGTGCGGCTCGCGCGGGCCCCTCCGTTTGTCCGGGACCCGCCAGCAGCAGGGCTCTGCTCGGGCACTGCCAGCTCACGGACGCTGTCGCCTCTTGCGATTTTTCCCTATTCCTGGGCAAATGCTAGGGAAACACCCTGGAAAATGGAAGTTTGCTGTGCTGGGTCCCCCGTGGGCAGGATTAGAGCAAATACTTCTCTCTGTCCTGCCAAAGTCTCTGAAACCTGCTTTGAAATGCATTTACTCAGGCTGAACGTTGCCAGAAATATTCGGCACCCCTGAGGCCAGCCGTTGTTTGCGGTCCAGCAGCAGTCGGGGCCCTGGCTGGCTCTGCATCCCGGGCAACGTACTGCAGAGTCAAGCCAGGAGGTGTTGGCGCAGGCCTTTCGTGCCCAATCTCTTGCCAGCGCGGTCGGGGAGTGAGGCTGTGCCCTGCCACAGCCCTCTCGGGCTTGGGGAAGAACCTGCGGCCACCTCCTGTCTCTGCTTCCCCAGATGAATCACTGCTTGCCCAAGAAGATCGTGATTTACAGAGACGGCGTGTCCGACACCCAGCTCGACACGGTGGTGAAGTACGAGATCCCGCAGCTGCAGAAGTGCTTCGAGACCTTCGCAGACTACACGCCCAGCGTGGTGGTGGTCGTGGTGCAGAAGCAGATCAGCACCAACTTCTACTCGACCGTGGCGGAGAACTTGGTGGCCCCTCCGCCGGGGACGGTCATCGACCACACGGTCACCGGCTCGGAGTGGTGAGTGGCACCCGGACACCGGGTGCTCGCGGGAGAGGCTGCGAGCTGGGTGCTCGGGCGGCTCAAGCGAACCTTTTCCTCTCCTCCCTCGCAGGGAAGACTTCTTCTTGTTGGCCCATTGCTCCCGCCAGGGCTGCAGCGTCCCCACGCGCTACATCTGCGTGCTGAACACGGCCAACCTCAGCTCCGAGCACCTGCAGAGGTGAGAGCCGGCCCTCCGCAGCACCCCGCCCCGGCGGGTACCCGGCGCTCCCCAACGTCGTGCAGCGCCCAAGCCTGGTTTTATCGCAAAGCGGCTCCCTCGAAGGCGAGCCGGGAGGGAGCATTGCAGCAGGCCTGTGCTGCTCCTGCCGGGTGTTAGCTTCAGCTGGGAGGACTTGACGGGGACGGAGAGGGAGGCGAGGGGGATTGCATCCCTCTTGCTCATCTCTGGGCAAGAAATAGCTGCAAGGCTGGTAAACAAAAATCTGCATCGCCCAGCACTGCTGGATGTCGCCGCAGGAGAACGGAGAAGCGTTGGGGCTGGTGCCGGGGCGGGAGCAGAGCTCTGGGGGGGACGGCAGCACTAACGCGCTCTGCTTCTGCCCTTCACAGGTTGACTTTCAAGCTCTGCCACTTGTACTGGAACTGGCCGGGCACCATCCGGGCGCCGGCGCCCTGCAAGTACGCCCACAAGCTGGCCTTCCTCTCGGGGCAGGTGCTGCACCACGAGCCCGCCGTCCAGCTCTGCGACAAGCTCTTCTTCCTATAGCCGGGGGCCGGAGGCGCAGGGGCCTCCTGAGCCCCCCCTTGCGTCTCCTGCAAGGGCACTGTTTTCCCTTGGGTTCGTTTTTATGAATGCATACGTATGGTTTCTTCAGTTCCTTCTCCCTGTTGCTTTAAAAGGGCGCGAGGCGCGAGCTGGCTCGGGAAGGAGCCCGCAAGCGGCGCTGGGCTCCGGGCAGAGGGAGGTGCTCTGCCTCCTGCCTGGTGCCGCTCGTCCCCGCTCCGTGCGCGGGAACAAAAGCGGCCCCCGTCATCGCAGCCGCCTTCTCCCTCGCCAAACGCAACGCCCCGCCGGCGCCGCGCCGCCAGCCGCTCTGCCCGGCCCGCTGCCGCTGGGCCCTCCCTCTGCCCGCCGCTGTTTTGCTCGGAGATCGCTCTGGCGCTTGCACGGAGGAGTCAAAAAAGTCACTTGTTTCATAAGGAGAAGTCTTTATTTTATTTATTGTAGGAGAGCACTGAACATCCGCAGGGAAAAGCCCTCTGCGAATGGTTCGGCTGTTTCGTGTGCTCTCCTGTCCCGCTCTGCAGCAGCAGATGAGTTTAAGGACTTGGCCTCGAAAACTGTCAGCGAGCAAAGGGGAGCTGCTGGCGGAGGTGCCCAAAGTGCCCCGAAACCCCCAGCTTTTGCCGTGGAGCAGCATCGGGGAAGCCCCCGCGCGTCCGGCCGCTTGTGCGAGCGGGCAGCACTCGCTGCAGCCGGGAGCCTCCCGGGCGGCTGCCCTGCAGCCTCTCTGCTCCCTTTTGGAGCAAAACCGTTGAAAACCACTTTTTTTTTTTTTTTCTTGGTGTCACTGCAGACACCCGTTAACTTCAATAAACCTGTTCCCGCAGCTTCTCCGTCTCCCTTCTCTGGGGGCGGGTTTGGGGGCTTGGAGGGAGACAGAGGCAGCTCCAGGGTGCTGCCCATCCGCCTCGGAGGCCGACGGCTCCCGGGAAAGCGCCTGGCCGGGAAAGGGGCCGGAGTGAGCCCTCCCCGATGCAGCCGGCAGGTACCCGATGGGGGGGCTCCGGCCGTGGGGGCTCGGTGCCGGAGCACCCCTCCTCGCCCCCCGCGCGCTGCGTTCCTCCTCCCGGGTTAATCATTGCTCGCGCTGCGCCCTGGCTGCGTCAGCGCCCGATAGCGCCTTTTATTCCCTTTTATTTGCGTCCCCGTGGACTTTGGCAGCCGCCGCGGAGCCCGGCCGGGCGGAGGGCTGGCTGCGGGGCCGCCGCGGTCCCCCGGCCCCTTCCCGCGCTGGCTGCGCCGGCGCCTGTAATTATCCCGGCTCCCGAGGCTCCCGGCCTGATAACAGCCGGCTTTTTATAGAGCGCCGCGATCGCTGCCGGGGCAGAAAGGGCTGCTTGTCCTCGGCGGCCCCGGTCCCGGCACAGTCTCGCTGGCCTCGGCCCCGCTCTGTAATTTGCCGCAGACAGGTATCAGTGGGGCTGCGAGCTACAAAAGCTGCCGCTGCCGCCGCGGTGCCGTGATGCGCAGCCGGCACCGGAGCCGGGCTCCACGTCCCGCACGGCACCGGCGCCGGGGGCTTTGCCTTGGCTCCTGCAGGCTGGGGGTGCCTGGGGGGCTGTGGGGTGCCCCGTGCCCCCAAGGGGTGCCTGGGGGGGGGTCAATATGGGGGCTGTGGGGTGCCTCATGCCCCCGAGGGGTGCGTGGGGGGGTCAGTATGGGGGCTGTGGGGCATCCCATGCCACCGAGGGGTGCCCGGGGGGGTCAGTATGGGGGCTGTGGGGTGCCCCGTGCCCCCGAGGGGTGTCAGGGGGGTCAGTGTGGGGACTGTGGGGTGCCCGGTGCCCCTGAGGGGTGCCCAGGGGTGGTCAGTTCCCCCCGAGGGGTGCCCGGGGGGGTCAGTATGGGGGCTGTGGGGTGCCTGGGGGGGTCAGTATGGGATCTGTGGGGTGCCCCGTGCCCCCAAGGGGTGCCCGGGGGGGGTCAATATGGGCTCTGTGGGGTGCCTCATGCCCCTGAGGGGTGCCCGGGGGGGAGTATGGGGGCTGTGGGGTGCCCCATGCCCCTG
>PTFA01000091.1:2335136-2351829 GCA_003342895.1 Casuarius casuarius
CGGCCCGGAGCGGGGCCGGGGGCCCGGGGCGGGATGGAGGCGGCGGCCGTGGGGCCGCTCTGGGTAAAGGATGGAGGAGCGGGGCCCGCGCCTGGGGCCGGCACCGGCTTTGGGACGGGCGAGGGGGTCTGGTGCTAGTGACAGGGGTTGGTACTGGCTGCAGGGGACCGGGGCGGGCTGGGGGGTCTGGCACTGGCTATAGGGGACTGGGATGGGCGATGGGGTCTGGTCCTGACTGTACGGGACCGGGACGGCGATGGGGTCTGGCACTGGCTATAGGGGTCCGGTCCTGGCCATAGGGGACCGGGATGGGCTATGGGGTCTGGTACTAGTTATGGGGGACCGGGACAGGCGATGGGGTCTGGCACTGGCTATAAGGGACCGGGACAGGCGATGGGGTCTGGCACTGGCTATAAGGGACCGGGACAGGCTATGGGATCTGGTCCTGGCCATAGGGGACCGGGATGAGTTACAAGGTCGGGTACTAGTTGTGGGGACCGGTGCTGGCTGTAGGGGACCGGGACAGGCGATGGGGTCTGGTACTAGTTATGGGGGACCGGGACGGCGATGGGGTCTGGCACTGGCTATAGGGGTCCGGTCCTGGCCATAGGGGACGGGGACAGGCTATGGGCTCTGGTACTAGTTATGGGGGACTGGGACGGGCTATGGGGCCTGGCACTGGCTATAAGGGTCTGGCACTGGCTATAGGGGACCGGGACAGGCTATAGGGGTCTGGCACTGGCTATAAGGGACCGGGACAGGCGATGGGGTCTGGCACTGGCTATAGGGGTCTGGTCCTGGCCATAGGGGACTGCGATGAGCTATGGGGTCGGGTACTAGTTATGGGGTCCAGTCCTGGCCAGAGGGGTCTGGTCCTGGCCGTAGGGGTCCGGGATGGGCTCTGGGGACCGGTCCTGGCCATAGAGGACCAGGACGGGCGATGGAGGAGCCGCGGGGCCAGGCTTTGGGGTCACTGTGATGGGCCCCGCATTGCCCAAGCCGGGCAGAGCCGTGGGGGCCGGCAGGACGCCGGGGCCCTCTCCCCGGCTTCGACACCTGGGCGCTTCCCTCCGTAGAGCCGTGGAGCAGGAGCCGGCGGGTGGGAGCCGTGCCGCGTGCCGCAGCTCCACTCGGAGGCATCCCGGCAGCCGGGCCAGGGACCAGGCACGGGAGAGCGGCTGGCGGAGAGGCCGGTCCCTCCCATGGGCGCAAAGCGAATGGGGGGACGCCGGGGGCCACAGACCGCCGCGGGGGGGGCTCCCCGCGCTCCCTCCCTGGGCTGCCGGGGGATTCCCAGGGGAAAAGCGCTGTGGGAGGCAGCGGGCGGCCGGTCCGCGTCCCGCTCGCGCAGAGCAGCGATGCCGCCAGCCTTCCGCTTGGCCGCCTGGACACCTGCCCGCTGGGGGCTGGACCGGCGCCGGCGAGAGATTTTCTGGGAAAACTACAGGAAAAGAAGCGTAACGTTGGCCAGGCGGTGCCTGGGGGAGCGGCGGCGGCCGGGGCGAGCGTGGGGCAGGGCAGCGGACGTGCCCCAGGGCACGGGAAACCTCCCCGCCGGCGGCGGGTCCAGGCCGTTGGAGGGGGAGGTTTTCGCGTCCGCTCCGGAAGGAGGCCGGGACCGCCAACGGCCTCGGCCGAGGAGGAGGGGAAGGGAACTGCAAGGCCGAGCCGCCGGTGGTGAAAGCAGCTGCAAACGGCTGCTCGGGACACAGGGGGCCGGAGGAGGGATGCTGGGCTGACGGTTTGGGGAGGAAAGTGTGCGGCGCTCCGCAAACAGCGCTCGGACCCGACGGGAATCGTTCCCTGACGTCACCGGCTCTTCCAGGTGCGAAGGCGCACGCCGCCGCGCTGGCCGTCCCACTGCCGCCGCGTTTCCCCTGGCGGCTCGCGGGATTTCGGGAAGCGCCTGGGGAGGTGTCGGTGTGTGTGTTTGCTGGTGTTCTTTCTTTGCACAAGTTGTTCCCGGCGTCGTCCCCTTCCTGGCTGGGAGGATTTTGCAATCGGGATCGATAGCTCTCGGGAAGCTTCAGGGCGGGGGGAGGAGGGTTTAATTTGGGGAAATGAGCCGTGGATCGGTGGCTGAGCTGGAGGCTCTGGCTCTTCCTCCTTCGCGCTCTCACCGCCCCACGTCTCCCTGGGGCATCGATCCCCTGTGTCCGACGGCGCTCCGGGGGCCTGGGCAGGTTTTCTCTGCCCCATCCCGCTGCCAGGAAGACGAGCGAGCCATAAAGTAGGTCAAACGCGTCGTCCCAGCCCCGTCCGTGCCTCCCGCCTCGCGCTCCCCTTCCCCAGGGGCGGCTCTTCCAGCTCGTCCCTTCCTTGCGGTACGAGGGGCCGAGCCGGAGCCGGCGAAACTCGGATCCTGCAGGACGCTCCTGCACCGCCTGCCCCGGCCCGGCGACGTTTGAGGCCCTCGGAGGAGGGTGTTTGGCATCGCTGGGGGATGCTGCGGAGGTTCCTCGGGGACCTGCGCGGAGCCGGCAGTTGCGGGCACCAGGGCGAGGGTGCGAGTCCAAGTGCGCCGGGCTGGCCTGCCGCGGAGGGGCTTGCTCCCCCGTTTTGGGAGGAGAGGGGTTAAGTCAAAGCATCTGGGCTAAGCCCTGGCGAGGGGAGGCTAAACCCTCCCGGGCTGGCGCTCTCCTGGAGAACAAAGCTGGCAAAGTGGCGGTAAGCTCCTAAAACCCGCGGGAATGTGGCTCGCTCCGGAGGGGCCGTGGCGGTTGCTGGAGGGAGCCGGCCCCGGCCCCAGGGGGGTTGCTGCCGCGTGCACGGGGCACGGAGGAGCCCTGCTGGGCTCGGGCTCGGGCTCGCCACCCCGGGCAGGACTGTGCTGCCAACCAGCCAGCTCTATTTTTGGAACAATTGCTTGGCTGGCGTTCAAAAATGTCTCGGGTCTGTTTTTGGAGGAGACCGAAATCTGCAACCCGTCAGCACGGGCGGCTCGTTAGCGCGGTGGGGTGCCGACGCAGCGGCAGGGAGCCGGGATTTGCCCGGCACCGGAGGCAGGGCCGGTCCCGCGGAGCCGTGCAGCCTGCACGGGGCGCGGAAACCCCCCCGGGACGTCCCCCTGCAAAGCGCTTTCCCCAGGAGCCAGCGTGCATCCCGGCGCCCGAGTCCCTTGGGGGAGGCAGCGGTGGCCGGGCCGGCAGCGCTTGGTGCCGGGGTACCTGAGCATCCCTCCTCCTCCTCGATGCTCCATCACCGTCGGGGATCTGCCCATTTCCTCGGCAAAGGCTCTGCCCGGGAGCGGGGGCTCGAAGCCCGTCTCCTGCAGCCGGGAAGTGCCGTTTGGGCCCTGGCTCCTCCGCCGCCGCGGGAGCGAGCAGTCCTGGCCCCGGGGGCCGGTGTGCGGTTGGGCTCGGCTGCTGCTCGCAGAAGTGCCCCGGGGTGGGAGCAGAGACGGCTGGAGGTGCGAGAAGTGCTGCCTCCCACATCAAAACCCGCTTTGGACTCCAGCTAAACACGCCCCGGGGGTGCAGCTGACCTTCCCCGGAGACGGACGCCTTTCCTGGCGCGCTGCGTTTGCCCGATAAGGCCTCGCGGGAATGTTTTCCCCAGGCCGGAGCCGTAACCTTTCCCTCCTATGGAAAGCCTCCAAGTCCGCGGTGTCCAGGCGGCGTGCGAGCCGTGCTGCCGTCCCCGGATCCGTCACACGTCCAGGGCTTTGGTGGCAGCTCGCTCAACGCACCGTGACCCCGGCGGGCAGCGAGGATCCCGTCTGCCCGGGCAATGTGCGCACGGGGCGCTTTGCACCCCGGCCTGTGCCCTCTCCGCAGGGCCGGTGCCGTTCCCACTCGCCGTGGTGGTGCAGGGGGATCGTGGGAGACGCACGGACGCCGGCGGGTTAGCCGAGCGCAGCTGCGGAGCGGGGAGGGCAGAGCTGTTTTTCTGCACAGCAGGCCATGTGTCCTTGTGAATCCCGAATCTGCCGTTCACCTGCCAGGGAAGTTTTTCCAGGAAAACGTTCCGTGCCGGACGTGAGCGGCCTCCCGCGGCCTCTTCCTTTGCACCCGGCGTGCGTTGGCGGGTGCACCCGGCGCTCGCCCCACATCTCTGCCGCTTCACTTTTATTGATCCCTGGCGTATATGAGAGGAGCAGAGAGGGCAAGGATTGATTCTAGGCAAATATTATAAAGGCATCTACCGTCCTGCCCTGGAAGGACGCGGTTCATTGTAATTAGCATAGTTAAAATATAACTTAACGAGCCACCTCTGGCCCCTGGGCTCCTGCGTCCTCCGCGGTGCACGCGGGTGGGCAGAGCTCTCCCTCTGCCTCCGCGAGGGGCTGCAGCGGGAGCAGGGCTTGCTGCTCGCTCCTGCCTGCTTTCCGACCGCCGGCCTCTCTCCTCCAGGGACGCTGCGGAGCCGGGGAGCCCCCAGGAGCCGCATCCGAGCAGCTCCCCGCGCCTCGGCACGCGGCCGCGGTGAGTCCCCGCGGCGGGGAAGGGGAGCGGGGGCGCGCGGGGAGGTGGTGCCCGGGGTTCGGCTCGGGGCGGAGGAGAAGCGGCGGATATCTGTGGGCTGGCCGAGCTGCTCCCGGGGCTGTGTCACGCCTTGCGCGTGTTTTGCAGCCAGCGCCGGCGCGCCAGGGCTCCCGTTCGCTGCGGCAGCCTTCCCGCCTCTGCCCAGGGCGGCCGAGGCTTCTCGCCCCGCTCGGTGCGGAGATGCTGCTTTCGGCTCGGTACCCGCCGGCGGGCGACGGCCCTGCCTCGAAGGCAGGTGACGCAGCTCCTTCGGGCTGGACCCGCTGGCGCAGAGCGGAGGCTGGTCCGTCCCTGGGGCTGGGCTGCGTTGGGCACCGACTGTGGGAAACTTCCCCCCTCTGGCCTGGGGCTCCCTGGCGAGGAAATCCGCTGTCCTCTGCTGCCATCTCCTGATGGAGCCACGGGGCAGAAGAGCCCTGCTGCCCTCCCTTCTGTGGCCCTCGGCGTTCGGAAACCCGTCCTGGGCAACGGGAGGAGCGCGGGGCCGGGGCTTTGCTGCCGGAGCTCTTCGGTGGTGCAGTGATCGGAGCTGCTGGGGTGCTGAGGCTCGCCGCAACGTGTGTCTTCTCTTGCAGCATCCCCGAGACACCATGCTCTCAAAGGCCGGCCTCCGGGGCTGCTGCCTGCTGGCGCTGCTCTGCCTCGTCCCGTCCCCGCGGGTGCGGGCTGGCAGGGACGCCGCGGCCCCGCCGGCGCTCTCCGCAGCCTCCTTCCTGCAGGACCTCCTGCAGCGCTACGGCGAGAGCGAAGCCCTGAGCCTGAAGCAGCTCAAGGCCCTGCTGAACCGCCTCGACGTGGGAGTGGGACACGCCAACGTCTCCCAGCCGCCGCAGCAGCGTGCCAACCTCTCGCGGGTAAAGCTTGGCGCTGGCTTGCGGACCGGTGTCGGCGGCTGTCCCGCGCTGGCTGGGAATCTCAAGCCGTGCGTCTCTTCCCTCCGCAGTGCTTCAGCTCCGTGGAGCTTTTTGCCATCCACAACCTGAGCGAGGGCTCCGTGGTGGGGCGCAGCGAGTTCCGGGAGTTTTGCCCCACCATCCTGCAGCAGCTGGAGTCGGGGGCGTGCGCCTCGGAGAACCTGGAAAACGAGGAGAACGAGCAGACGGAGGAGAGCAGGCCCAGCTCGGCCGAAGGTGAGTGGCGAGCCGGGGTGCGCGAGCGCTGCCGGACCCTGGACACGGAGCTCGAGGATGTGAAATGCCCTGGGACCTGCAGGACACCTGGGTCCCGTTCCAGGCTCCGGGCACAGGCCAAGTCTGGCAGCTGGAAGGAGACGAGAGCCATCGTGGCTGCTGCCGGAGGAGGGCGGCTTCCTGACGACAGCTGGGAGCCCTTACGGGTTTTCCTCAGCGCGTTTATGTTGTGGTACCAATGAGATACTGTTGGCTCAGGGCTTCTAGCTCCGGAGTTTGGTTTGTGCCCTGATTGCATGTGTGCAAGGTCAGAGCTGTTCCTGTGGCCCAGCTCATCGGGTGGCCGGATAACGGGCTTGCTGCAAGCCCCGGGGGCGGGAGGGGGTGGTTTGGCATGTTTAGGAGCCCGCGAGGCAAACTGGGCCCTGTCCCACCAGCCTCTGGCCACCAGCTGATGCTACATGAGCTTCCGTGTGTCCAGGCACGTCCTGATGCTGCCCAAGGTCTTGGATCAGCTGCCCTGAGCACGGCCTCTGCTTTTCCCACCCCCTGAGGCCGGGGTGGGCTCACGAAAGCCTTTCTCAAGTAACTCAGAGGCCTGTTCAGTGGATTTACTTCCTCCCCTCTCCCTGCCCCTGCACCAAAAATGCTGGTTTATGTCGCAGCTGAAGTGTCCAGAGCAAAGGGAGAGAGGCTCTGGTGCAGCGCGGCCGGCTCCGCAGCGGGGCGTAGTGCCGGAGCGAGCCCTTTCCGCCTGCCGGGAGCCGGGGCAGGCCGTGCTGGCGGTCTCCGGAGCGGTCTCCCTTCCGCCTCCCCGTGCCGAGAGCCTCGGTAATGTCTGGCCCTCGTTTCTTCTCGTTCCGCAGTGTGGGGCTTTGGTTTTCTCAGTGTGTCGATGATTAACGTAGCCTCCCTGCTCGGAGTCTTCATCGTACCGTGTACYGAGAAGGCCTTTTTCAGCCGGGTCCTCACGTTTTTCATCGCGCTGTCCATCGGCACGCTGCTCTCTAACGCGCTCTTCCAGCTCATCCCAGAGGTGCGGTAGACCGTCCCTGCCTCCCTCCCGCCCCGAGGGCGGCTCTCCCGAGCGCCTTCTCTGCCTCCACCCTGCCGAATCGAACCGCTCTCTCCGGGACCTGAGGCTGAGGGGATGTCTGTCTCCACGCTGGCTCCCTGCGCAGGGGCTCCGCAGGGCTTTCACGCCCCTCCGAGCACCAGGAAACGCTCTTGAGCGGGTCCTGCTTCCAAAAGGAGCTCTCCCCTCTCGCTGCCCTCCCTCCGAGGGACGCGCTGAGCTCTGCTCCGCGCAGAGAGCCGCCCGGCGCGTGGCCGCCGAGACTCAGCGGCACCGGTGGTGCGAGCGGCGTGGAAAGGCCTGTGAGAAAGAGGAAGGGTCGGTGTGAAAGCGCAGAGAACACCCTGCAGAAACACCAGCTTCCTCCTGAATCAGCAGGCTTCTCTAAAGTTTGTGATTGCTTTTTTTTTTTTTTTGCTGATTTGCAAGACCGATGTTCCCAGAAGGATTTGTGCTTACGTGAGGTTTCCTGGTGCTCTGATGGGTCTGACAGATACATTGCAAATTAATTGTGTTGTAATTGTACAGTTCTGGAGTTGAATAAATGCATCCACGCGCTCGCTCATTGGACGCCGTGGAAACGCATGTGCTTCCCAGCCGCCGGTCCAGGTGGCCGGGCAGAGCCCTTGCGGCTTCTGTGTCGGAGGAGCTGAGCGGATCCGTGCTGTCGAGCAGCCAGCCCCAAATCCGTGCGGTTAAGGTGCGATCTTGCCTCTGAGCAGCGCGTCCCTCGCTGCTGCCGGGTCCTGCCCCACGGCGTTACCTGCCGCGAGTCTCTCTCTCGGGCAGAGCCCCTTGCCTCCTCTGGCCGCCTGCCTGCCAGACAAGGGGATGTTTTTCAAGGCTCCTTTTCAACTCCAGAACTGCAACTTTTATTTACTGAGCATAAAAACCAAGCACTTATATTTCCTGGTCTGCCAGGAGCTGAAATGATGCATGTTCGCTCCACCCTCAAAACGAACCGCTCCGAACCAGCGCGCCCCGGCAGGGCTCGCGGAGCCGGTTCCTCCCTGCGGGCTCCCCGTGGCTTTTGCTCCGGGCCCGCTGGGGGATGAGGATGGAGCGTGCAGGACGCTTGGGGACCTCGGGGCTCTGTGGCACTGGAACAGCAAGGCGATGCCCCGCGGGACGTCTGCTGCTGGAGCGGCTGGGGGCTCGGGGAGCGGGGCCGGGGTGCTGAAGGGGAGCGTCTTGCTCGAAGGGAGAGCTCCCCGCCGTCTGCTCGGTGGGAGCCGGGCGGTGGGGTTTCCCCCCAGACCCTTCCCAAAGGGCTGCAGAGTTTGTTCCAGAGCCACTTTGCACCGGGTTTGCCCCTCTTGAACCAATTGCAGATGAACGAGCAATCACTAATGAATGTCCTCTTCTCTCCCCCCTCCCTCCCTCCTCCTCTCTCTTTCCTTTCGGCATGGACTCGTTTCTTCCCCTCCCACCCCTTCTCCACGTTGATCTTTTTTTTTCCCCCACTCTGACAACCTCCCTCGTCCGATTTCCCGGGGTGGGTTTGGCACGCACGCCGCAGTCTGGGGTTACGGTTTCCTCTGCGTGACCGTCATCTCCCTCTGCTCCCTGGTGGGGGCCAGCGTGGTGCCCTTCATGAAGAAGACCTTTTACAAGCGGCTGCTCCTCTACTTCATAGCTCTGGCGATTGGAACTCTCTACTCCAACGCCCTCTTCCAGCTCATTCCCGAGGTATGGCGAGGACCTGCGGGTCGGTCCTTTTCTCTCTCTGGGGCTGTTTCTCTCTCTGGGCGCTCGCTGGCTGGAGAAGGGGGAGCCAGTGGAGTCGGAGGGGAACCGCAAGCGACAGTTGCATGGAGAGTGAGGTACGGTGGCTGGAAGCCCCTCGGGACTGTCATCGGAGCTGGAATTTCGCAGCCCTTGAGCCCTGCTCCCAAAGGGAATCGCTCCCTTTCACCAGGGAGACCTCAGGTCTGCTTCAAGCACAGAAGTGCTGTTTTATTGTTGTTTTTGACCCTGCAGGCAGGTAGCCTTTGTGTTGAGACAGCAGAGGCTTTCTAAGCCCGTTTTTAGCATCCCTGCCCCGTTACGGATTGAAGGATTTGATGCCTTGGGGCACAGGCTGCTTGCCTGGGGGAGTAGGGAAGATTAGGTGCATGAAGGTACTTTCTGCGCCTTCCCCTGAAGCAGCCACTGCTCGGAGGGAGGCCAGAAAGCAGCAGTATCGCCCCTTAGGTGCCACGGCAAAGGCAGAGGAAGGATGCTGCTGGAGTCCGTTTCTCGAGCCCCTCACTTGGTCCTCTTGTCTGCAGGCCTTTGGATTCAACCCCCAAGAAGACTATTATGTCTCCAAGTCCGCCGTGGTGTTTGGGGGCTTCTACCTGTTCTTTTTCACAGAGAAGATCCTGAAGATGCTCCTGAAACAGAAGGACCAGGTGAGGCTGAGCCGGGGCGAGGAGGGGCTGTTTGGGGTGCCGTACCCTTGTCCTGCGTGCCCTAGGCATTTGAGTGGGAAAGAGCAATACCTGCCCCCGCGGCTGAGCCCTGTGAACCCCCTGTCCCCCCAGCATCACCACGGGCACAGCCACTACAGCCCCGAGGCCCTGCCCTCCAAGAAGGACCAGGAGGAGGGCGTCACTGAGAAGCTGCAGAACGGGGACCTGGACCGCATGATCCCTCACATAACCAGCGAGATGGAGTGCAAGAGCCCCTCGGGGGACGAGAAGGTTGTCGTGGGCTCTCTGTCTGTCCAGGTTAGTGCGTGGCCCTGGGGGGCTGCGGGTGGGAGATCTCTGTGGCCACCCACAGCCGAGCAAATGGAAAAACTACCCGTAAATGAGAAACAGCGATTTAAACTATATTGCATGTGCCTGACAAATACCACCTTGGGCAGTGCAAATCGTGTCCGGTTGGTTCAGCAAAACCCTCAGTTCAAGCCTAGTGTGGATTTAATCCAACAAGGCACATGTTTGCAGCAAAGGCGTGGGTCCAGCAGCTCTCTGCCTCCTCGTCCAGGCACCCCAGGGCCTTGAAGCTTTTTGGCAGAGCTGGGAAGGGCAGGCAAAGTCGTAGCTGTTCCTGGGCTGGTGCCGAGTGATAGTCCTCACTGGACTGGTACGGCGCTGAGCTCCCATCGCCCGCGTGTCTGGGTGCCTTGGCAGGACCTGCAGGCCTCGCAGAGCGCGTGCTACTGGCTGAAGGAGGTGCGCTACTCCGACATCGGCACGCTGGCGTGGATGATCACCCTGAGCGACGGCCTCCACAACTTCATCGACGGGCTCGCGATTGGGGCATCCTTCACCGTCTCTGTCTTCCAAGGGATCAGCACCTCCGTGGCCATCCTCTGTGAGGAGTTCCCGCATGAGCTGGGTACGTGAGGCTTCGAAGCGCCCTTGGTGCTGCAAGGGTTCTCGGTCCTGCCCTTCTTAACACTAGCTCTGCTGCTTTCCCTGTCTAACGGGGTGTCAAAAGTTGACACTTACCCGTTGTTTCTCGAGAGAAAGAGGAATGTGAGATGGAATAAACAGAGTAGTGGTGTGGGGAAGGCAAGGCAGTAAACTACACTGAGTAATCTTAGGTCTAAAAATAACGAGGTAATATGATGTTTGAGATTTAAATTTAGATTGAGACATCTGAGAAAAAAAAAAAAAACCCAACACCTCGTCTGCTTGGGCGGGGGGAGGCGGGCGGTGGTTTGGGCTTGAACGCCAAGGGTGGTGCACAACGCGGCCGGCGGTTTGCTGGCAGGCAGCAGCACTGTTGGTGCGGTCAACGCTTGGCGCCGCTGGCCAGGTGAGCCCACGCTTGACTGCCCTGGTCATCTTTGCGGGTGAGCCGGGCTGGACAGTGGGGAATCCTCTTCCTTCCTTAGGACCCCAGCATTTTGGGGCAGCCTTCTTAAAACAAGAGCAGACATGCTAACCTTCTTAAAATGCTTGCCAAGCTAAACGAGGAAGGCAGCACGTACAAGCCAGGTCTGCAGGAAAACTCAGGGCAATTTGACCTCAGGCAGAAGCAAGTGCTGAATGTGACCGCCTCGGTGTTGTCCTGAAGCAGCTGCCAGCAGTTGCTGCCAACCCCCTGCGTGCCTGGTGATGGTGCCCTCCCTCCTCATCTTCCCTGTCCTCCTCTCACCCATGCAGGGGACTTTGTCATCCTGCTCAACGCCGGGATGACCATCCGCCAGGCGCTCTTCTTCAACTTCATCTCAGCCTGCTGCTGCTACGTGGGGCTGGCCTTCGGGATCGTGGCCGGCAGCCACTTCTCTGCCAACTGGATCTTCGCTCTGGCCGGAGGGATGTTTCTGTACATCGCGCTGGCTGATATGGTAAATGCCAAAGGCGGCGGCTGCTGGGCACGCGGTGGGGGCCTTGCCACGTTGGTCTCTCGTGACTTGAGGAAGGGCTGAGCGGCCTCAGGGCTTTGCCTTCTGGACTGGGAGCGCGGTGGTTTGGGCCGAGACCCCCAGGCTGGGTGGTGGATACCCACCTAGACCGTGGAGCCAGGCGGGAAGCGGTGTGCAGGGGTGGGAGGACGGAGGCTGCTGCCGCCGCTGAGCCTTGCCGTTGCTCTCTTCCCCCAGTTCCCCGAAATGAATGAGGTCAGCCGGGAGGACGAGCAGAACGGCAGCGCGTTGATCACCTTCGCCATCCAGAACGCGGGGCTGCTGACGGGGTTCACCATCATGGTGCTGCTCACCATGTACTCTGGCCAGATCCAGATAGGGTAGGACCAGCCTGCCTCGGAGACCTCGATCAGTTTTTCGTTTTGGGGGGGGTGGGGGGGATTTTCTTTTTTCTTTTCCTGCTGCAAGCATACGACGGTACCTGTGCGAGCACTGACAGCACAAAGCACTACAGAAGAGGCATTGCTTTTAAAACTATTCCATAGACTTAATATTATCTTGATTCAAGGGTGAGGGGGGGCTTAGTCCCCTTTGCCCTAGGACCGAACTGACCAGAGGATCTCTTTCCAGTGTCATATCCTTTCCTTCCTCTCCTCACATCTCCTGGGAAGGATGGAGTTGGGATATAGGAGCTCCTCTAGCCTTATTTTTGGAGTGGTCTGATGGGACACAACGTCCTCCTGGGCTCTGCAGAGGGCGAGGAGGACGAGGGCTGCGAGGTGCAGGGCTAGCGCTGGACGCAAGCTGCCTCTGCCTGCTCATCCACCGCGGAGTGGATGCACAGGGCGTGAAAAGTACCACCGCAAAGAAGGGGGACGGGGAGCCGCCGCGTTCCCAGGCGTCACGCAGGGAGCTGGTGTCTCTCTCCTGCGTGGGGAGGTGGTATCATTCCTTCGGGAGTGCAGAGACCAGGACAGACTCTCCTTCCTCTTGGAGAGTCATGTCCCAGCCAGGTCCTCGGAGCTCTGCTCAAAGCACAGATGGCCCAGGGCAGGAGGAGCCGACGGAGGCTCGGGGAAGACGGCTCGCAATTTGAGCGTCATCCTTGCTGTCTTCAGAAACAAGTCTCCAGAGCTGCGACTGCTACCGCCCTGGTTCTGCCCTGCTCTTCCCCGCCTTGGCGGCCTGGATGATGCCCTGGGAGAACTGGGCCAAGAGTTTTTAAGCATGTTCTGGGTAGCAGCGCTCAGAGCAGAGGAGACCAAACTGCATCCCGTGCAGGTCGGGCTGGCGGGCATGGGCAGCTGCCCAGGGAAGGCTAGCAGGATGCCATTCCCTCCTGCGGGCTCCCTGCTGCCGTAAGGAAGAAAATCCTTCCCCCCCTTCCGCAGGGGCAGCCGTGCGGCACCGCTGCAGAGGAGGGTGTGAGAGCGGCGCTAGGCAAGGGCAGAACTGGGCCGGCAAGCCCCGGCCACAGGCTGCCTAGCTAGGGAAGCGATCTTTACACTGTGACCAAGTTCATGACGACACCTGCAATCGGACATCTGTTTTTAAATACTAATGCTGCTGAGTTGCAGAGGTTCGGGGTGGGGAGGCGTGTTTCATTTTTTTTTTTTTTTTAAGAGACTGTGAACCTCTTTAGGTTGTGTGTTTCCAGCCTTAGGGAGTAGCTAGAGAAGGGTGTTACAGGCACTTCACGGCTCTGCTTCTGGGCTGGCTTTCCCCAGATTCACTAGGTGAATTGACTTATTATCATATTGATAACGTTGCCCATCCCACCCGTGTCGCTTGAGGTTCCCTTGCACCCCCTTGTCCCCTCTGCCTGCCCCAAACCTTATCCTGCACCCAGCAGTGGCGAGTTTGTGGCTGTGTTGACAAACAGGAGCTGACTTAGGCAGCTTAACCTAGCGGGTGTAGCACCGGATTAGGATGAAGGAATGGTGCTGACCTTGCTTTGAAAAATGCTTTGAGTTCTGCAGATCAGAGCTACTGAGGTGTCCGGGGGTGGCTTGTTGCTGAGTGTCATCCTTGGTTCCCTGCCCGCACAGGTGGCTGCAAGGTGATGGGCTTACGGCTGTCCTGCCACCTCGGCTCTGTGCTGCCCTGCAGCGGGAGCAGGGCTTGGGGCTGGGGCCCTCCACACCTTCCCTTCCACCCTTTTTGGAAGATGAAATGGAAGAGGTGTCAGTGTATCCGCAGAGACGAGCCACCTCGGCCTTCGGGGCTGCAGGCACATCCCGTGGCAGGCTCGGCACCATCCAGCAGCGTTGTAACCTGGTTTGATCGCTGGCTGCTGGTGCCTCGTTTTAGTTCCCAATTTGCCGTAGGTAAAAGCTGGATTATGTTCCTCTCGTGCTCCTAACAGTCATCACCGAGTCCCTAGGTCTCTGCCTGTTGAAGTGTGGCACTGCCAGTATCCTTGTAGTCCGGAGGGGATCAGCAGCTCTGGTCTCAGTGGCTTTGGCTAGGTCAGTAATCGACTTTGTCCCATTGGCATCCCAGAGGCTGTTGGCTTTGTACTGCACCCAGAAGGTAAAATAGTCGAGCCTTCTTGGGAGCACCCTTCCATCCAGAGGTGCAGTTGGAAATGCATTGCCCTTGGGCCACTTGCTACTCCGTAGGGAGGCACTCAGTTGCTTTCTCATGCAGATGCCAGCTTCAGGTAGCTCTGCTGATCAAGCTGGCCATCGGTGCTGCTGGGAAGAGGTGGCCTACAGGTGCCTGCTCGCGGCAGAGGGTGCAGTTGGCCTCGTTCCCTCCCCTTGCCCTCCCGTGGCTGCCGTGGCACATCCGAGGAGAGATGCGCTCTGCTTTATCCTGTGCAGCAGTGTCTCTTGTTCATGTGGACAGTTATTGTAAGTCACTCTTCTCCCTGTGTGGCTGGTCCGCTTCAAAGCAGCGTGGTCTGTTCTGGTAGGGCACCCGGCCACATCTGCAGCACCTCACGGTCATTGCCCACACTTTAGGTTGCTGCTATGCTGTTTTCCTCAGTAGTCAGGAGAAAATCCTCTACCTTTGGCCCCTCCTGGGGTTTCTTTGCTGTGTCCAGGCTCACAGCTAGATAGCTGGGATCGTCATCTGATGGCATCTCTCGAACGACTGCCAAGTATCTTGAGGTGCTGCAGGCCTGTGGTGCTGAGACATGCAGGCAAGGCAGCGAGCAGGAAGAGCTGCGTCCTTTGCAACAGCTTCCCGGGACAAGTTCTGGGTTGGAGTTAGGAGACGACAAGCCTCCTATACTGGTGTTTGAAGGGAGAGCTGCTACCTTTCCCTGCTGAGAGCTACAGCCCTGTCCGACAAACTCAATGTGGAAAAATTAGATCCTTTGAAGGGTGGCATATGCGTTGCCTGTTCTCTCTCAAGGAAGTATTTGGAAAGCACCGTATCGTTGGCGGCTTTCCACAGGGCAGAGGGCAGCTTTAGCACTGCCAGGGCTAAGTCATGTCTGGCAGGAGCAGTTCAGTGGTGTGCACAGATGGGAAGACCTTCGCACTGGAGGCGAGGGGGGAAATCTTTTGATGTTGTCCCCTGGGGACTACGTCACGGTTGCAGAGTATGGCTGGGAGGTCATCTGTGTTTCAGAGAGCTGAAAATGTGACAAGAACTGACACCTAGCTTCCTCGGAGCTGGTACAGGCCACTCGATACGCCATGGAGATCGTGAGTCTGTGTTCTTCTCGTTTCAAGTTTAACCCTGTTTCTTGCCAACTGAGTCAACTTTGAGAAATTTGCAACCCAGAGATTCACGGGGTGCAAAGCCCCTTGGAGAAACAAGGCTCCTTGCCGAGAGATACCCAAAAGCTCTCGGAAGGGATTCTCCCAGCTGCTAGGGGAGTTTTGCGGGATAGGGGACCCTTCCTCCGCCGAAGGGTTGTGCGGGGGAGAGCACCTGTCTCTAGCTCGGGCAGGTCATACCAGCCTTTGGGGAAGGGATGGAGCAGGTGGGAGAATAAGGGAAGGTGACAGCAATTGAGCTTGTATGGGGTTTTTATCTGTGTTTTCCTTTTCCGTGTCTGGTTAGAAGCTCAAGTTCCATCTCAGTATTTTAATAACTCAGGTGTTGTAAGAAATACTTGTTGAAACAAAGAACATAACTTATGTCATGTGAGGTGTAAAGTTATTTGTAAAATTCCATAAATAAAGTATATTCTGTAATGACGGAGGATTATAAGTGTGCTCTGTGTGCTATCTGCTCTGAAAGGTGGGCACAAACATGACAGCGGAGGAAAACTTCGCTGTGGCAAGAGCTATTCTGGGTACGGAGCAGACTCCCCAGGGAAGGGGCGGCAGCTCCGTCACTACAGCTTTTTCCGCAGCGAGGGAGCGGGGTCGGGCCAGTCCGGCTGGGTGATGCAATAGGGCCTTTCCCGCCGCTCCGGGCGTGCTGTGCAGTGCGGCGCGCCGAACGGGAGATGGCACTGACACCCGCCGCCGTGCCCCTGCCCGGCCGGGTGCCCTGGCCCCCGCGCTCCTGCCCGCATGGCCTGTGCTTCAGGCAGCCGCCTTCGGAGCCGAAAAGCCCCTTTTCAGGCGTTGCCGACGTTTCGCCCGCGATGACGATTTTGGAGCGTGGCCCCAGGGGCTGCGGGCTGTGTGGTGTGTTCCCATCTCGCTCGCACGAGGGAGCCTGACTCACAGCGGCAGCGTTTGCGTCCTTGCTTCCCCCTCATCTGAAAAAAAGCACGGTTCGCTGCAGTCTGCTTCGCTTTCCCCGGCCTTTATTAGCCTGAAGCTGCCAGATCTGAGTGGCGAGTACAATTTTAGAAAGCCTGTTTTTACTAAAGCAAACAAACCTTGAAATGCTGTGGTTGTTTTTAAAATAAATACTGCTTGAAAAAGAAAGGTTACAGTATAAATTTGATCCTCCCCAGTCCGTTTGGAGACGACTGAGTGCTTTGACAGTCCTGATAAGTGCGCTATGTGTGCTATGGAGCTATTTGACCCCCAAATCTGATACCTCACGCTTCCCATCCTGCTTCCCTCTACTTCAGGCTCGACAGGCAGTTTGTGCCATACTTTTTTTGCTGCAAAATCCCCTTGTTTTGATGAACGCATGTGAATTTAGTTACCCATCTCGGCAGAAAGGTTAAATCCAGCAATCGCTGCTTGTTTCAGTCGAAACTTATTCCCTAGACAAAGTGAGAGTTTCTTGCTATTTCAAGTATGCGCGTAGCATTTTTTATTTAGTTACACATATGCCGAGGCGTGTGCAAGCTGTTAGGTTTAACAGGGCCCCGCGAACTCTGTACGCCAAGTACTTGATTTCCCAATCTGTGCTGCCTGAGGGGTGTGGTGGCATTTTATTTTTACTGTCTGCCCCCACCTCCTCCAACGGCGGGGACGTGGCCTTTAAATAGGCCGGGCTGCAGTCGGAGCTGCTGCTGCCCTCGCTGCTGGGGTGGGCAGAGGAGAGGAGGGCACCCGCGGTTTTGGGGACAGCGCAGGCTGTGCTGGGCGAGGGGCCCCCTTGCCTGGGGGGAATGGCTTGGGGCTGTGCCTTTCCCTCATCGTGGAGGGAAGGGGGGTATCGCTCCCCTCCATCCCCCGCGGCGGGGCCAGGCCTGGGCCCCGAGGCCTCCGGCCTGCAGGCCCGGCGCTCGTCGCCTAGCAACAGCGCCCCTTCCCCTCCAAGATGGCGGCAGGAAGGGGGCGGGGCCGGCGCCGCCGCTCGCCCACGTGACGGCGGGGCGCCGGCCCCTCCG